>CAXKVI010000002.1:93932261-94325986 GCA_964058755.1 Campiglossa producta | reverse complement strand
CAATTAAGCAATAATAAATAATTATTCTTCCATGGTTTTATTTAACTTTAAATTATTTTCACGCTCTGTTTGTTTGTTTCTCTTCTTCTTGCTGTGAAAAGTGACGTTTTCTGTCAGTGCTGCCAACTCACATTACCATGAACCGGACTGTTCCCGTGAGAATCGAGCGTGAGCCGGAGCGATAACTACCAGAAGAATGCGGCTATAGTACATATAAGAACGTAATGCCACTGTCAAAAATTCGTTGTTGTTGCTCACCACCTGACATTAAAAGAGATCATGACATTTCATGCTACCAATTATTCGTGTCGAAAATCCTTCATTTTCTGTCATATACAAATAAATATTGACAAATAACAAGATTTTTCAAAACAGTTTTTTTCTGTGGTGAAAAGATAAAAAAATTTAAAAAAGAAAATTAAATAAAACAAATAGAAAGCAGATACCGCCTACAACACCAGAAGCATCAACATCAGCCGTACAACCCCAAACACGAAGCGCTGTGGAAGCGCTGTAGCAGCAACAACGGACAAGCAACGACCTTGCAACACCAGCGCGCACAACAACAACTGCGAAAAGACGCAGTCTTAAAGACGCACTGCGCCAACAACCAACAATAGTGGTAACCTCAGCAGCAGCGCTTGCAACTGCAATAGCGCCAACAAAAACAGAGCTGCAGCATAAACGCGCTGGAACAACTGCGCGAGCCAAAAACGTGCTACAACAACTGCGAGTACGTAGCAACAACAAAATCAGCCCGCTGCAACAATAGCAACTAACTAGAGAAACTAAAAGCTCTAGCAGCAAGAGCGCAACAAACACAACAACCAGCCTTGAAAACAGCAGGGGCTGTTATAGGGCCACTGCAACAACCAGCAACAACAACAACAACAACAGCGGGACCGCCTCGCATATTGTATAGGCCTGCTGCCACAATACCAACCAACAACAAAAGCGCTATCCCAGCAAACAAAATCTAGCGTTAGAAAAATTTTAGTTTTGCACATTAGAAAATGGTGTAGTTCTCGAGTAGCGAAAATTGTTAGAAAACTGCACTAGTTTTCGACTCTTGAACGATTATAGAACTAACGCAAATTCGTGCATATTTGAATCGCATTAGAGAAATACATTAGAATTTGGTTAGAAATCTAACCCTTTTCTCTATATCGAGAATTAAGTTCCGTTTTTGTCGACAAAGCTATAGTTCTCAAGAGTTTCTCTAATCGCTCTCTAACCCTCTACCCTAGAGAAGGTCATTAGAATTCGGATAGTCTTCTAATCGTTCTCTAACCTAAATGTTTGCTGGCATAAATCGCGCTACAACAACAACAACCACCAATAGTTTTTTTACAAAACCACCACCACAAAATCACTAAATAAAAGGCCACATAAATAAATAAATTTAAATTAATAAAAAAATGTTGTGTATGTATATTGTTTCCATTCTTTCACCTTCCCTGCAAAAATCGAGAGTACTCCAAATGTAATCCAAATAACATTGCAATATCCTAGGACTGGACCACCTACTCCAACCCTCGTTTTGTTTCTGCTACTCCATGGAGTACCCACAGTCAGAGTACGTTGCAATAGTGTCGTGATTTTCGTTACAATGGTCGGCTTACAAAAAGCTGAAGGTGGTCCGATGAGGTATACAAAGGATTACTATTGGAGTACTCCAATATCAAAAAATTTTAACACATAATCCAACGATTTTTTGGTTCCACCGTGATAATAGCACTTCGACCAAAATGGACGAGAAAATCAACCAGCAAATCGAATGGCTATTTAAACGGTGAAACGGCAAAAACCGAATAGCAAATCAACCCATGTAAATCAGCCTTGGGCTTGATTTTTATTTTAAAATCAATTTAAAAATGAAGATATAAAGCTAAGAACTATGCTTCAATAACCGATACTCTCTACTTGAGCTTTCCGAATCGTTTCGGCTTGGAAAAAATTCTATGAGTACCTTCAAACATATAAACTTAAAAAATCAGTACACAAACAAACTTTATTTGAAAATGCCCAATTTATTGTTTCAAAATACCTTTTTTAAATATATGTGATTGGGCAACGCTATGCTATCTATTGACATCAAAGGAAATGACAGCAAACTCTTTTTTAATCAAAAGTGAAGCTAGATTGACAACGAATTTTTGACTGCGGCTTTACCTTCTTTTTTATACCATGCCATGTAATAGCTCCGGGCAATTGATTGATCATTCATCAAATTTATTGGCATTCGGGTATCTTCGTGAGGGTTACCCGAAGATGTGTGAGTTTCGGCTGCTTGAAGCTTGCCAGGCAACTATCAAACATAAAGCTTCAACACTATTTGCAATAAAAATTCGTAGCGAAAGGTTGTAGGCATTTTGCAACCGAATGATGATTTTATTCATATGCATTCTTATTATTCCTTGATTTTTGGAAAATCTATAATTTTTATCAATTAAAAAATCATGAAAATAATAATAACCCATATTTCATGTTGTTTTACATCGCAACCAGTGGACATTGTAGGAAAATTAGGTGCGGCTCGAGCTGCAATTAGGCTCCGAGACGCTGGATATAAGCTGGTTCAGTATGGTCACTCCAACATACTATCCAGGTTTGAATTCATCCCAAACAGAACAGATTACTGTGCGCCGACCTCTATACCCGCGAAGGGTTTTTCGACTTATATACCCGAAAGGGACGAGTGGTCAGCTCGGAGGAGGGGCTGGTGAACCTGTTTACGGATGGGTCAAAGCTGGATGGATGTGTTAGGGGGGGCGTTTTCTGTCCGGAGCTTGGGATCAGTAGGAAATTTAGGCTGCCTGACCACTGTAGCATTTTCCAAGCGGAAATTGCCGCCATCAAGGATGCGGTGGACGGAATGCTGTCTGGCGCATTCACCGTCAAGGGGTTCAACATCTACTCCGATAGTCAAGCGGCAATTAGGGCGTTGAGCGCAAGCAACGTTCGTTCAAGCACGGTTAGCGACTGTCTGGAATCGCTTGCGGTTGCGTCCAACTACTTCAAAATACAAATTATTTGGGTGCCAGGCCACTGTGACATTCCCGGCAATTGCCATGCGGATCACTTGGCCAGGGAGGGCACTCTTGAAATGGAAATGGGTGCCTTCGGAGCTCTTGGTATTTCCCCTTGCCACCTGTGGTCTGCTTTTGGGTAGATGGGCTTCAGATCAGTTAAGCAAGCGCTGGGCTGATACCACCTCTTGTAAGGTGTCGAGGTCCTTCTGGCCAGTGGTTGACTCCAGGCGATCGGCGGAACTACTCAGGTTCTCCAAGGCACACCTTTCCATTATGATTGGGGTGTTGACGGGGCACTGTCCGATGGGAATCCATGCGGTGCGCTTAAACATTGCTGAAAATCCGAACTGCGTGAGCTGCATGGAGGATGACGAGGTGGAATCATCAGGTCACTTCATGCTCAACTGTCCCGCTTTTGCCAGGATTAGGCACAGGTTTCTCGGGTCGGAGTTATATTGTCGCTACGCAGCGATTTGTGAGGTAAATTTGTATATGAGTTAGTGTCACCGTTTAGAATGTGGTATCACAACGGACCATACCAGTGTCCAAGTGAGTGGCCCTCTCAGTTGGGCTGCTACCACCCAACCTAACCTAACCTAACCTACATCGCATACAACATAAAAGAATTTCCAATTATTCATCCGCATATGTGCTCGTCATGGCAGTCGCGATGCGATTAACACACTTAAGCTGATGCCCCAATGTACGCTTGTTTTGCTTGCCTTGCTTACATAGGCTTACCTTCATCATCATTTATTGGCGCTTAACCGCCTAAGCGATTTTGGCCGTTTCGTATCAAAGCACGCCAGTCATTCCTTTTTAGCGATAACCGACGCCAATTGGAAACCCCAAGGGAGTTCAAGTCATCCTCCACCTGTTGTTTCCATCTCAGTCGAGGCCTCCCCCTTCCTCTGCTGCCGAATTCAGGCGACGATAGGAAAACCTTCTGTGCTGGAGCTTCTTTGTCCATTCGCATAACATGGCCCAGCCAGCGGAGTCTTTGGGCTTTAATTCGCTGGACTATGGTCAGATCTGCGTAGAGCTCGTACAGCTCCTCGTTAAATTTCCTTCTATACTCGCCGTTGGCATCACGGGAAGGACCATAAATCTTCCGGAGAACTTTTCTCTCAAATACTCCAAGGGCCATCTCATCTTCTCTTGACATTGTCCATGAATCTGAGCCATACATCAGGACAGGTATGATGAGAGACTTATAGAGCGTGATCTTTGTTCTTCGAGAGAGGACTTTACTTCTCAATTGCCTACTCAGTCCAAAGTAGCACTTGTTGGCAAGAGTGATTCTCCGCTGGATTTCTAGACTGATATTATTTTCGGTGTTGATACTGGTTCCCAAATAGACGAAGTCCCTCACAGTTTCAAATTTGTAACTATCAACAGTGACATGGCTGCCAAGGCGCACGTGCGCCGATTCTTTCTTTGATGATAGTAGGTACTTCGTCTTGTCCTCGTTCACCGCAAGACCCACTTTTTTCGCTTCTTTATCCAGCCCAGAGAAGGCAGCGCTTACGGCGCGGTTGTTAAGGCCAATGATATCAATATCATCGGCATACGCCAGCAATTGTACGCTCTTGTAGAAGATTGTGCCATTGCGGTTTAGCTCTGCTGCTCGAATTATCTTCTCCAGCATCAGGTTGAAGAAATCGCACGAAAGGGAGTCGCCCTGTCTGAAGCCTCGTTTGGTTTCAAATGGCTCAGAGAGGTCCTTCCCGATTCTGACGAAGCTGTTGGTATTGCTCAGCGTCTAAGAGTTACCAGTTCTGAAATATCGCGACTGTAAAATTAGCTCTGGAAATTATAAGAAAATATCTGCCACGAATGGACTTTTAAGGATTTTTCTCGAAAACGTTAGTTTGCGGAGACAAATTTTATCTTACCGTTTTCTTGTCACGAAGTTCCCCATTGACAATTATAATAGTTATTATATATATATATTATGGTAGACTTACCAGGTCTAAAGCCATACTGTTAAGGTCCAATCAGTTTGTCTACGATGGGCTTCAGTCTTTCACACAATACGCTAGAAAGAACCTTATATGCGATATTAAGAAGACTGATTCCGCGGTAGTTGGTGGGGTTAGCGGGATCGCCTTTCTTGTGGTTTGGGCAGAGCACACTTAAATTCCAATCTGGAGGCATGCACTCATCTGACCATATTCTGCATAAGAGCTGATGCATGCTTTTTACCGTCACAGTTGCAATGAAAAAAACAGACTATAGATTACAAATGGACAAAGTGAAGATCCGACGCTCAGACTTACATAAATTATCCCTTATAAGCAAATCGGAAAAATATAAAATTACCACGCACGCAGCCCTTCCTCCCCGAATATATGGTTTACCAAAAGTCCACAAAGAAAATATGCCCTTAAGACCCATTTGTTCCATGATAAATGCGCCGTGCTATAATTTATGTAAGTACTTGACGAATATTTTAAAAAACCTGACGATGAAATCTGTGTTCAATGTAAAGAGTGCAATAGAATTTTAGGACAAAGTCAATGACACCTATATATGGGTGATTATTTTACAAATCGTACAACTTTTAGGAATTTTGATTTGATTTAGCTCAAACTTTTTATCTAATTTGTTTACACGAAATTAGTAAACACCTATGTCAGGATTTTGTCGAAAAAAAAATTTCTTTCAGAGATATGCATGTTTTTAGATACGACGGTTAAGCAAACTTGTCCACATTCAAAATTCTATAACTTTGGTTGTACTAGTCAGATCTTACTATTTTTTTTTTGTTTTGAAGGTAAAAATATTTACTTTATAACTGCGTTTAAGTAAAATTTAATTTTACAAAATCAACATTTTTTTTTTTAAGTAAATTTTTTGTTTTTAAATTATTAAAAACATGTCCAACGAATATTTTTGAAAAAATATATATAATTTGCGCTGAACTTTCATCTAAAAGAATAATTTTTTTTAGGATGGAGACTTTTGTAGCAGGCCTATACTTGTAGCAAGCAATATGTGCGTCAGACACATCCATTAATGGTAGGTTTACAACCAACGCCTGCCTGCATACATGCATGTTAGTTAACTGCAATATACATACATATTTTAATGTAGTTAAAACTACAAAGACATAGTAGGTAGGTAGTAGAGGCCTGCTTGAAGCCATTCACATGTCAATACACAATGAGACATGATGAATGAACTGTAGTTATTTTAGTTTGCATTTCCTACCTGTTTTCATACAAAATTTCCAAAAATAACAAGACTCACAAATTTATCTGCATATGTTGCGCCGTTATCCCTGTCACCATCAACTTGTATAATATATGGATATACTCCAGGCTGAAGGTCATTTATTGTGCGGAAAACCCTAAACTGTATTTACCTAGAATGCATACAAATCCTTAATAGATCCCCATACATGCATAAAATTATTTACATTAGACAACCCAAGCCAGCGATCCGAAACAATGGTAAGTATTCTCAATTCATGTGGGAGTTTCCCAGAATTAAGGATCCTTTAGTATGTATGCCGCGGATTTATCGCTAACGAATGATGGTAGAGGTACGCCTTGTTGTAGCAACAATCCATTATCTATTTCTAAGCCTATTGATATAATTAAATACACTTATACGTTGTTATGAAATGCATGTATGCGTTACAAAAAATAAATAAAAGTGCGGAATAGGAATATATAAATAGAGATTTTAACTGAAAAAGATCATACCAAAGGAGAATTACATTGAGGCATCACCAGCACCACAATTAATTTTTTTGCGAGTTTTAAAGGAACTGCTAGTATATTTTCTAAATTGGATAAATAGGATTAGAAAAATGCCGAAGCCTGTAAAGCGTAAAATATATCCAAAATTACGATGCTTTAAGCCATTTAATTTGTCTCCGCACCCAAATACAAGAAATTGCTCTCTTAGAAGAGTAACAAAATCCCATTTATTGACATTGAATATTCCTATATTGAAAGAAGCGATAAAACAACGAATTTGCAAAGATTGGCTGCTAGAGCAAGTCTTCAGAGAGTGAATAATCCAATTCAAACGCCAAAAGAATTATTTGATTGGGCAAAAGGGGCCATACCTAATATTTCATTTAAATATGTGCAAAACGAGGAGTACTACGAAGAAGAAAGAAAGAGAAGATAGATTTAAAAAAGCTGTAGCAGTGAAAGGGACGCTGACATACCACTGCATGATTCCAGTGGCAGAAGGAAGATTAAGAGCGAAGCACTTTTCTTTGGGTGAAGATTCAAGTTATGAAATTGTTTTTTATGAAATATATATGTAAATTATATTATATTTTGTATTTGATGTATTTTACATGAATTGCAAATGTACATATCTGCAAAAATAAAATTTATGAAATCACTAAAAGAATAGCAAACATTTATTTTTTTTTATCCTTATATCTATATAAAATTTTTGTGCCGCGCAGAAAATGATTGCTTGGGTTGTCTAATGTAAATAATTGTATGCATGTATGGGGATTTATTAAGAAATTGTATGCATTCTAGGTAAATACAGTTTAGGGTTTTCCGCACAATAAATTACAAGTTGATGGTGACAGGGATAACGGCGCAACATATGCAGATAAATTTGTGAGCCTTGTTATTTTTGGAAATTTTGTATGAAAACAGGTAGGAAATGCAAACGTTCATTCATCATGTCTCATTGTGTATTCACATGTGAATGGCTTCATGCAGGCCTCTACTACCTACCTACTATGGCTTTGTAGTTTTAACTACATTAAAATATGTATGTATATTGCAGTTAACTATTTAGGTTTCCGGTTCCTGGATTAATATCAGGAATAAAACCATTTAATTTTGATTCAAATCTCACATATATTTTATTAACTTTTAAAAATAGTTGACATCGACTTATTCGAACAAAATATTAGACGAAGACTGACTCGACTTGTGACTCTCTAACATCCTCTAAGCGATCGATTTATATTTATTACATTGAGAGTGAGAATGAGTAGATATAAAATAAGTAAGTAGATTGAAAACCAGTATATTTAGAGTACCCCTGCAGTCAAATTCCGAACTACTCAGCAAACATACTAGTTCATTGACTAACCATTTTGTGGCATATGCCTACCAGTTCGTTGTTGATTAGTTTTAAAAGCAGTCAATGCCAAACTACTCAGCGAAAATTCTAGTTCATTGACTATACATTTTGTGGCGTATGCATACTAGTTCATTGCTGATTAGCGTTAAACCAGTCAATGCCAAACTACTCAGCAAACAATATAGTTCATTGACTATACATTTTGTGGTGTATTTATACTAGTTCATTGCTGATTAGCTTCAAACCAGTCAAGGCCAAACTACTCAGCAAACAATATAGTTCAATGACTATACATTTTGTGGTGTATTCACACTAGTTCACTTCTGATCACCTTTAAACCAGTCAATGTCGAACTACTCAGCAAACAATACAGTTCAATGACGATACATTTTGTGGTGTATTCATACTAGTTCATTACTGATCACCTTTAAACCAGTCAATGTCCAACTACTCAGCAAAGAATATAGTTCATTGACTATACATTTTGTGGTGTATTTATACTAGTTCATTGCTGATTAGCTTCAAACCAGTCAAGGCCAAACTACTCAGCAAGCAATATAGTTCATTGACTATACATTTTGTGGTGTATTCATACTAGTTCATTTCTGATCACCTTTAAACCAGTCAATGTCGAACTACTCAGCAAACAATATAGTTCATTGACTATACATTTAGTGGTGTATTCATACTAGTTCATTTCTGATCACCTTTAAACCAGTCAATGTCGAACTACTCAGCAAACAATATAATTCATTGTCTATACATTTTGTAGTGTATTCATACTAGTTCATTGCTGATCACCTTTAAACCAGTCAATGTCCAACTACTCAGCTAACAATATAGTTCATTGACTATACATTTTGTGGTGTATTTATACTAGTTCATTGCTGATTAGCTTTAAACCAGTCAATGCCAAACTACTCAGCAACATTATAGTTCTACGCCTAAAAATTTTGTGGTGTATTCATACTAGTTAACTTCTGACTACCTTCAAACTAATCAATTCTAAACTGCTCAGCAGACACCTAGCTCGTTTACTATACATTTTATGGATGTTTTTATACTAGTTCTTTGCTGATTACCCTTAAACCAATCAATGCCAATCTAATCAGAAAACATACTAGTATACAACTATAATTTGCTGGGCGAAATAATACTAGTCAGAAAAATCCTGGTTCGTACTAGTATGCAAGTATGTATGAAACTCGGGTTGAAATCATACTACACCTTTTTCAGTTTATATTCAGAAAGTTTTCTGAATATCAATTGTAATTTTCTGAATGTCAATTGTATTTTTCTGAAAATCAAATGGAAATTCTGTAACTGGAGTGTGTACTCCAAGCCAACGAAAGGTGGCGACAATCCCCAAGTTGCCGGACATCCAAACAAACCTGGCCGAAATGGGATCATAAAAGATCTAGAGGCATTCAAGCCCTAAGAAGGAGAGAAATCTTAATATTAATAGGTGTTCTAACTGGGCACTGCCTTATTGGTAGGCACGCAGAAGGGGTGCCCTATCGACGATGCTGTAGGAGCTGCAAAGATGATGAGGAAGAGGAAACGGTGAAGCACCTCATCTGCAACTGCCCGGCCTTAAGCGGCGCGGGAAGGCGCTTTTTGGGAGTTCCCTTCCTGGATAGTCTAAACCAGACCGCTGGGATTTTCCAAATGGCCGGGTCCCGGGACTGACTTTCCTAGTGCTGGTGGTATCACAACGGGCTTTCCAAAACTGGCCTAAGTGTGCCTCTGCGGCAGCCACTAACCTAACCTAACCTAACTGCATTCAACTGTTTGAACAGTCACAGATTTTTAAATTAAAAAAAAAAAACTAGGTCCCGCCAACTCATAGGGAAAAAATCAAAGCAGCACACTATAAGTTGGAAGAGAAGTTCGGCAAAAGTCTCGTTAGAGGTTATGACAACCTGTTGGTATATAACCGCCAATTTTTTTACGTTGCGGCATAAACTTGAGTATATTGACAACAACAATATAAATTAACTCTACCAATGCTCCTTTAACTCGAGTGTATGGCCCAGCAAGAAAGCAGTCTTACTTTGACTCTTTTTGATGTAAAAATAAGACTTAATTTTATCTATATATCATATTTGGGTCCGGAACTCCGCAGTGGACGACTAACTTAACCTTAATTTACCTTACCTAAAAATACAACCCCAAAGCCCCAATTACATAAAACTTTGACAAATGCGCGCCTCGTTTTTGAGCATTTGCAAAAATTTCGCTTCGCTTTACGTTTAAAAAACTTTGTATGAAAGTGGATCCTACAAAGTTGAATGCAATTGGGCCTTCACCTATATAATCAAACTTGACGAACGCGGAATTTGAAAGGAGCCATTGCAAGTAGAATTCAATAATTAAATTAAAAATACAATAAACAACATAATTTAAAAAATATAGAAAAAAAAAACTTGTGTTCACTTTACCGAGAATCGAACTCAGAGCCTTTAGCTCATTTTTGGCTGTGTATGAACTAGTATATCAACTGGTATAATGCTGATGCAGAGGCTGACTAGTATACCAATTGGTATGGTGCTGATGCAGAAGAGGACAATTGCTTTTCTTTTCCTCTTGTAACTGCTTCTTTTTTACCTTGTAATTCACAGATGCTTTTTCGTGTTTGGGTAAATACAAATAGTCGCTGCTTTCTAAAGAATAAGCTGCCTGATAAGCTGATTATTTTACAAATCGTACAACTTTTAGGAATTTTGATTTGATTTAGCTCAAACTTTTTATCTAATTTGTTTACACGAAATTAGTAAACACCTATGTCAGGATTTTGTCGAAAAAAAAATTTCTTTCAGAGATATGCATGTTTTTAGATACGACGGTTAAGCAAACTTGTCCACATTCAAAATTCTATAACTTTGGTTGTACTAGTCAGATCTTACTATTTTTTTTTTGTTTTGAAGGTAAAAATATTTACTTTATAACTGCGTTTAAGTAAAATTTAATTTTACAAAATCAACATTTTTTTTTTTTAAGTAAATTTTTTGTTTTTAAATTATTAAAAACATGTCCAACGAATATTTTTGAAAAAATATATATAATTTGCGCTGAACTTTCATCTAAAAGAATAATTTTTTTTAGGATGGAGACTTTTGTAGCAGGCCTATACTTGTAGCAAGCAATATGTGCGTCAGACACATCCATTAATGGTAGGTTTACAACCAACGCCTGCCTGCATACATGCATGTTAGTTAACTGCAATATACATACATATTTTAATGTAGTTAAAACTACAAAGACATAGTAGGTAGGTAGTAGAGGCCTGCTTGAAGCCATTCACATGTCAATACACAATGAGACATGATGAATGAACTGTAGTTATTTTAGTTTGCATTTCCTACCTGTTTTCATACAAAATTTCCAAAAATAACAAGACTCACAAATTTATCTGCATATGTTGCGCCGTTATCCCTGTCACCATCAACTTGTATAATATATGGATATACTCCAGGCTGAAGGTCATTTATTGTGCGGAAAACCCTAAACTGTATTTACCTAGAATGCATACAAATCCTTAATAGATCCCCATACATGCATAAAATTATTTACATTAGACAACCCAAGCCAGCGATCCGAAACAATGGTAAGTATTCTCAATTCATGTGGGAGTTTCCCAGAATTAAGGATCCTTTAGTATGTATGCCGCGGATTTATCGCTAACGAATGATGGTAGAGGTACGCCTTGTTGTAGCAACAATCCATTATCTATTTCTAAGCCTATTGATATAATTAAATACACTTATACGTTGTTATGAAATGCATGTATGCGTTACAAAAAATAAATAAAAGTGCGGAATAGGAATATATAAATAGAGATTTTAACTGAAAAAGATCATACCAAAGGAGAATTACATTGAGGCATCACCAGCACCACAATTAATTTTTTTGCGAGTTTTAAAGGAACTGCTAGTATATTTTCTAAATTGGATAAATAGGATTAGAAAAATGCCGAAGCCTGTAAAGCGTAAAATATATCCAAAATTACGATGCTTTAAGCCATTTAATTTGTCTCCGCACCCAAATACAAGAAATTGCTCTCTTAGAAGAGTAACAAAATCCCATTTATTGACATTGAATATTCCTATATTGAAAGAAGCGATAAAACAACGAATTTGCAAAGATTGGCTGCTAGAGCAAGTCTTCAGAGAGTGAATAATCCAATTCAAACGCCAAAAGAATTATTTGATTGGGCAAAAGGGGCCATACCTAATATTTCATTTAAATATGTGCAAAACGAGGAGTACTACGAAGAAGAAAGAAAGAGAAGATAGATTTAAAAAAGCTGTAGCAGTGAAAGGGACGCTGACATACCACTGCATGATTCCAGTGGCAGAAGGAAGATTAAGAGCGAAGCACTTTTCTTTGGGTGAAGATTCAAGTTATGAAATTGTTTTTTATGAAATATATATGTAAATTATATTATATTTTGTATTTGATGTATTTTACATGAATTGCAAATGTACATATCTGCAAAAATAAAATTTATGAAATCACTAAAAGAATAGCAAACATTTATTTTTTTTTATCCTTATATCTATATAAAATTTTTGTGCCGCGCAGAAAATGATTGCTTGGGTTGTCTAATGTAAATAATTGTATGCATGTATGGGGATTTATTAAGAAATTGTATGCATTCTAGGTAAATACAGTTTAGGGTTTTCCGCACAATAAATTACAAGTTGATGGTGACAGGGATAACGGCGCAACATATGCAGATAAATTTGTGAGCCTTGTTATTTTTGGAAATTTTGTATGAAAACAGGTAGGAAATGCAAACGTTCATTCATCATGTCTCATTGTGTATTCACATGTGAATGGCTTCATGCAGGCCTCTACTACCTACCTACTATGGCTTTGTAGTTTTAACTACATTAAAATATGTATGTATATTGCAGTTAACTATTTAGGTTTCCGGTTCCTGGATTAATATCAGGAATAAAACCATTTAATTTTGATTCAAATCTCACATATATTTTATTAACTTTTAAAAATAGTTGACATCGACTTATTCGAACAAAATATTAGACGAAGACTGACTCGACTTGTGACTCTCTAACATCCTCTAAGCGATCGATTTATATTTATTACATTGAGAGTGAGAATGAGTAGATATAAAATAAGTAAGTAGATTGAAAACCAGTATATTTAGAGTACCCCTGCAGTCAAATTCCGAACTACTCAGCAAACATACTAGTTCATTGACTAACCATTTTGTGGCATATGCCTACCAGTTCGTTGTTGATTAGTTTTAAAAGCAGTCAATGCCAAACTACTCAGCGAAAATTCTAGTTCATTGACTATACATTTTGTGGCGTATGCATACTAGTTCATTGCTGATTAGCGTTAAACCAGTCAATGCCAAACTACTCAGCAAACAATATAGTTCATTGACTATACATTTTGTGGTGTATTTATACTAGTTCATTGCTGATTAGCTTCAAACCAGTCAAGGCCAAACTACTCAGCAAACAATATAGTTCAATGACTATACATTTTGTGGTGTATTCACACTAGTTCACTTCTGATCACCTTTAAACCAGTCAATGTCGAACTACTCAGCAAACAATACAGTTCAATGACGATACATTTTGTGGTGTATTCATACTAGTTCATTACTGATCACCTTTAAACCAGTCAATGTCCAACTACTCAGCAAAGAATATAGTTCATTGACTATACATTTTGTGGTGTATTTATACTAGTTCATTGCTGATTAGCTTCAAACCAGTCAAGGCCAAACTACTCAGCAAGCAATATAGTTCATTGACTATACATTTTGTGGTGTATTCATACTAGTTCATTTCTGATCACCTTTAAACCAGTCAATGTCGAACTACTCAGCAAACAATATAGTTCATTGACTATACATTTAGTGGTGTATTCATACTAGTTCATTTCTGATCACCTTTAAACCAGTCAATGTCGAACTACTCAGCAAACAATATAATTCATTGTCTATACATTTTGTAGTGTATTCATACTAGTTCATTGCTGATCACCTTTAAACCAGTCAATGTCCAACTACTCAGCTAACAATATAGTTCATTGACTATACATTTTGTGGTGTATTTATACTAGTTCATTGCTGATTAGCTTTAAACCAGTCAATGCCAAACTACTCAGCAACATTATAGTTCTACGCCTAAAAATTTTGTGGTGTATTCATACTAGTTAACTTCTGACTACCTTCAAACTAATCAATTCTAAACTGCTCAGCAGACACCTAGCTCGTTTACTATACATTTTATGGATGTTTTTATACTAGTTCTTTGCTGATTACCCTTAAACCAATCAATGCCAATCTAATCAGAAAACATACTAGTATACAACTATAATTTGCTGGGCGAAATAATACTAGTCAGAAAAATCCTGGTTCGTACTAGTATGCAAGTATGTATGAAACTCGGGTTGAAATCATACTACACCTTTTTCAGTTTATATTCAGAAAGTTTTCTGAATATCAATTGTAATTTTCTGAATGTCAATTGTATTTTTCTGAAAATCAAATGGAAATTCTGTAACTGGAGTGTGTACTCCAAGCCAACGAAAGGTGGCGACAATCCCCAAGTTGCCGGACATCCAAACAAACCTGGCCGAAATGGGATCATAAAAGATCTAGAGGCATTCAAGCCCTAAGAAGGAGAGAAATCTTAATATTAATAGGTGTTCTAACTGGGCACTGCCTTATTGGTAGGCACGCAGAAGGGGTGCCCTATCGACGATGCTGTAGGAGCTGCAAAGATGATGAGGAAGAGGAAACGGTGAAGCACCTCATCTGCAACTGCCCGGCCTTAAGCGGCGCGGGAAGGCGCTTTTTGGGAGTTCCCTTCCTGGATAGTCTAAACCAGACCGCTGGGATTTTCCAAATGGCCGGGTCCCGGGACTGACTTTCCTAGTGCTGGTGGTATCACAACGGGCTTTCCAAAACTGGCCTAAGTGTGCCTCTGCGGCAGCCACTAACCTAACCTAACCTAACTGCATTCAACTGTTTGAACAGTCACAGATTTTTAAATTAAAAAAAAAAAACTAGGTCCCGCCAACTCATAGGGAAAAAATCAAAGCAGCACACTATAAGTTGGAAGAGAAGTTCGGCAAAAGTCTCGTTAGAGGTTATGACAACCTGTTGGTATATAACCGCCAATTTTTTTACGTTGCGGCATAAACTTGAGTATATTGACAACAACAATATAAATTAACTCTACCAATGCTCCTTTAACTCGAGTGTATGGCCCAGCAAGAAAGCAGTCTTACTTTGACTCTTTTTGATGTAAAAATAAGACTTAATTTTATCTATATATCATATTTGGGTCCGGAACTCCGCAGTGGACGACTAACTTAACCTTAATTTACCTTACCTAAAAATACAACCCCAAAGCCCCAATTACATAAAACTTTGACAAATGCGCGCCTCGTTTTTGAGCATTTGCAAAAATTTCGCTTCGCTTTACGTTTAAAAAACTTTGTATGAAAGTGGATCCTACAAAGTTGAATGCAATTGGGCCTTCACCTATATAATCAAACTTGACGAACGCGGAATTTGAAAGGAGCCATTGCAAGTAGAATTCAATAATTAAATTAAAAATACAATAAACAACATAATTTAAAAAATATAGAAAAAAAAAACTTGTGTTCACTTTACCGAGAATCGAACTCAGAGCCTTTAGCTCATTTTTGGCTGTGTATGAACTAGTATATCAACTGGTATAATGCTGATGCAGAGGCTGACTAGTATACCAATTGGTATGGTGCTGATGCAGAAGAGGACAATTGCTTTTCTTTTCCTCTTGTAACTGCTTCTTTTTTACCTTGTAATTCACAGATGCTTTTTCGTGTTTGGGTAAATACAAATAGTCGCTGCTTTCTAAAGAATAAGCTGGTATATTGCTGATGTAGAGGCTGACTATGATACTGGTGCATAGACCGACTAGTATACCAACTGGAATGAATCCAAATTCGTGGACTAGTATGACGATCTGAATGGGCATAATGATTAGTATGTCCTGCCGCATAGACTGAGCAGTATGTCAACCGGTATGATTCTGATGTATATATGAACTAGTATGTCAACTGGTAAGATTCTGATGCATATATGAACTAGTATGTCAAATGGTATATTTCTGATGCAAATTTGAACTAGTATGTCAACTGATATGATTATGATGCATAAATGAACTGATATGTCAACTGGTATGATTCTGATGCATAAATGAACTACTATATCAACTGGTATAATTCTGACGCATATATGAACTAGTATGACAACTGGTATGATTCCGATGATTTTTTTAACTAGTCTGTTAATTGGTATGATTCTGATGCATTAATGAACTAGTCTGTCAACTGGTATGATTCTGATGCATATAAGAAGTAGTCTGTCAACAGGTATGATTCTGATGCATATATGAACTAGTCTGCCAACTGGTATGATTCTGATGCATATATGATCTAGTCTGTCAACTGGTATGATTCTGATGCATATATGAACTAGTCTTTCAACTGGTATGATTCTGATGTATATATGAACTAGGCTGCCAACTGGTATGATTCTGATGTATATATGAACTATTCTTTCAACTGGTATGATTCTGATGTATGTATGAACTAGTCTGCGAACTGGTATGATTCGTATGTATATATGAACTAGTGTTTCAACTGCTACGATCCTGACGTATATACGAACTAGCATCTTAAATGGTATGCTACTGATGTGTATAATAACAAGTATATCAACTGGTATATTCCTGATGCAGAGGCTGACTAGTCAGCCAATTGGTATGGTGCTGATGCAGAGAAGGACAATTGCCATCACGTAGGACATCGCCGTGTTAAAAATACCAGTTGCTAATATGGAAAAATTACAGAACTCGAACTAGTTGAGGCGGCCTGGCTGACTGGTATTTGATTAGTATAAAACTAGTTAAGTTGACTGCAGGGACACTAATGAGCTGTTTAGTAGCATAAGATGATAATACATAACTCGCCCTCCTCATAAATTAAATCGAGTCCCTGCGATTTATCTTAGGGTGTAAAATTATATCATACATATATAAAAAATTTCAAAATATTAGTTACATGAATAAATGTAAAATGAACGATGCTTGTGCATTAAATGAACGTAGATACTACATTAAATTTGATAACAAATTAACAATAAATCAGGATTCAGACATCAAAAGTTATATTTTTTCTTTCTTTTTAACGATTGTACAATGTACATATTAACCATATCTAAACTTTATACATATTCGAAATTCTATAATTTTCCTTCCTTATTTTTTTTATTTGTATTATAACTCAAATCGATATTTCATTTTTACATATATAATATATTTTAAACATTTTGTATATGAAATTATGTACGTATATGTCCTTTAGTTGTAATAAAACATGTATAAATTATTTGTATTATAATATTTAAGAAAAAAAACTTAAAAATTATATCTTTTTTGTTAAGTTTAAAAACTATATATATATATATACATTTGTATACATAAAATTATGTATAATAGCTAATGTTTATTTATTTTTCGAGTTTGTATGCTGAAGCCACCAAAGATAAATTTTACCATTAGATACATAATTTTCGAATATTGAAAATTCACAATTTTGTTCTTTTAAATTGTAATTTATGAGTAAATGTTCAAATCATTAAAAAAAATTTGCATTAACACATTTACGTTATTTTATGCGGCCTCTTGATATTTACCATGTCAACTTTATTAGGAAAACTTGTTGGCAACTGAACAAACCTTTTTGCAACTTTATTTCTATTATCAAAAGGATTTTTCATGTAAACTTTGCTGTTGTTGAAATATGGAACCCTTTCTGCTTTTGCATTTAATTTGTTGATTGCTTTTTTCTGTAAGTATAATTTTTTATTTTTTCAAAATCTATGTCGCTTCTATTGATAAAGTCAATAGGTTTTACATTGGTTGAACTATGGATGGAGTTGTTATAAAAACCAATAGCCTTGATCATGATTTCTTCTAACTCTAAGGAGTTGTCTGAATTTTTCAAAATGCGTATATGCTCAAGCAATGTGGAATGCAACCTTTCAATGTCAGAATTTCCGGTGTGACTGTTTGGAGTGGTGAAGTGTGGAATAATATTATTTTCGCGGCAGAATAATCGTATAAGTGCATTATTGAACTCGTTGTCCATTATCAATTTTTTAGGTACTCCCAACCAAGAAAATCTTTCTTGAAGTTTGATCTTGATTGTGACCATGTTTCTATCAGGCAATTTATGAATGGAAGCCAATTTCGTGAATCTATCAATAGTAGTTAAAAAACAAGCTCGGAAACAATAAAATACGTCGGCATGAACTATCTCGTTAGGGCTACTAGGAGTTTCTGTGTAATTGTAAAACTTGTTTAAAGGTTTTCTGGTGTATTTGTTCTCGTTGCACACATCACATTTATTAACAAATCTGTTAATAACTTTTTTCATATTTGGATAAAAGTACGTTAATTTCATTTGTTCGTAATTTTCCAGTACACCCCTATGGTTCCCTTCCGTATGGACTTTTTCCACTACCTCTAAAATTTCCTCCTCTGTTTTCAAGTCTAAAGCTTTGTCACAGCATTTAGTAAATTTAATGTTATTGTCATAAGAAAATAAACTAATCAGTTTTTCTTGTACCACATTGTACGCACTATCAGGTAATTCTGAATGAATTCCTGTTGTTCCTTTTTTAATATATTTCTTAAAAAGATCTGTAAGATAAATGCTATTTTGTAAGTCTCCTTCGGCTATATAGACTATTCTATGTTTGTTATATAACATTTCGCTTTCGATGGGTTTGTTCCTTACTATACGAATTTGGGTGGTGTATCTATTTACTATGGACTCGGATATAAGAAAGTGTTCATTTAGGTTTTCGCATGCTGAATCCACCGTTTCTAAAGAATTTTCAAACAAAGATTTTATATCAATGTTTTCTGTGTTATCCGTAAATAAATTATTATCGTTTTGTCGGCTTAAAAAATCAGCGACATTGTTTTCCCTGCGTTTAATATATTCCACAACAAATTCGTATTCGCTTAGTAAGGTTTTCCATCTTAAAACCCGTGTGGTTGGATCTTTTAGAGAATAAAGCCATTTAAGGGGTTGATGATCCGTTTGAACAACGAATGAACGTCCGAATAAATAAGGTCTGAAATGACGCACCGCCCACACTATGGCTAGAAGCTCTTTTTCTAGCGTATGATATCGTTTTTCCGCACCATTTAATGTACGACTTGCAAAGCAAATTGGCTTTCCATTTTGGCTTAAAATCGCGCCTATAGCAACATTACTGGCATCGGTTGTCACAGTAAATGTTTTGGAAAAATCAGGAAATACAAGTAGAGGGGGTGAAGTCATAATAAGCTTGAGTTTGTCAAATGCTTCGATATATTGTTTATCTTTCAAGTTGATTTTTTGATCCTTTTTTAAATATTTAATTATTGGAGAAGCTATCACTGAGTAATTTTTAATAAATTTTCGGTAATAGCCCGTTAAGCCTAGAAAGGATTGAATTTCTTTAACAGTGCTTGGCAATTTTATCTTTTGTATAGCCTGTATTGTCTCCGGGTTTGGCTTGATACCTTCAGGTGTGATAATATGGCCCAGAAACTCTGTATATCTAGATAAAAATTTGCATTTATCGTATTGTATTCTTAAGTTATTTGCAGATAAGCAGTTAAATATTTTTGTTAGGCTCTCAAAGTGTTCGCTAATAGAAGTAGAAAATACCAAAATATCATCCATATATATTATGCAGATTTTGTTGATGTATTCAGACAAAATTGTATTCATCATGCGCTGGAACGTAGCAGGCGCATTTTTCAAACCAAAGGGCATGCGAGTAAACTCGTAATGCCCATTAGGTCCGGAAAAAGCAGTTTTTTCTATATCAGATTCGTCCATTAAAATTTGGTGGAATCCTTTTGCAAGGTCAATGGTAAGAAGTATTGCGCCCGCCCAAGCTTTTCAAAAAGAGATTCAATATTTGGTATAGGAAATTTGTCATCGATGGTAAAGCTATTCAATTTACGGTAATCAACTACTAAACGCCACTTCTTAACCTTACCTGTTGATTTTTTCGCAACTATCCACAACGGTGAATTATATGGAGATTTGCTAGGTCTAATTATATCATTTTTTAACATGGAATTAAGCTGAATATTTATTTATATATATAGGGGCATGAGGTTTGGTGATAATTTGGTGCTTAACTGCTTCTAAAGCTGGTAAATACTGGCCTTCTTGAAAGAAAATACGTTTATACTTTAATAGAAATTTTTTTAATACTCGGCTTTCTTCGTCATTCAAATCTTTAAGCGGGCTACTCACCTGCCAAGAAATGTCAAACTTCATATAAAAAAACGCTCAAGAAATGGTCAAGAACTGTTTTCACACGTCAAAGTTTCTTGAGCCAATACTCAGCTCATAAGAAAAAATACTACAATTTTCAATGGTTGGCAACGCCGGTTTACCTCAAGAAATAAATATGCTCGTATATATTTCTTGAGGTAAACGTGCAGATTCACGGCAAAGATGAGTATATACTTCGCTACACATGTTTTATACATTTTTATAATAGTAATCTGCAATAAAATGGAAAATGCCGTAAACGTCAAAATTTCTTGACCAGGCATAAGAAATATATGCTCATTTTTTTCTTGAGGCATTTCTTGGCAGGTGAGTAGCCCGCTTTACTAAGTAACGGATCTACATCAAAGTTGCTTTTATCCAAATATAGATTGTCTGGATATGTGTCTGTTTGAGAACAATATGCACAAAATTCATCGTTAACAGGAAGGTAACTTGCGCTATTATTGTTAAAAAATGGAATGAATTTATCCCCTATTTTTATTACTTTTTGTGAAAAATTTATCAGCATTTTTAAGGGGACAAGAATATTTAATCCTAATATACACTGAAAAGGCTTATTTTTTAGGTTCACGAGCTTTATGGACATTGTTTCTTTCTCTCTTTCGAGTTCCGTTGGCATATTTAATATGACCTCTTCTGATATGACTTCAGAGGCAAAAAGTGTTTTTATCAGAATAGGGGTTTTCAATGTTCGACGACTATGAAAATTATTAAAGGTTTTGAAATCCCCTAGCGTTGTAGCCGAGCCACTGTCGACTAAGCACCTTACTTTTATGCCTTCGATAGTCAAATCTATCAGGGGTAAGTCGGTCGGTGAGGAGAAAGCTGTAAATTTTCTAAGTTATCAACTTCCATCGGAACAACGGGTTGTTGCCGATTGTACCCCGTGTTGTTGGGAAATCGACCAGAGTAATTTTTCAAATTTGGTTCACCTCTCCAATTGCCACTATTTCTACCGTAGTTGACATTGCTATTAAAATTTCCGGATTGCTTATTTTCAAAATTTCTATTGTAAATGTTCGAATTTTTATAATTTGGATTATATTCAAAATTTGTATTTTTGTTGCGGAAATCTCCTGAATTTTGTTTACTAAGATTATTATTGGCTTGGTTACTTTTATTAGCATGGTTTTTATAGTTCAACCCATTAAAATTAGAATGAAAATCATGATTGCCTTTTACATTTTTCTCAAAAGTGTCAACCTTCAGGCTGCCGCGACTTATATCAATATCTTGCAACAAGTTATTTTGTAAGTAATATGTGAAGGCGTTATCCATATTATTTATATTATTTTGCAACAACAAAGTTTTTACATGAAATGGCAAAAATTGTAAATAAACTTCAAAAATTAATTTTGTATTATTTTGTGGGGTGTATAAAACATCTATACCCCCTTCTAAAATATATTTCGTATTCATTTTCTGTAAAATAGATCCTAGTTTATTATGTAAATTTTCAATATTTGAGGCCCTAACATTCATAGCTTCGTTTCTTAAATTCAAATATGTGCACTTAACACCAAATTCCTCTTTTAACCTATTTAATATATCATCAAAACTCGGCTCGTTGAGATGTTGTATAACGTGTAATGCTCGCCCTTTCAATTTATTACATAAGACGTTGGATATGATAGGCCTTTGTTCTTCAATTGTCAGCGACAAAATTGTAGATACGTCTCGCAAGTAATGTGTTATGGTGTACTCACTTTGACCATCAAAAAAGGGAATACTCCGTGCTTCTCTCAACGCTTCTGCTAATGTTAGTGCCATTTGGTTTAATTGTTTTTTTTTTTTTTTTTTGTGTTTTGATTAGTTTACGTTTTCGTTTATTTCTTTTTAAATTTTATTTTTGTTGTCTTTTAATTTTTGTTTAAGGTTAATCGCATTCAATTAGATATATTATGTACAAACATACATAAACATTTATATTTTGGGATTTTCTGTCACTCAACATGTGTCCAGAATTTCAAAATTGCCACAGTCAACATTTACTTTAGCACAACATGTTTGATATGAACGCAGCACAGTTGAGAAACTTTACGATGGCTTTGTTTCGCAACAATTTTTCGTTCGCAACAATGTATATAAACTTCTTGTTTGTTAGTATTTTGTTGAGCACTATTTATGTTGCTTTTAAATGATGTATCTATACACTTAACGACAATCTCGCTGAAAGTTATAGCAGAGTTGAGAGCGAAAAGAGTATGCTTTAATTTTTAAAACTGGTTTCTTGGGTTTTGTGTTGCTTTTCTTTGACTTGATTTTAAGTACAGCTATAGCAAGTCATGATCTTTTCGCTTTGAAGTCAAATGCACTCTTAAAAGACTTTTTTAGTTGTTGTAATTTATGAATACTTAACTCTTTACGTCACACTTTCATATATTTGACTTTATAATTGAAAAAGTTGTATTTTTGGATTGGTTTAGACATATATATTAAGGGAAAAAAAATTCACAAACATAACTCATATAGCTTTTGAGATATGAGGTGGTAAGTTTACTAATCGAGGTCCTCATATTAGTCGAACCCGAAGAGTTATCGAAATATGGGATACCTTAAATCTTAAGTTAGATGTCTAGTAATGCAAGAGCAAAAAAGGCATTCAATTCCATTACGCAGTTCTTGAATTACACAATCGCACAAACACACGGACCGATAGAAATAAAGTTCTAAAAACTTTTGATTTGGATTCTATTGGCTTAAAAATTACCCTTTCTATAAGTTTTTCTTGAATATCAGACATCCAATTGTTACAATTTTATTATATGTACTTAAAAAAGGGTAACAGTTAAAAAGTTTACGTTAAACGATAGATAAAAAAAGTTTTACGGAAGCTAGAAAAGGTGGTTAGCTACAGTAACCACCGTGACGAAAAGAGTTAAGTGATTTGCGGTAATTTTGTTTTTTGATACAGGCAACTAGTTTATGCAAATATTATACATTTTTTGTTTTTTGAAAGTATGTTATGCATACATCTGTAATACCGCTAATTTCGAAATAATAAAAGGTTTTTCAGTCTTCGTTTTTACAATTAATTTTCAGGGATTTTCGCTTCGTAATATTTTTTAGTTTTATCCACTAATTTCTTTTTTTTTTTTTTTTTGCATAATAAAATTTTTGTCACGTATAACATATATTACACGTATCACACATAGTTTTAAGGGGCTTTATACAGTTTCGACACTCTAAACTTGATTTATGAATTTTTTAACTTTTTAAATGTATTTTATTTTAATTTTATTTTATTTTTTCACGCATATAAAGGACTTAAACAAGACCTTAATGTTCTTATTTTTTGTCACTTTTTTCCCTCGTCGCCATTTAGTTTTCCGGTTCCTGGATTAATATCAGGAATAAAACCATTTAATTTTGATTCAAATCTCACATATATTTTATTAACTTTTAAAAATAGTTGACATCGACTTATTCGAACAAAATATTAGACGAAGACTGACTCGACTTGTGACTCTCTAACATTCTCTAAGCGATCGATTTATATTTATTACATTGAGAGTGAGAATGAGTAGATATAAAATAAGTAAGTAGATTGAAAACCAGTATATTTAGAGTACACTAATGAGCTGTTTAGTAGCATAAGATGATAATACATAACTAACTAACATGCATGTATGCAGGCAGGCGTTGGTTGTAAACCTACCATTAATGGATGTGTGACGCACATATTGCTTGCTACAAGTATAGGCCTGCTCGAGGTCACATCAGAAATGAGTTAATATTTTTTTAACTACAAAAGTCTCCATCCTAAAAAAAAATTATTCTTTTACATGAAAGTTCAGCGCAAATTATATATATTTTTTCAAAAATATTCGTTGGACATGTTTTTAATAATTTAAAAAGAAAAAATTTACTTAAAAAAAAAAATGTTAATTTGTAAAATTAAATTTTTCTTAAACGCAGTTATAAAGTAAATATTTTTACCTTCAAAACAAAATAGTAAGATCCGACTAGTACTACCAAAGTTATAGAATTTTGAATGTGGACAAGTTTGCTTAACCGTCGTATCTAAAAACATGCATAACTCTGAAAGAAATTTTTTTTCGACAAAATCCTGACATAGGTGTTAACTCAAATTACGAAAAGATTCCCAGAAATAAATTTGGTGACTTTTAAAAAAGTGAAAGTTTTTTTTTCTACAAATCCGTACGATTTGTAAAATAATGACCCATATGTGATAATGAGCGTCTATTTTCGTTTGATGTGGTATCGTTATTTCCAAGTGTACCAACTGACTTGGCTATAGAGACGATTCGAGCAAAGTGGGATGAGATAAAGGAATACACGGATATTCCAAAAAACTGTTTATGGAAAAAGTGACATTTTGTATATGTGAAAATAGATATTTTAAGTACGAGGAACAAATGTATACACAATTAAAAGGGCTTCCAATGGGATCGCCTGCATCGCCGATTGTCGCCGACATTGTAATGGAAGAGGTGTTAGGAAAAGAAGTGGCGAGCACTAGACTACTTAGTAAATACGTAGATGATGTGTTTGCTATAGTAAAAGAGGATAAACTGGGTGAAACTCTAGACTTACTCAACTCATATCACAAATACATCCAATTCACGATGGAGTTGGAAAAAAATGACAAATTACCCTTTCTAGACTCTTTAATATGCAAAATTGGTAACAAAATCAAGCTCAATTGGTACCAAAAGCCTACGTCTTCAGGACGTATAATAAACTACCTATCAAAACACCCCAAAAACATAATATTTAACACTGCGAAAAACTTTGTCAATAGAGTTTTATATACTAGCGATGTAATATTCCACGCTGAGAACAAAAAACGTATCAAACATATCCTGAAGATGAATGACTTGTAGGCTGATAAACACATATAATAATGATAAACAAATATAATAATGGTACCAAAACTAAAATAGAAAGCAAAAAACCACTTTTATACAAATCCATTGTATATATACCAGGCTCTACAGAGAGGTAGCAATGTTCCAATACTTCAATCACAGTTCAAAATCAAATAATACACACAAAACAGCACTTGCGGCCCACTGTGCTGAGAGCGGACATAAACCTAACTTTGACGCTGTGAGCATCCTACAGCAAGAACGGGATTACAACAAACGTTTTACTTTGGAGATGCTCCACATAATATACACGAACGAGAATAAGAGACTAATACCAGTATTCTATAATTCTGTCTCAAATCAAGTCACTAAATTTGAGATATTTCATTAGATACAATTTTTGTGACTTGAGATGATTCCGGTATTCTATAAGAGAAAGTGTAAAAGTAGGTCGCCTCCCAGTTGGTGCACCCTGGGTAACGCTAAATGACCTACATGGCCAACACGGCTAGTTTCTTGTATTTCCGGTTCTACGACAACGGTACCAGTACTTGTGCTATACCCATCGTGCCGAAACGACCCGGGCCGTTTTTTTATATCGACCCGGCCAGGAGTAATACACTCGGGGTGACCCTGTCTGACATTTAGGCAGGGCTACACCTCGCTACAACAACAACAACAAGAATAAATTATTGTTGTGACTTTATTTTTTCTATGAAAAATACAAAGAAAGAACGAAGTGTAATACGAATAAGGAAATATTTCAAATTAAGTGGTTTGAGTTGGGACTGAGTTACAGAATACAGTTCTAAAACTAAAAACTGATTAATTTATTAAATAAAAATTTAAAACAAATTATATAAAAGTTTAAAAAATATTGAGCATAGATCAGGCATTGAACTCACGCCAGTTGCGTGATAACCGAAGACTCTATCGACTTAGCTACTGCTGTGTATTAGTTTCAATTGCAGAATAGCCAACTCACTACCTGCAAACCCAATAGTTCAATACCCATTTTATGTGTGAAATAAATTCAAATTAGGTTGAAAATCGCGGCGATTTGAAACCTAATTTGAATTTATTTCACACATAAAATGGGGATTTCACGTTGGGGATTTTGATTTTGGGGATTCTGAGTTTGAGGATTTTGAATTAGGGGATTTTGGTTTTGGGAATTTTGATTTGGGGATTTTGTTTTTGGGGATAATGTTGTACACCCTTTAAAATTTTTCGTTTCGTAGGGGATGCAGTGATAACAGGAATTCCTGTTCGATGCCACAATTTTAATATTTCGGCTGCCACAATTCCCGCATAACTTGAAAGCTTAAGGTTTTTTTGTGTCTTTTTTTTTTGATACCATAGTTCTTTAAAAAGAGTAAATACTCAACTATGTCGCACTCGGTTGGTAACACTGATTTATTTAAATTACGTTTTTTAAAAAACATGCTTTAATTTTATCGCATGTCACAAAATTTAATAATGCACCAACTTTCTTTTTATTTTACACAGAAATAACAAAAAAAAAAACAAGCTTTACCTGTAAATCGACTGTAACTTTTTTGTTTATTAGATTTTTTTGTTACTTCAAAGGCAAGAATTGCATAGCTGACTGAGTGGTTTATTATTATGAAGAGAAAAGTTTTATATAGGGGGTAGACATCGAGTTACGCGGTCTAACTAGGTTTGGGGTCTGTTTTGAGTAAAAGGATATTCAGGAGATATGTAGTACTAAAAAATACCTATTCAACGATATATCAAACTTTGCTATCGGATTATAAATAAATAAGTTGTGAATAAAAATCGATTTTGGCTGTTTTTAGGACTCTCGCAGGATGAAAATTTGAATCATCCCAAATTCCCGCAGGGTCATCTTTTATTCTAGGGGGGTAATTGCAAACTTTTTTTTTCGACTCGGTCTAGTATCCACCCTTCACGAGGGTATTTCTTATTTTACTTTTTGTAGTTTTATCAATTTTCCTTTTTATTTTATTTCACTAAGTCTAGGCTCGAAGGGCTTTGTGCTTTTTTTTTTTAAACATCATGTCTGAGCAAGCATTGCTTCTCTGAATGCCCACGCACAGATTTTGTTTATGTAAACACTGTTTGTACCTACGCTCAATAAGGTTTTATGTTTATTATTGCTGCCAACAAAACAACTCACACAGAGCAAAAAGTCACATAAAATGCCCTCTAAATCAGAAGGATTTCTCTATGATATTTTTCCAATAAGATGCCCGTCTTATTATGACTGGGTGTCTCTTTTTAATAAAACTGAGTAGATAATCACATAATATTAAGAAGATTTTCTTTTTAATATTTCAAATTAAAAAAAAAAAAATTAACGCTCAACCCAGATGTCTAGTCTAATCTACACTACCATGCCATCCTACGAGTATACTTAACTTGCCAACGTCTAATTACACCTTTGTTCTTTTTGCCTCACCACATGTCCACTTGCCTTATCACCGCGAATCGAACTAAGAATTAGTAACTGCTGAACGGAGATCTCTACCATGATGCTACCGAGTACTTGTGCTTGGTAGCGTCGAATTACACATTTGAAGAAGGCATACCTGAATTTGAATTAATAAGGGATCTTTTAAAAATATATAGTTTTCGATTTTGTGTTTTTCCGACAGGGTGGATACTAGATGTATATTGGAACGATTTTCCGTCATCCCTTGTCAAATTTGGTTTTTGTAACAAACCGGTTTCGGCGACCTGCCATCTTCAGTGTTTGATTTCGTTCTGACTTTGTGTCTATCCTTTGTCATGTATTTATAGTCTGGACGCTGTATGCGGTAATGTTAGTACTCGTGTATATGATTCGTGTGTTACGAATGTTTCCGAACAGGTACCTGTAATAAGGGTTGTTTTCACACTAGTTAATTTGCTTGTCTCTGCTATGTCAGGTACGTGTGTGTTTAAAGGTTGCTTACTGACGCTCGTTAGTCAGGTAGAAGTCGGTGATTTTCGTCTTTTGATTGGGTTTGTGTGTTCGCTCGTTTATTGTTACTCGTTTGGTTATTGTACCTGCGGTATTGTTCGGTTTTTTGTAAATTAATTTTAGCGGTTCAAATATTGCGTCAGAGATGGTTTTTGTTTGTTCGTTTATTATTCTCCCGTCAAATGTCTTTAGTTTGTATATTTCCATGTTTTCCAGCACATTTAAGCGTCGGCCTTTTCTTTGTATGTGAAGTGTTTTGGCTGTGTTTTTGATGTTGGCCGGGGAGCATTTGTTTTCGAACATGTGATTTGCATAGTTTGATTCTGGTGTAATGGTGGGTTTCCGTGCTTTCTTGTTGTAGTCCCTGACGTGCTCTCGAAATCGTGTACTTATTTTTCGTCCTGTTTGCCCTATGTAGCTGTGCTGGCACTCGCAGGTAAGCTTGTAAATTCTACTTTCGCTAAACGGCTCTTCCGAGTTAGTGTTGGTTCTTAGGTTTTGTCCTAAGTTGTTCGATGTTCTGAACGCAGTGTTGATGTCATCGAACAACTTAGGACAAAACCTAAGAACCAACACTAACTCGGAAGAGCCGTTTAGCGAAAGTGGAATTTACAAGCTTACCTGCGAGTGCCAGCACAGCTACATAGGGCAAACAGGACGAAAAATAAGTACACGATTTCGAGAGCACGTCAGGGACGACAACAAGAAAGCACGGAAACCCACCATTACACCAGAATCAAACTATGCAAATCACATGTTCGAAAACAAATGCTCCCCGGCCAACATCAAAAACACAGCCAAAACACTTCACATACAAAGAAAAGGCCGACGCTTAAATGTGCTGGAAAACATGGAAATATACAAACTAAAGACATTTGACGGGAGAATAATAAACGAACAAACAAAAACCATCTCTGACGCAATATTTGAACCGCTAAAATTAATTTACAAAAAACCGAACAATACCGCAGGTACAATAACCAAACGAGTAACAATAAACGAGCGAACACACAAACCCAATCAAAAGACGAAAATCACCGACTTCTACCTGACTAACGAGCGTCAGTAAGCAACCTTTAAACCAAGGACTGAAACCGAAACCGTAACCGTAACCGATTAAAACCGATTCATTTTTCAAAACCGAAACCGAAACCGTAACCGATATTTTTTTCTGAAAAAGAACGAAACCGAAACCGTTTCAAAAGCCGGAACCGGTTCCAAACGGTTTTGAATTTTTTTGTGGACACATACCTATTTTATTTTAAAAGAGGCTACCCTGAATAATTTTCATGAAAGATGATTAAGCAAGACACTTTTTGACCTCAATATCAAAATTTCGAAAGAACTGAACTATAGGCGAATGAAGCCATCGAAAAAATTTACGACAACCGAAAAAAAAAATGTTTAGTGGCCGTCTCAGAAAGCGTCATCATATTAACGTTCCATTTTAACATTTTTCTAATATAAAAAGTAGAGTTAATTTTTTAAACTTATCGGTCAAAAGTCCACCAAATTTTCAAAGATTTTCAAATTAATGACCACTAACTTATAACATACATACTTATATTAAAGAAAAAATTTTTCCATAAATAGCGAAAGTAATATTTATTACCATATATTGGATAAAATTCTTCATGAAAACCGGAGTAAAGTTATAAAAATTCAGACTTATTTTGCATTTAGGTACATATTTGAGTTTTGTAGTAGCACAATTTTTTTGTGTTGGTGTTTTTATTTGGAAACCGAAACCGGAACGAAACCGTAACCGAAACCGAAATAAATGTTGAAGACCGAAACCGGAACCGAAACCGAAACACGTTACAAAACCGTAACCGAAACCGGAACTTTATTTTAATCGGTTTCATATCTTGCTTTAAACACACACGTACCTGACATAGCAGAGACAAGCAAATTAACTAGTGTGAAAACAACCCTTATTACAGGTACCTGTTCGGAAACATTCGTAACACACGAATCATATACACGAGTACTAACATTACCGCATACAGCGTCCAGACTATAAATACATGACAACGGATAGACACAAAGTCAGAACGAAATCAAACACTGAAGATGGCAGATCGCCGAAACCGGTTTGTTACAAAACCAAATTTGACAAGGGATGACGGAAAATCGTTCCAATATACATCTATATAGTTTTCCTTTTCAATAAATTCAATATGAATCTAGTGAAAATAAGAGGATGTTCTCATTAATTTACTTTAAACAGGTTATCTCATAAAAACAAGCAGATTTCTTCTAACAATTGAACGTTTTTGACAAAAGTACATAAAAAATTCACAAATAAGAAGCTAACTCCTTCTTTTTAGCCGATTTCCTTTTCAATAAATTTGAGAAGAAATTCAAGCTAAAATCTAGATTTCCTAGTACAAATTTCTTCAAATTTGTCCCCACTCGATCTCCCCGGCCAAAAAGCTTTTGAAGACGTCGATCTCTTTGATTATAGGTGAACTTTTTGGCTCTGTGCACACTCGGACTCTCCCCAACTGCAACGAATGCAACGCAACAATGCAAGTGTACCTACTTACACACATAACAGCGGCTCTATAAAGTGAATGCGTGTTTAGCACTTGTAGTGGTGTGACTTTCAAATCATATTATAACTAATTTTTTTTAATTTTTGGTTTGTTGTCGCACACCCTGCTCGGCGAGACCTATCGATACATATCAAATTTTATATAAGTACCTTGGACTATGGTTATTGCAAAAAAGAGAGAAAACTTTTAAGCATTGCGCATTTATATATAATAGATATTTATACTTCCATATAGAACATTTTCTTTAATTTCAATGCTAAATTATATGAAAGATTTTGCGAATTTTAGGACTTGGTGTAAAACCTATGAAAGAATTTTCTATGCTTAATGAAGCACGAATATTTTTTCATTTATAACATTTAAACTCTTTGTTGCTTTTGACTTGTAGTCTATTGCTGTAAATACTGACTGTCAACTCGATGCTGCGAGACACAAGCTGGGGGGGGCGGGAAGGTAGTGGCTTATGCAGACGACTTAGCTATAGTATATAGGGGCAAATTCCCACAAACCCTGTGCGGCTGGATGCAAGTAGCACTGCGAGAGGTTTCCTCATGGTGCTCGCGCTGCGGACTGAGCATCAACCCGGGAAAAGTAGAACTGGTCCTTTTCACCAACCGCTATAAGATACCACCGTTAATACTACCAAAACTGAATGACGTGCGCCTGAACTTGGCTGACAAAGCCAAGAAAAATGGAAAAAATGGGGGCTCAGCCCCAAAATATGCAAATGGATCTACACTGCAATAATTCGTCCAATCATGCTCTATGGAGTTATGGTATGGTGGCCTGTGCTGAGCAAGGCAACAAACCTTAATCTGTTAGGTAAAGTACACATATCTTGCATGATCTGTATAAGCGGTGCGTTAAGAACAACGCCCAATGAAGCACTCCAGGCCATTCTTGGCATTTTGCCACTCGATCTGGAAGGGCACCGAGTAGCAGCAGCATCGGCTCTGCGTCTAAGGGAAACGTCCGGCTGGGGCGCAAGCACTACTGGACACGCCAGCATTTTGGGATCCTATAGCTTTCTTCCGCTGAGCACAGATCATTGTGCGCCCACAACAGTCGGAGATAGCGGTTTTAAAATAAACATTCCCAGCAGGGAAGAATGGGAGAGCACGGATCGGAGTCCCGCCACTCATGGCGGCACTTCCATTTATACTGATAGCTCGAAGTTAGACGGCAGAGTTGGTGGAGAGGTTTATTCAAAGGATCTGATACTTGAGCTCTCCTTCAGACTACCTGATCACTGCAGTGTCTTCCAGGCTGAAGTTTCAGCAATCATTGACGCCGCGGCTTGGATAGGCCAACACACTATCAGACAGGATATTTTTATTTTCAGCGACAGCCAAGCGGCCATTAAATCCCTTGGCTCTTACTCGTTCAACTCTGAACTGACGCTCAGCTGTCGTCGATCTCTACAAGAGATGGCCCAACATCACCGCGAGAACCTCACATGGGTCCCGGGGCATAGGGACATTGAGGGAAATTGTAGGGCAGACGAACTTGCGAGGCAGGGCACGACCAAGCAGGTTCTTCGGGATAAAGAGCGATTATCTCATCTGCAACTGCCCGGCTTTAAGTGGAGCGAGAATGCGCTTTTTGGGAGCTGCCTTCCTGGTTAGCCTACGCCAGGTCACGGAGCTGGACATGAAGGACCTGATGGCCCGATAATACCGGGATTTTCCATATGGCAGGGTCCCGGAACTGACTTTCCTACTGTTGGTGGTATCACAACGGGCCTTTTCATACTGGCCTAGGTGTGCCTCTGCGGCAGCCACTTGAACGTAACCTAACCTATGTGTTAATGAGACCAAAAAAGTATTACTGAATTAAATTTGTTTATTTATTTTAAAACTTCATGTTAATTGAAGTTATTTTTATTTTATTGCTGATTCATTTTCAAAGCCTTATATAATTTAAGAAAAAGAGATACTTTTAATGAATAAAAACAAAAAACAAAATTATTAAAAAAAAAGAAAGAAAACAAAAAAAGAAAAAAGTATATTGAATGAAATTTTTATATATTATTTAAGCAACTTTTTTTCATTTATTTTAAAGCTTAAAGCACATTTTTTATTTATTTGTTATGTGGTAATGAAACCGAAAAGAGTATTTCTGGGGGGTTATCATGTAATCCGATCCGAAAGAAATTTCTTTCGAATTTGAAAAAGAATGTATGTGATTTGACAGCTTTCGAATCGCATTTCCTTTCGGATCGGATTACATGATAAGGCGCCTGAACTAAATTTTTTTTAAAATTTTTTTTTTAGAGCTTCATGTACTGAATTTTAATTGAAGCTATGTATATTTTATTACTGATTCATTTTGAAAGCCTTATATTATTTAAGAAAAAGATTTACTTTTAATAAAGAAAAGAACAAAAAAAAAACAAAAAAAAAGAAATTATTCAAATAAAAAAACACAAAGAACAGAAAAAACAATTGTAGCAATGAAATATGCGTGTTTGCTTCATAGCACGGAACTAGGCACAATTTCCCACGGAAATAGGTACATCATACATTTTTTGCCACGGAATTAGGGACATCTAAGTTAGTCACTAATTTTAATTATTATAAATATATTATTAGTTATTTTCAAATGTCGACAATTGAAAATAAAAGAAAATTGATCAATTAAATAGGAACAATGCGATTTTCCAGGTTTCACTTTTTTGTTTCAACGTAGGAGGAGCAAAATTTCAGAAAACTCCTTAATACCACGTAATAATAGCCACTTACCTTACCCCCCTTTTTTTCGTAATCACCAGTTTTGGAGCTGGTAGGGATCGTTCCCATATAATCCCTTACTAAATTTCAGTGGTCTAACATGAATACTTCCAGAGATATCGACTATGAAGTATTTCATTTGTATGGGAGGTGCCACGCCCCCTTTTTCGTTATCCCCAGTTGTTTTGAAGGTGGTGGGAATAGATCTCATAGAACCCCTTGCCAAATTTATGTGGTCTAACATGAATACTTCCCTCGTGAAGGTTTCACTTTTTTGTTTCAACGTAGGAGGAGCACAATTTCAGAAAAATCCTTAATACCACGTAATAATAGCCACTTACCTTACGCCCCTTTTTTGTTTTTCGTAATCACCAGTTTTGGAGGTGGTAGGGATCGTTCCCATATAACCCCTTACCAAATTTCAGTGGTCTAACATGAATACTTCCAGAGATATCGACTATGAAGTATTTCATTTGTATGGGAGGTACCACGCCCCCTTTTTCGTTATCCCCAGTTTTTTTTTTTTAAGGTGGTGGGAATAGATCTCATAGAACCCCTTGCCAAATTTATGTGGTCTAACATGAATACTTCCCTCGTGAAGGGTGGACACCTTGCCGCGGTGCGAGGGCTTAAGTCGATAGCCACAGGGCTACGTTGCCCTTGTGATCATAGCGCCACCGGTACTACATCACGAGAGAAGCCAAACCTCTCTGGCGCGACGACTAAGATCTTCCCCCTCCCAATCCAGGGTTTTATGCGACCACGTGCCCATTGGACGTTTGCAGCCGGGAGGCAAATCGTGGCTGTAATCGAACGGAGCCTCTCTGATACCGGGCCGCCTCGGAGAGTAACTATGGCCTTATCGCGGTATGGGGCTCTGCCGCGGCGGACGACGACACATTCCCCTTACTCTTCCCTTGACCCTAAACTGGCCTTGCCCGGCGAGGGGTCGTACGAACAAGATGATAAATAATAACAAAAACCCTAAAAATAAAGATACAACAATGTAAATTAAGCCGGCACGAATCGCGGAGGAGTTTTTAAAAAAGAACCCGCTTTGATTGGTGGTTGAACAAAATCTGAAAATCTTTATTGATTAACTTCCTTATATAACTTTTACAGTTTACTTCTTACGTTTAAGCTTAGCTTATTCTGTATCTTAATTCTATGGAAGTCGGACCATAGGTGTTAGCTGATGGCCGCTCCGTTAATGCAAAGGTGCCAATGACATGCTGGCACAGTTGCCTCATTGATTGAATAACTATATCCTGTTTATATTATGGCTAAGTGGTATTGTGGCGGTCATTGTGACAAAGACATATTTGACACATGTCGCTAAGTGGTTCAGTGGAGCAATACTTGTTTATTTAATGGGTAAGTGCCCTATGTGAATGGTGACGTTAACTTGTATACTGCACAGCAGAGGAGGAAAATGCTGGAGCAAGCGAGAACGTAACGTCGGAGGACAAACTCCATTTCCTTATCAGCCGAGAGATCGACAGCGATGGCAACTACGGGTCGATTAGCTCTGGATAACAAGGGGGCAATCCCCAAAGTAAGTACCGGTACAAACACAGTGAAGCCAGCAACGGCTGATGCTAAAGTCCTAGTAAGTGCCGGTACCGAAACCAAGTCTTTAACGTCTGTGGCAGTGGTCTCACGACCTGGCCCCAGAGATCCAAATAAGGGAACGGCCGCGATGGCAACTACGGGTCGAAATTTACACCAAAAGAAATCTCCCAGTCGCTCTGAGTACTTGGACAAAAGAGCGGCCGCGAGGATCCTGAAGAAATACGAGGGTATTTCACAAGAGACGCTATCGCCGAATGCTAGAAAGACGGTGGAGATGGCTGAAGCTATCTTACCGAACTTCCAAAGCGATTACGCGCCAAAGAAGGTTAATGGAAATCCCTTCAAACGCCAGAGATCGGACGTGGATTTAAAACCTCACCCGAAGCGGCAGCAACACGCCCCCGTAGTGGGTAAACTCAGCTTTGCTGAAGTAACTAAGGATAGGATCCTCATAGGCGTCATTGACCGAGGTAACGAAAGCTGGGCCATCCCTAGGGACCAGTGGCGGTACGTCCGGAACGCTATCGGTAATGCCCTTCTCGACATTATGGATGAGTCTCCGGGTGCCACGCCGATGGGTTCTGATGCGGGATGGCACCAGGGCCGAATCAAGGTATTCGCTCGCGAGGATGCAAAACTGTTGCACTGTACAAGGCAGCAGCTTCAAGACTGGGTGAGATCTACCAAGGGGCAAGAATCGAGGTTGTCGACTGGAAGGACATCCCGGCTCGGCCAAGGGCAAGAGCGTGGATTCCTGCTATCCCTGCTAAACCTGAGAGAATTCTCAGGATGCTGAGGATCATGAACCCGTCTCTCCCGACGCAGGACTGGGGTGTCAATCTGGTCGAGGATGCGGTAGGGCCTGACAGGCAAGTGGTCTTCACCTTGACTAAGGAAGCACTCGAGCCCATTAAACGGTGCAATGGACGAGTGCACTACGGCATGGGTCAGATCGTGATCCACGTATACCGCGGCGATGCACAGCGCGCTGCTATTTCGGCTGCACCGGAGGGCTCGGACATCACAGTGCCGGTAGAGGAGTCGGAGATGGCCGACTCGGAAAGTATGGTATCTGTCACGTCAAATAGCGAAGGAGCAGTGAACAGCTCGGAGATGGGAGACAGCCTGCTGGACGGGGAAGACCTCAACGTCACAGTGATAACAGCTAGTCCTGAGCGCACCAATGTCAATACTGCCACAGTTAGTAGGATCTCGGCTACGCCAAATCGTGGTCTGAACAAATCGTCGTTGAAAGATAAGCCTCCAGACGAGGGGGAACTCGACGATACGGCGGTGGCAGGGAAGTCTGAGCGCTCTCATGTTGGTGGTGATTCAGATAAACCTGCACAAATCTGAAGCAGCCTCGGCTGCTTTAATCAGTCGTCTCTCTAAAGGCGGCATAGATGTGGTCCTCATCCAAGAACCCTGGGTCACCAGCTCAAGGATTTGCGGTTTGGGGACTAAGGGTTTTAAGGTTAGAGCCTGTATTTTGGTTAAGTCTGAGCTGAATGTCTTTCTCTTGCCCAACTATACCAATGGTGACGTTAAAGCTGCCAGTTTAACAGTCGACAGTACCAGTCTGACGATGGCATCGGTCTATATGCCCTACGCCGCCGAAGAACATCCGCCACAGAGGGAGGTAAAAGACCTGGTGGCAAATTTTTCCATGGGTCATCTTATTATCGGAACTGACGCCAATAATCATCACGTCCAGTGGGGAATCTCCGATATCAATGCTAGAGGAGAGTCGTTGTTTGATTCTTTGTTAACAACTAACCGGGTAGTTTGCAACGTGGGTAACGAACCTACGTTTATTACTAAAACCCGTAGAGAGGTCATAGATCTCACTATTTGCAGCGAAGGCGCTTATGAGTGGGTCAGAAAATGGCGCGTTCTCGATGAACACTCATTCTCCGACCACCGGTACGTAGAATTAGTTCTAGACTTTTCTGTTGAGCAGCCGGTTATGAAACGCAACCCACGTAACACTAACTGGCAGCTACACAATGAAATACTATCTAGGGACTTGCCAGCACTGCCCCCACAAGTCCCCTCATCAGTAGGGATCTGGTAAAGACCTTTACAACGGCGCTCTCGAATGCCCTAGAGCAGGCTTGCCCAGTGCGGTAAACATAGGCCGCATTGGTGGTCCTACGACCTGGACTCGCTCCGTAAATCATGTAGGACACAAATTAATAAGGCCAAGAGCCTTGGCACGGAGAATCAATCGCTCGAATATAAAGTTAAACTCAGGGCCTACAAAAAAGCTCTGAGGCAGGCGAAGAGAGTATCGTGGAGAAATTTCTGCACTGGGGTCCAAAATGTCGACGATACAGCGAGACTTAGACGAGTGCTCTCAAAAACTCAAACAGCCACAAGCTATTTGCGCAAACCTGACGGATCCTGGACCAGCACGGAGAGGGAAACCCTAGAGCTGCTCTTGAATACGCACTTCCCAGGGAACTTGCATGAGGAACCCCTAGCACCTACAACAAACCTGGCTGTACACATACCCATCACGGAGGAAAAGGTTAGGTGGGCGGTTAAAAGCTTCGAACCGTTCAGGCTTCCGGACCAGACGGGAAACATCAGCCAAATGGCTGGTATTTCTCTATACAGCCTGCCTGGCTCTTAGCTATATTCCGTGCTCCTGGAGAAGTGCCACGGTAGTGTTTATTCCTAAGGCGTCTCATTACGAGCCCAAGGACTATAGGCCGATCAGTCTCTCATCCTTTGTGCTCAAGACCTTCGAGAGGATAATAAAAGACTACCTCTCCTCTACTATTGATAGCAACCTGATCTGTAGCTATCAGCATGCATACACCAAAGGGAAATCTACAGAAACTGCGCTTCACAGCCTAGTTTCTGTTATTGAAAAATCGCTGTATGAAAAGGAGTGCTGTCTTGTGGCCTTTTTAGATATTGAAGGAGCCTTCAACAACATAAGCCCTGATGCTATAAACACCGCTTTAACAAGTCTGGGCATAAGCAGGTCTCTTATTGGTTTTATTGATCAACTGCTTAGGGGTAGACGAATAGTTTCATCACTGGGCTCGGTTGACTTATCACGCTAAATCACAAGGGGAGCGCCTCAGGGTGGTGTTCTCTCCCCTCTTCTATGGAACCTCACTGTCAACTCGATGCTGCGAGACACAAGCTGGGGGGCGGGAAGGTAGTGGCATATGCAGATGACTTATGGTGATTTCGTTTCATCAAAAAAATGCGCATTTTTGTTACACTCTTCAATTTTCCGTTTTCGTTTGCAAAATGTAGGTAAAACGTCAAACATGATATGTTTTCGTTTCCTAAAAATGTACACTTCAAGAGTGTAAAAAACTCACACTTTTTACCCTCTGAAGCTTTGACAGGGTAGCTGGTTGCACTGAAAATCAGGTGACGAAAATTTTATTTCATAGATAAATTTGGTGAAATAAATTGGATTTTGCAATAACAATTAAATATGGGTGAAAAACGAAACCTAATTATTCAAGCACATAGCATAGCAAACGGGGCAGTGTTTTATGTTCGTTATCTCGATAACAGGTTCATGCAGAATGGGTACACTTTTATCACATCTTTATAGTGTTCTGTGCAAGAGTGTAAACATGTTCAACGTGAAAGTGTACATTTTTTTCGATGAAACGAAATCAGCATTAGCTATAGTATACAGGGGCAAATTCCCACAAACCCTGTGCGACTTGATGCAAGTAGCACTGAGAGAGGTTTCCTCATGGTGCTCGCGCTGCGGACTGAGCATCAACCCGGGAAAAGTAGAACTGGTCCTTTTCACCAACCGCTATAAGATACCACCGTTAATACTACCAAAACTGAATGACGTGCGCCTGAACTTGGCTGACAAAGCCAAGAAAAATGGAAAAAATGAGGGCTCAGCCCCAAAATATGCAAATGGATCTACACTGCAATCATTCGACCAATCATGTTCTATGGAGTTGTGGTATGGTGGCCTGCGCTGAGCAAGGCAACAAACCTTAATCTGCTAGGTAAAGTACACAGATCTTGCATGATCTGTATAAGCGGTGCGTTAAGAACAACGCCCAATGAAGCACTCCAGGCCATTCTTGGCATTTTGCCACTCGATCTGGAAGGGCACCGAGTAGCAGCAGCATCGGCTCTGCGTCTAAGGGAAACGTCCGGTTGGGGCGCAAGCACTACTGGACACGCCTGTATTTTCGGATCCTATAGCTTTCTTCCGCTGAGCACAGATCGCTGTGCGACCACAGCAGTCGGAGATAGCGGTTTTAAAATCATCATTCCCAGCAGGGAAGAATGGGAGAGCACGGATCGGAGTCCCGCCACTCATGGCGGCACTTCCATTTATACTGATGGCTCGAAGTTAGACGGCAGAGTTGGGGGAGGGGTTTATTCAAAGGATCTGAACCTTGAGCTCTCCTTCACACTACCTGATCATTGCAGTGTCTTCCAGGCTGAAGTTTCAGCAATCATGGACGCCGCGGCTTGGAGAGGCCAACACACTATCTGACAGGACATTTTTATATTCAGCGACAGCCAGCCGGCCATCAAATCCCTTGGCTCTTACTCGTTCAACTCTGAACTGACGCTCAGCTGTCGTCGATCTCTACAAGAGATGGCCCAATAGAATCGCGTTAACCTCACATGGGTCCCGGGGCATAGGGACATTGAGGGAAATTGTAGGGCAGACGAACTTGCGAGGCAGGGCACGACCAAGCAGGTTCTTCGGGATAAAGAGCGCTTAGGTATGTCGTTTGTCACATGCAAGCTAATGCTGAAGGAATACACACTCCGCCAAGCCAACGAAAGATGGCTGCAATCTCCAGGATGCCGGATATCCAAAGAAACCTGGCCGAAATGGGATCATAAAAGATCAAGACAAATTTATGCCCTAAGGAGAAGAGAAATCTCCATATTAATAGGCGTATTAACTGGGCACTGCCTCATTGGTAGGCACGCAGAAAGACTTGGTGTGCCCTACCGACGATGCTGTAGGAGTTATAAGGATGATGAGGAGGAAACGGTGGAGCACCTCATCTTCGACTGCCCGGCTTTAAGCGGCGCGAGAATGCGCTTTTTGGGAGTTCCCTTCCTGGTCAGCCTACGCCAGGTCACGGAGCTGGACATAAAGGACCTGATGGCCTTCATCAAGTCATCTAAATGGTTCGAGGAGGAGTAACGGCGTCGGTATAGGAGGGTCAGTCCCGGGATTCTGCTATGTGGAGAATTCCGTTAATACCGGGATTTTCCATATGGCAGGGTCCCGGAACTGACTTTCCTAGTGTTGGTGGTATCACAACGGGCCTTTTAATACTGGCCTAGGTGTGCCTCTGCGGCAGCCACGTGAACCTAACCTAACATGAATACTTCCAGAGATATCGACTATGAAGTATTTCATTTGTATGGGAGGTGCCACGCCCCCTTTTTCATTATCCCCAGTTTTATGGGTGAGAATAGATACTGTTGCTATCCTATAGCTCTGTACCAATTTCCAGGTCCCTACCTTAAACCCTTTTAGAGATATTCACCTTTAAGAAAAAAGTTTGTATGGGAGATGCCACAAATGCTAGTATATTTTCATATCACTTTTACGTGAAGAAGGTTTTTCGAAATGTGTTATGAACATGATAAATGTTAACTGCAGCGCGGCTTCTGCCATTTTAACTTGAGAATGTTATACAAATGTGAGATTAACAGTTTTTTTTTCAATATGTTGTCGAAATGTATATTAACATGAAAAATTGATATGGCAGTGATATGACGTACTAATGTTGGCTCAACAAGTTTTTTTAATGTTAAATAAAACTTTTCGAAGTAATTTATTATTAACTTGAGAAATTGATATGATAATGTCATACATGCCAATGTTGATTCAGCAACTTTTGTATCAATTTAATGTGAACCCTGTTTGTTTGATAATTTTCAAATTGGGGCGCAAGCACCACTGGACACGCCAGCATTTTGGGATCCTATAGCTTTCTTCCGCTGAGCACAGATCGTTGTGCGACCACAACTGTCGGAGATAGCGGTTTTAAAATAAAACGGATCGGAGTCCCGCACTCATGGCGGCACTTCCATTTATACTGATGGCTCGAAGTTAGACGGCAGAGTGGGAGGAGGGGTTTATTCAAAGGATCTGATACTTGAGCTCTCCTTCAGACTACATGATCACTGCAGTGTCTTCCAGGCTGAAGTTTCAGCAATCATGGACGCCGCGACTTGGATAGGCCAACACACTATCAAACAGGATATTTTTATTTTCAGCGACAGCCAAGCTGCCATCAAATCCCTTGGCTCTTACTCGTTCAACTCTGAACTGACGCTCAGCTGTCGTCGATCTCTACAAGAGATGGCCCAACAGAACCGCGTGAACCTCACATGGGTCCCGGGGCATAGGGACATTGAGGGAATTTGTAGGGCAGACGAACTTGCGAGGCAGGGCACGACCAAGCAGGTTCTTCGGGCTAAAGAGCGCTTAGGTATGCCGTTTGCCACATGCAAGCTAATGCTGAAGGAGTACACACTCCGCCAAGCCAACGAAAGATGGCTGCAATCTCCAGGCTGCCGGATATCCAAAGAAACCTGGCCGAAATGGGATCATAAAAGATCAAGACAAATTTATGCCCTAAGGAGAAGAGAATTCTCCATACTAATAGGCGTATTAACTGGACGCTGCCTCATTGGTAGGCACGCAGAAAGACTAGGTGTGCCCTACCGACGATGTTGTAGGAGTTGTAAGGCTGATAAGGAGGAGGAAACGGTGGAGCACCTCATCTGCAACTGCCCGGCTTTAAGTGGCGCGAGAATGCGCTTTTTGGGAGCTTCCTTCCTGGTTAGCCTACGCCAGGTCACGGAGCCGGACATAAAGGACCTGATGGCCCGATAATACCGGGATTTTCCATATGGCAGGGTCCCGGAACTGACTTTCCTAGTGTTGGTGGTATCACAACGGGCCTTTTAATACTGACCTAGGTGTGCCTCTGCGGCAGCCACTTCAACCTAACCTAACCTATGTGTTAATGAGACCAAAAAAAGTATTACTGAATTAAATTTGTTTATTTATTTTAAAACTTCATGTTAATTGAAGTTATTTTTATTTTATTGCTGATTCATTTTCAAAGCCTTATATAATTTAAGAAAAAGAGATACTTTTAATGAATAAAAAAAAAAAATTATTAAAATAAAAAAAAATAAAAAATAAAAAAAATATATTGAATGAAATTTTTATATATTATTGAAGCAACTTTTTTTTTATTTTAAAGCTTAAAGCACATTTTTTATTTATTTGTTATGTGGTAATGAAACCGAAAAAAGTATTTCTGAACTTAATTTTTTTTATTTTTTTTAAAGCTTCATTACTGATTCATATAATTTAAGAAAAAGATTTACTTTTAATAAAAAAAAACAAAAAAATACAAAAAAAAAAGAAATTATTCAAATAAAAAATCACAAAGAACAGAAAAAACAATTGTAGCAATGAAATATGCGTGTTTGCTTCATACCACGGAATTAGGCACAATTTCACACGGAATTAGGTACATCATACATTTTTTGCCACGGAATTAGGGACATCTAAGTTAGTTACTAATTTTAATTATTATAAAAATATTATTAGTTATTTTCAAATATCGACAATTGAAAATAAAAGAAAATTGTTCAATTAAATAGGAACAATGCGATTTTCCAGGTTTCACTGTTTTGTTTCAACGTAGGCGCAAAATTTCAGAAAAATCCTTAATACCACGTAATAATAGCCACTTACCTTACGCCCCCTTTTTCGTAATCACCAGTTTTTTTGGAGGTGGTAGGGATCGATCCCATATAATCCCTTACCAAATTTCAGTGGTCTAACATGAATACTTCCAGAGATATCGACTATGAAGTATTTCATTTGTATGGGAGGTGCCACGTCCCCTTTTTCGTTATCCCCAGTTTTTTTGAAGGTGGTGGGAATAGATCTCATAAAACCCCTTGCCAAATTTCAGTGGTGTAACATGAATACTTCCAGAAATATCGACTATGAAGTAGTTCATTTGTATGGGAAGTCCACGCCCCCTTTTTCGTTATCCCCAGTTTTATGGGTGAGAATAGGTACTGTTGTTATCCTATAGCTCTGTACCAATTTCCAGGTCCCTACCTTAAACCCTTTTAGAGATATTCACCTTTAAGAAAAAAGTTTGTATGGGAGATGCCACAAATGCTAGTATATTTTCATATCACTTTTACGTGAACCAGGTTTTTCGAAATGTGTTATGAACATGATAAATGTTAACTGCAGCGCGGCTTATGCCATTTAATTTGAGAATGTTATACAAATGTGAGATTAACAGTTTTTTTTCAAAATGTTGTCGAAATGTATATTAACATGAAAAATTGATATGACAGTGATATGACGTACTAATGTTGGCTCAACAAGTTTTTTTAATGTTAAATAAAACTTTTCGAAGTAATTTATTATTAACTTGAGAAATTGATATGATAATGTCATACATGCTAATGTTGATTCAGCAACTTTTGTATCAATTTAATGTGAACCCTGTTTGTTTGATAATTTTCAAATTGGGGCGCAAGCACTACTGGACACGCCAGCATTGTGGGATCCTATAGCTTTCTTCCGCTGAGCACAGATCATTGTGCGCCCACAACAGTCGGAGATAGCGGTTTTAAAATAAACATTCCCAGCAGGGAAGAATGGGAGAGCACGGATCGGAGTGCCGCCACTCATGGCGGCACTTCCATTTATACTGATGGCTCGAAGTTAGACGGCAGAGTTGGAGGAGAGGTTTATTCAAAGGATCTGATACTTGAGCTCTCCTTCAGACTACCATATCACTGCAGTGTCTTCCAAGCTGAAGTTTCAGCAATCATTGACGCTGCGGCTTGGATAGGCCAACACACTATCAGACAGGATATTTTTATTTTCAGCAGCGGCCATTAAATCCCTTGGCTCTTACTCGTTCAACTCTGAACTGACGCTCAGCTGTCGTCGATCTCTACAAGAGATGGCCCAACATCACCGCGTGAACCTCACATGGGTCCCGGGGCATAGGGACATTGAGGGAAATTGTAGGGCAGACGAACTTGCGAGGCAGGGCACGACCAAGCAGGTTCTTCGGGATAAAGAGCGCTTAGGTATGTCGTTTGTCACATGCAAGCTAATGCTGAAGGAGTACACACTCCGCCAAGCCAACGAAAAATGGCTGCAATCTCCAGGATGCCGGATATCCAAAGAAATGGGATCATAAAAGATCAAGAAAAATTTATGCCCTAAGGAGAAGAGAAATCTCCATATTAATGGGCGTATTAACTGGGCACTGCCTGATTGGTAGGCACGCAGAAAGACTAGGTGGGCACTACCGACGATGCTGTAGGAGTTGTAAGGATGATGAGGAGGAGGAAACGGTGGAGCACCTCATCTGCAACTGCCCGGCTTTAAGTGGCGCGAGAATGCGCTTTTTGGAGTTCCCTTCCTGGTTAGCCTACGCCAGGTCACGGAGCTGGACATAAAGAACCTGATGGCCTTCATCAAGTCATCTAAATGCTTCGAGGAGGAGTAACGGTGTCGGTATAGGAACGTCAGTCCCGGGATTCTGCTATGTGGAGAATTCCGTTAGTACCCGGATTTTCCATATGGCAGGGTCCCGGAACTGACTTTCCTAGTGTTGGTGGTATCACAACGGGCATTTTAATGCTGGCCTAGGTGTGCCTCTGCGGCAGCCACTTGAACCTAACCTACTTGTTATTATACACATCAGTATCATACCATTTAAGATACTAGTTCGTATATACGTCAGGATATATACGTCAGGTGGATCTTCTTCGTCTTCAAAATAAGCTTTCAAATGTTCATACGGTATGCCTCTTGTGAATGGCGGTTCTGACAGCTCATTATCGTCGTTCAAATCAATCATATGAACGTACTCAGCGCAATCAAAATTAATTTTTGGTTTTACGTAGGCACGGAGAGATGGATCAAATAAATTATCCCGAATATATAAAAAATTTTTCAGTGCATAATTCCGAATATGTTTTCGGTCGTCGAAGAGCATGCTGAGTAAAACATTCTATCGTATGAAACATTCTATTTATGAATATTTGACGTTAAAATACATGGGAACGTGCACGAACATTATGCATGTTGCCAAGATTTTCAAATTCTTGGATGGAGTGTTGGTTGTAGCGTAAAGATGAAGGATTCTACAGGCTTTTGTGAGCCATCTAGCATGATTTATAGGGCCCGGTGTAAGCATAGCCAGTGAAGTTGGAACGTAGCCATTCGAAATAGCATTAGCAATTTTGTATAGATACTTCGCATCCGTTGATAGTTTCTTCTCCTCATCTTCATCCAAGCGTGGTGGCATGTTTTCAAGTGGAATCGCTTCAAAATTCGTAACAACCTGAAAAATATATTGTTGGTGGGAATTTATTACTCTGTCGCTTATAGGGAAAAGTTAAAAAAAAAGTGATAAGTACCTGTTGGGTATGGCAATTGTGAAGATCTTTTTCAAGTGATCCAGTTGAGGTTCTTGGCCCAGTCGATCGCGATTTGTCCAGTGTTTCATACAAATGACGAAACGGCAATTCGTTGAAATGTAGTAAACAAATCCACCAGTGTAATGCTCTGTTCAGTTGCATTTCAAATCGTCGCAATATACCTCTGCCCTCCCCAGTGTTTGTAACTTCGCCGTCAGAGCAAATGCCAATTAAATTATCCAGAGGAATCTGCTTTTCTTCAAAAAATTCTTTCAAATCTCCATGTTTCGCTTCAGCAGAATCATTTTTGCCTTCCAAGTTGACATAAACAAGCAATTGGTTGTTCGGCTCTTGTACGACGACTAAATGTGATTCTTTCTTCATTTCCGAATAGTAAGTTTCGCCAACTTTTATTTGAGTTAATGCGTCGTCTTTTCGACCGTCAAACGAAAATGCTTTCAAACACCCTGTTTTGCTTTTGCGGAGAACATCCAATCTAAGTTTTTTCCTTTCCCTGTTTATGTTTTAATTTCCAATTTGATAATTTTTTGAACACATTTTTAATGGTCAATAAGCACGTACTTTACCAAGTTTCATGCTTTAATCTCTAAAAATGAGAGTGAAATGGCAATAAACCTTTTATCTGAACGATCGGTTATATGGGAGATATATGCTATAGTGGTCCGATCCTACCGGATCCGACATATATCTCCTATAATGCCAGTATACATCTGTATGCAAAATTTCATCGAGATATCTAAAAAACTGATGGACTAGTTTGCGTTCAAACAGACAGACGGACAGACAGACAGACAGACGGACGGCCGGACAGACGGACATGGCTAAATCAACTCAGCTCGTCCTCTGCCCATTTTGGTATATTTATTGGTGGGTCTAACGGAAACATATACATAAAAAATGATTTGGAGCCTTGAAAATGAAAAAAATCGATTTCGACCAAAACATGTCTCAAAAACAAAAAAAAAATTATTTTTTTTTTTAACTGTTAATGCCAACGTTTTTATAGCATAATTTTAAGTGGGATAGGAACTACGAGACAAATTCGTTTTCATCGGCAACACTTTTGCACGTTTTTGAAGAAACCCTTAAAAAAATGACGGAAAAGTTATTTTATTTTCACCAAAACACTCCTCAAAACCCCAAAAATATATTTTTTTTTTATTTCAAAAAACTGTTATCGCCAAAGTTTTTAGCGGATAATTTTAAGTCGGACAGGGTATGTATGAAAATTTTTAAGTCAAATGAAAATTTTTTAAGTAGGTCATGAAAAAAACCTTAAAAATAAACGAAAAAAAATTTCAAAAAACTCAAATTTTGCAGGCTCGAAAATTATTTTTTTGGGTAGGCGTAGTGGAACTTTTTTTTCCTGAACCCAAAACCTATCGAAAAATCGATGGCGCGATATGGGTTAATTTCTTCCATACAAATCGACCCGCCTTAGTATACACACAAAGTCTTGCGTATGTCTTCTCTACGCACTGCTAAATTAAAAACTGTCCTTCCAACACATTTTTCATTTCAAAGGCTCCTATTCACCTTTTCTATTTTTCTTTGAGATTTCATTTACTACTGCGTTTTTATCTCAAACAAGTGTTTTTTTTAAACAATTGTTTTTTCATCCAAAGTGTACCAAAATTGTTTCGCTCAGGGAATACATTATTGCCACACATATATATGATCGCCGCGCGGGACGAGTTGCGTACGTGCAAGCGGTGGGATAAGAAAGATATAAAAGAAACAAAATTGATTTTGAGGTGGTATACTTGCTGGAACATGTCAAAAATAAGTAAAAACAAATAAAAATGAAAAAAAGTAATTGTTGAATAAAAACGGAAACCGATCAGCTAGGATTTCGTTTGAAACGGATTTTGAAACTATAAAATAGCTGAAAGAAGATGCCGTGAACCGTTTCATTCGGCATTTTCATAAAAAAGCGGCGTTGCAAATGTTGTAGTAATAGTTATTTTTCCTTCAAAGGGGGATGTTTTTGGTAGAAGTTTAGAATCATTCAGAATCATGTTCTACTTAAAGTACATATATACAAGATAACTTAAATTTATTTAAAAATTTATTTTCGGTGAACCCGGGATTAGGTCTAGTAATCCCGGGATTTTCGGGACTTAAAAATCTACAGGATCCCGGGATCCGAATCCCTAGTAGGAACACCACTTCCCGAGAGTGTCCAGACACACTGTCGTTTAACTCTGATTTGGGTAAGGTAACAAGTGAAGCCCTTACTTATTAAGAACGAACCCCGAAGTGCAAAACGTTTGCCTGGCATGTGGCGTTTCTTACGACACTAACCATTGATTCACCTGCTCCTCTGAGCATACTCTTCTAACACCAATCTCATTTGGTGAAACCATAATGAAGCTTATGGTTTCCTTCCAATCCCGTTAGAAGAGATTGATGACAATTTAGACCAATAGACGTTACGTCTGGGCAGGGATATGTTTCGTTACAACAAGAAAAACGGAAATAGAGACCTAATAAAGCGGATAAAAAATTATCGGCCATCCTGGCTAGGCAATCAATGCTTTACAACTCCAAGCCATCAAAATACGAAGCGTTTCCAAAAGGAGCGAAAAGCCCATTTGAAGGAATGATAATGGGAGCGTCTACGGATTTAATTGTAAAAGGAAGCCCGCATGGAGTCCTTCCGCACTACAAGGAAACACTTTTACCATTATCTGGGTATCTGCGGGAGTGTTTTGGAACGCCATAAACGCATCCTCAGGAAAATTTTCTGCATACATTTTTAAAAGGCACTTGCCCGTCGGATACGCTTCGCCGGGACTCCTAACGGACCACCTTACGGACTCGTTTGGTTAGATGGGACAGAATGCACAGGTTTTGCTGTAGATTTTGGTGTTGAACACGAAAAAGAAACGCAAATTAAAAGAGAAACAATTTATTTAAAATTTGTTTATTTGGGTTGTACAGAAGTTGAATGATAAGTTGAATAAAAGTCGGCTGGCTACCAACTTTGTAGCATGCAATTTTTCAAGACCCGTTGACACGGGTAAATTTTCAGAATCAACATTAAATTGAACGAAAAATCGAGCAATGTAAACGGGACTTAACACGTATAAAATCTAGTAAATTTTAAATGGCTGTAATTATTTTAATAGTTAAGATAACCGCACATGGCCATACCATTTTGGAAGCTTCAAAGCTTCAGCTTTAAGAGTATGTAATGTATGTATGCATTTTATGTTTGCTGTTTTTATAAGAAATAAAACACAAAATTTGTATATCATCTATAAAATTTAAATTTTGTTCGAGTTGCCAGTCCAATTTGTCGTATGTTATACGACATGCCTGCAAAAGTTTTGTCAAATGTAACATACGACAAAACTCTTCGGAAGAAAATCCTTTATAAATTCTAAAATAATTAACAAAACCCATTTAACATTAATTAAATAAAGAATTTTGTGGGCCAGTAACATTCCCCCAAACTTTGGACTAAATCCAATGAAGCGTTTTAGAAATTGAACTCCAAACTTCAAGTCTCATTTCCCAAAAGTCGTCAAATGTAACATACGACAATCATTTAGGTTAGGTTCAAGTGGCTACCGTAGAGGCACACCTAGGCCAGTATTAAAAGGCCCGTTGTGATACCACCAACACTAGGAAAGTCAGTTCCGGGACCCTGCGATATGGAAAATCCCGGTATTAACGGAATTCTCCACATAGCAGAATCCCGGGACTGACGTTCCTATACCGACACCGTTACCCTCCTCGAACCATTTAGATGACTTGATGAAGGCCATCAGGTCCTTTATGTCCAGCTCCGTGACCTGAACATACGACAATCATTTATCCGGGCGACGACATGTAACTCATGTAAAAATACACATTTTAGAACTTACCAATTATATATTTTATCACCGTGTATAATAAAATTGTTGTGAGAAAGAATAAGAAAAATATTCGCAACAGGCTTTCACCACTTTTACCAGCCCGCGCGCCATCTACATTTGAACATTTGAAAAGAATGTCCATTCACCATTTTACAAAACTTAAATATGTATGTATTGTTTTGTGAAAAAAATTGAAGAATTTTAAATGTGGGCGTGGCCTTCTTGCTCTTCTTACTTGACTTTCTTTTTTTTTTGAAAGTGTATTTTTTTTTATTTCTTAAAGAAAACAATTAGAAAACCAAATTTTCGAAGGGTTCAACTTCGAACTTCGAAAGCCCGTAACTTAGTTTTGGAGGCTAACTTCGAAAAACTTAAAAAAAGTTGGTTTGGTCCAATACCCAGCCGGCTGCTGTGCATTGTAATAAATATGATTAACGCTATGTATTGATAAAATTTCTGCAATGTAATTTTAAAAAAATTACTACTTTTTCTTATAGAAAAATATTAGAATGGAAACTAAATGAAATAAATCGTCAAAATATATGATACGGGCATTTTTCTCGGATCTCGTAGATTTTTTTCGGTGCCATCATTCAGCTATATGTAGCTTAATTTCCTCTTTAGGAATTTGATACTGAGGCCAAAACGTGTATTTTGCAACATTGCTCGACAATCTTCCATGAAAGCTTTCCAGAGTACCCTTTGGTAAAAAAACACATGTTCCCATAAAAAGAAAAAAGGCATACAAAAAAAATTCAAAACCTTTTGGAACCGGTTCCGGCTTTTGAAACGGTTTCGGTTTCGTTCTTTTTCAGATCAAAATAACGGTTACGGTTACGGTTTCGGTTTCAGTCCTTGGGAAAAGCAAACGACGTTGCTTAAATCATGAATTGGAGATTTTATAGCCAAAAAGCATTGGTATTTGTTTCCTTTAGGGGTCAACTGCAAAATTATTTTAAAAAATTATGGGAGAGGGCTCAAAAAACGTATATTGACCGCAGGATCACGAATCCCGGAGCGCTTTTTTAATTTTTTGTTTCAGTGAAAAATTATTATCAAAATCCCGAAAAAGGACCCAGGTCCGATCCCAATTCGGATCGGGATCCATGGTATTTGTGTGCAGAACACCTTTCCGAGTTGCTTATAAAAAATAAGACTCGTCCTGTCCAACACAGGCTACGCCAGCCTCAGCATTTCTGCGCAGAACACTTTTTTGGACATTTTTATGGACGGCCTAATGTGATTACAACAAACACATGAAAACTTACAACTTTGATTGCAAATAAACCCTAAAGGAAACAAATACCAAACTATTTCGAAATTACATTGGCAGACGGAAAATCCCCGAAAAAGGGCGATATCCCCGATTCTGGCGACACCGCTCTGAAGTCTGATGAATGTCAGTCACAATAGCGCTGCAGTACAATTCGATTTTTTTGTGAATTCACAATGGTTTATTTAATCAAATTAATTTTTATAAAATACGCTTAAACAAAAGCAATCCGCTAATTAATATATGGTTTCGAATGTAGAGCTAACCCCCACCTTTAAAACGATACCTTATTTATTAATATTGGTTTCAAATGAGAGCAGAAAATTAGGAGCAAACACAAAAAGACCTTACAGAAATAATATATATGATGATATTCTACGCACAAATTCAATGCACCGCTAAAAAATGATTGGATGCAGATGCCCTCCATATTATTGAGCTCCGTCGGACCGCAATTTATTCAACAATCAAATTAACGGCAATATGGGTGGCCTGCAGAATTTTTTCATTGGGTTCAACGAGTCGCTCTATATCTGCTTCAAGGTTATATGGGACCTCAAAGCAGCAAGCTCATGGCGCCAACACCAATATATGCTCCTTGACTTCTTCCTGCAGCCCGCACTGCTCGGAAATGCTCGTTCCTCTCTAAAGCATTGCACATTCCGCCATTTCTGTACAATAATTTCCTCTTATCCTCATCTCTGTTGTCTATGTAGGTTAATGGTCGGGGACTGCGAAAAAATCGTTGGCGTATTGCACATTTTCATTTTCAAAGAACACTTCTGAGACTCCCATATAAACGTCCCTAACCAGCAAATTCCAAATCTTAGCAAAAAAAGTATTTTTTCAAATTCGTGGAATGCATCTCTGTGATATATCTACTAGGGCTCTTGTTTCTAATCGATTACTCGACTAGTCTATTATTCGAGTAGTCGATTACCAACTTTTGTGCTGTTTGAAAATCGAATAGCAGATATTCGATTTCAGCTAGGCGACTAGCTGTCACTAATCGAATACTAACGATTAAATCGGGTTTTACCCGGGTAATAAGGCGGCAAATATCTACTGTATTCGCATGCAGGTTTAAGTGGTATCTGCCATTTTCGCCAATTTATTTGCTTCATTTCTTTGAAATTAAAAAAAATGTAACAGGAGCACAGAACATTTGTGTAGGTATGTAGATGTACAAAAATTAAATTTTGAAAAATGTAGTATGTATGTTTGTAACAATATTTGTATGTATGTAGATAAAAAAAGTTTAAAAATTTTGTTTCATACTGCAAAACGTTTCTTTCAGGTTTAAGTGCACAATGGAGGCATCTTTCTCTTATTCTACGTCGCCGTTTGAAAAAAGATAGTTGAAAGATTGATTCGTGGTGCAAAAAAAAAGTATAAGTACATTAAAATACACCTTATTTTCGAAAGAACTCAAAAATTACAAACCTTAAATAGAGCGTTTTGATGTATTACCAAAAATATACGAGAACATTAGAGTGCCAAAAAAAGGTTCCACACTTTTTATCGGAATGATTAAGCTTGAGAATTTATTTTTTTTTTGTAGCAAAATTGCTTCTGCCGGCAAATGAAAGATATCCAATGAAAATAAAAACAAATTTGACATGTGAGAAATTATAAGCATCTGGAACTCTAGTGTCTTCGTTTCTGTTTGAAAACTTTAGATTTGTAAAAAACTTTTCAAATTGTTATTTGTTTCATGCGCTGCTAAGCGCTCTCCAATGCTGCTGTTATGTCAGGCCAAGTTAGAATACAGGAGATGATTGAAACACGAGCTTTTAATCCAATTTAAGATTGCATAATTTCCCCTTTAAAAGCTGAAGTGGGTTTTTAATATAAAAGTCACTGGAAATTATTTGGAACGCATAATAATAAAAAAACATGTTCGTAAAATTTCTGGAATTACGGCTTTTCGAAATTGGTGATTCAATAAATATTTTATAAATTTTTGGTTTTTAATATTTGACAAGTATCAGGAGCACACAATTTCAATGTAAGCAATTATACAAAAAAAATTTCAATAAACTGGTATGTACAGATGGGGGTTGGTGGGGCAACTGCTCCCACTGTTAAATTGCATTTCGAAAATATCGTTATGTATAAGAAAAGAACTGAAAGCTAGTAGAATGCGTGTTTCTGAAGTTATTAACATTAATATTATTATCAATACTACTGCAGTATTACAAACAAGTTCCTTTATTGATGCTCTGATGCTGATACTTAAGTGATAATGGGGTCTATCAGCTATTCCGGCGGAGCTCCCGTCAGGAATGAAGGTAATAGAGTCGATAAAGATAACATCGAATTTATCGAAACATACCACGAAATTCCCTTAAAATCATTTGAATTCTCTCAAGATCTGTTAAATTTTCTCCCGTCGGGAGCTCCGTCGGAATAGCTGATAGACCATATGCAACAATAATTGCATACTTTATTTTCATGTAGCGAATGATGAGATTGTGATGAGCAACAGATTGTCAACATTTTATTCAAAACACCCCATATTTTTTTATACGGAAAGCTAATGATAATTTTTTCAAATTTTTGACAAGCGGTTTCACCATTTTCATCCCATGCTTATATAAAAGTACTATTAATGGCGGCGATATACCAACAGGTTATCATAACCTCTAACGAGATTTTTAGCCGAGGTTCTCTTTCCAACTTGTGGTGTGTTGCTTTTGAGTTTTTCCAACAAGTTGGCGGGACCTACAGTTTAATAAAAGTACTATTAACACTGAAAAATAAAGAACTAATAGTTGACTTGGAAATATATGAATTCCCCACAGGGTTTGGAGACAGAATTTCTTTATGTAAGTATGTAATTCTGTCACAAATATTGTACGATTGAAAAAACCATGGCCGCTTGTCAAAAATTTGAAAAAATTATTTCAGTAGCGTCCCGTATAAAAAATATTTGGTGTGTTGAATAAAATGTTGACAATCTGTTGCTCATCACAAGCTCATCATTCGCTACATGAAAATAAAGTATGCAATTATTTTTGCATATTGGGCTCTATCAGCTATTCCGACGGAGCTCCCGGCGGGAGAAAATGTAACATATCTTGAGAGAATTCAAACGATTTTAAGGCGGTATGTTTCATTCCTGCCGGGAGCTCCGCCGGAATAGCTGATAGTACCCATTATCACTTAAGTATCAGCATCAGAGCATCAATAAAGTAACTTGACTGCAATACTGCAGCAATATTGATAATAATATAAATGTTAATAACTTCAAAAACACGCATTCTACTAGCTTCCAGCTCTTTTCTAATACACAACGATATGCAATTTAACAGTGGGAGCAGTTGCCCCACCAACCCCCTTCTGTACAAATAAGTTTATTGAATTTTTTTTCTATAATTGCTTACATAGAAATTCTGTGCTCCTGATACTTTTCAAATATTAAAAACAACTTATTACCGTGTCCATGAATGTTTCCTTAAAGTTTATAAAATATTTATTGAATCACCAATTTCGAAAAGCGCTAATTCCAGAAATTTTACGACCATGTTTTTTTATTCCCACACAGCATTTGAATGAATGAATTTTGAAAATATCTTAAGTTGAATACATTTTGATTACTTTCAGTGAGGAAACACTGAGTTATCATCAATATGAACAGGCGGAATAATAAAACATGATTCCATATGATGATAAAAAACTTATTATCATTTTTCAGTCACCATTATGAATAATTTTTCAATAATTCTAATGATTAAATTCTGAGTCAACTTTGAAATCAAACAGGAAAAAGAATCAAATATGTTTACTTTAGGTGAACAAAAACTGATAATAATTTTTCAAGAAATTTTGGAATTCCTTTTTATTATTTTTGGAGACTCAAAATCAATTTAAATTAAATTTTTACTTTGCTGTACACATTTTCTTCCGTAATATACCCACATTTTTTCATATCATAAAATTCAGAAAAAAATACAAACATTTATTTGGAAAAAAGAAATATTATTTATGTATAAGTTCAGGGATCTGCTCTGCACATATATATACGATTATAGGACACATTTGCCTCCAAATGAAGGATACATGCATGCTGTTGCCTTTTTCCTTGCCTCGTCTCAAAATTCCTGGAAGTCATGAGCTGATTAAACGCTGATAAGTGGTAGTCAGAGGGCTCTATCAGCAATTCCGACGAGACTGGCGAATTTCTTGATGTCGATTGACTTTATTGAAGGTCCATCGAAATAGCTGAAAGACTCCAGAGACTTTCCCCACATACGTGGTCTTCTGCACATGACTTCAAAACATCCCCAAAAAAGTATCAAATTGTGATCATAAAACAATATAGAATATGATTAATGTATGATTTCAAAAAGTATTCAAAAACGAAATTCAAATAATATTCAAAATAGGTAACGTGAGCGAACTTAATTCGATCATAAAATTATTACAAAGCTATAATTAAATGTTCCCGAAAATGAATCGAAACTGATTATTTTTATACATCATAAATGAGTATTTATGAATAATCACATTTAGGGTACACTTTTCTCCCGACAGTACGATCATTCATATTCGAATAAGAAATGTACTTAAATTTGATCGTTTTTAATCATTTGTAGAATGATATTTGAATATTTTTTGTTTAAAATTTTTAGAAAATGCTAGCTGGGTTATTATGCTTTCCAAATAATTTCAGTGACTTTTATATTAAATAAAATGAAAGAAAAAAAAACTTTTTTAAAAATAAGCTTTTATTATTGGTTTATAAAATTAACTAAAAAGTAAAAAATAAATTCACTGTAAAGGAATATAACACTTTATAAGTTCATTGTAACCTTTAAAGATAATTTGGCTTTTTCGTCTGCCACAAAATAATTCCATATTGTACATAATTATATATTTCTAACATTAAAACTTTACACCTAAATTATTAAATCTTCCAGTATATATCACATTCCTAATTTTATTAATAATAAAAGCGTGTTAAATTTCGATAGCAAGAAAAGAAAGTCCTGAATGTTCTTAATTATACCATCAAATAGAAAAGAAGGTCCTAAATGTTCTTAATTATACCATCAAAATTTGAAGTTAAGCTAATTTTTTTATTTACTGTTAGCGAAGCCTGAACGATGATGAAAATTTGCAAAATCCCATCTTAACTGCAAGTTAGTACAATATCAAAAGCAAAATTTCCTGGAATGAAAACTTTCGAATATCTCTACTCGTGCGCCACCTATCGGAATTATTTTTTTCTTATTTTGCGTGGAGGCAGAAAACTAAACGATGATGAAAATTTCAAGATCCTACCTCAACGGGAAGTTCGTTTGAAAAACGAATTAATCGACACTGAAAACAGACCTTCGTAATTCTCAAATAAAGCGACTCACGCGCCACCTAGCGGGTCCAATTTTTTTTTAACATTTAGAAATTAATTAAGTAACACACACGTAAAATATCAGCCAAATCGGTCCATAATTACGATTTTGAGTTTTTATTACCGCTATCTCAGCCCCACCTAGCGGAATTTTTTTTTCAAAAATATTTCTTTTCATGGTAGTAATACATGTTACGAATTTCAGCTAAATCGGACCATAAATGCGAATTTTGAAAATATAGCGACTACGCGCCACCTATCGAATTTTTTTTTTTATAATATTGCATTGTCATCAGGGTTATACATGGGTGCAGAATTTCAAATCAATCGGACACCGGGAAGTGTATCAAATTTAGCTTGTAAGATTTGATTACAGACAGCCGTCAGGTGAAACTAAATAAAAGCTTATAATTAATTAGAACTGCGTTTCAATAATAATTAGCTGTTTCCTTTTTTCTTCAATTTAATAATTCAAAATCAGCAGAGCCAACTTTTTATGCATAATTGCTCAAAAGAGTGAAGGAATTAGCCGATTGTTGCATTCTTCAGCGCCATCTGCATATCAATAGACAATGCTCATAAGAGTAAAGGAATTCGCCGCGTGGTAAGTAAAGGTACTTTTGGAATACACCACGCGGCGAATTCCAATCTTCTTTCTATGGCAATAGGGAAAAACGACTAAACTTGGGTGATGATTGGATTTTTGCAAATAAAGCAATATTTTAGATTTTTTTTTTTTTGTATAATGCATTGTCAGTAAAACCTGATCGATGGTGAAAATTTCAAAACCCCAGCTCAACGGGGAGTTAGTTCAAAATCGAAAATTAAATTTTTCAAATATCTCTACCCATGCGCCGCCTATCGGAATTATTTTTTTATTATAGTGCATTGGGGTATAAAACTAAGAGATGATGAAAATTTCAAGATCCTACCTCAACGGGAAGTTCGCTGAAAAACGAATTAATCGACACTGAAAACAGACCTTCGTAATTCTCAAATAAAGCGACTCACGCGCCACCTAGCGGGTCCAATTTTTTTTTAACATTTAGAAATTAATTAAGTAACACACACGTAAAATATCAGCCAAATCGGTCCATAATTACGATTTTGAGTTTTTATTACCGCTATCTCAGCCCCACCTAGCGGAATTTTTTTTTACAAAAATATTTCTTTTCATGGTAGTAATACATGTTACGAATTTCAGCTAAATCGCACCATAAATGCGAATTTTGAAAATATAGCGACCCACGCGCCACCTATCGAAATTTTTTTTTATAATATTGCATTGTCATCAGGGTTATACATGGGTGCAGAATTTCAAATCAATCGGACACCGGGAAGTGTATCAAATTTAGCTTGCAAGATTTGATAACAGCCAGCCGTCAGGTGAAACTAAATAAAAGCTCATAAAAACCATATCAGCTTTTAAAGGGGAAATTATACAATCTTAAATTGGATTAAAAGCTCGTGTTTCAATCATCTCCTGTATTTTAACTCGGCCTGACATAACAGCAGCATTGGAGAGCGCTTAGCAGCGCATGGAACAAATAAAAATTTGAAAAGTTTGTTACAAATCTAAAGTTTTCAAACAGAAACTATAATGGATCCCAGGTTTGAAGGGGGCACCATCTTTACTTTTAAATAAAACGCACAATCTATTTGTGTTTTAATTTTTAAAAAGAGTTATATTTTTATTTAATATGTTTTTAACGTTCACAATTTTAAGTTAATTTACTTTGTGCGCACAACCTGCCAGTTAAATATCCCACACCAAACTAAAACTTTCGCAGTCGCTGCAACTTATCTAAAGTGCATTCTCTGCCCAGTCAACTTATTGTGGCGAATGTTCTCAAGAATCGCTCATCTCCCAAATCTAGCGTATTTCTATCACTAGCGTCACTACCACAACTACAGCTGTTTAGATACATGACGTGAGAGCGAGAGAGGGAGAGGCAGCTCGCTGTTCCTTTCCAGGTCTTTAAGCTACAATTTGAGAAGACTGCATCGGTGAATAGCTGGAGCGCTGAGGACAAAGTCGCTGCGCTATTCTTAGCATTGAAAGGACCGGCAGCGGAAATCCTTCAAATTATTCCAGAAGGTGAAAGGAACAGCTATGAGGCATTGATGGGTGCAGTTGAGAGGCGTTACGGTAGCGAGAATAGGAGGCAGATATTTCAAATGGAGCTACAGAATCGCTTCCAGAAGGCTAACGAGACATTGCAGGAATTTGCATGGGACATTGAGAGGTTAGCTCATTTGGCGAACGCAGATGCCCCCGTGGAATACATCGAGAGGGTAAAGATCCAAAGATTCATAAATGGAATAATGGATGTAGAGACGAAGCGAGCCGCATATGCAAACCCCAAAAGGACATTCGCAGAGACGGTATCACACGCTTTATTGCAAGAGACAGCCTCGATTTTATGTAAACCAGATAAGAAGGTTCACAATGTGGAAGTAGAACGACCAGAGTGGGTGGACGCAATCCTAGAAGCATTGAACGGAAAGCAACGGAAAAATGAAGCAGCCATTAAATGCTTCAAGTGCGGAAAATCTGGCCATATGGTGCGTCATTGCAACATCGGCTCCAGAGACTTCGGCAATGCTTGTGGACGTAAGGGTAACGCTGGAGGAGATGACCAAGATGAATGCCCTATAGTTTCTGTGTCGCAGGTCGGAGGGAAAGCAAGTACTGTTACTGTTAGAGGTTTCTTGGACGGAAAAGAGCGGTTATTCACTGTGGATACTGGCGCATCTCATTCCATCATTAGAAGTGACTTGGTCCAAAAGAGAGTACGACCATTGCAGGATGCAAAGTTGCGGACAGTAACTGGTGAAAGTAAGCTGGTTCATGGAGAAGTGCGGTGCAAAGTTGCGATTGGGAATGCGACTACATACCACAACTTCTTAGTGGCAGATATTGTGGACGAAGTCATCATTGGCGTCGACTTCTTGGCTGTGAGAGACATTCACATGAACCTGAGAAATAGAGTTATGAGATACAATGGCCAAGAAGTACCTCTGATCTTTGGACACAACATTGGGTATTACACCAAAGGAGTTTCATTAGAGATGAAGCACAAGGACACTCGAAATGCAAAGGTACCACCTCGACCAATGGCTTCGATAGACAAATGCTTACTTGAGAATATTTGGAGAAGTCAACAGGAAGATTCAGATCTGGCATGTGTGATCCGAGGGCTTGAGCGAAACAAACGACCAGCAAGAAAAGAAATGTCAGCGGCGAGTCCAGTTGCCAAGTCATATTGGGCACAATGGAACAGCTTACGAATGGTATCCGGTTGTTTGCATCGAATATGGGAGAGTGAGGATGGTCAATGCGCTCGGAAGCTTATAGTTGTTCCAAGGAAGCGGGTGTCTGATGTTCTTAGCGAAATGCATAACGATCCAAGCGGAGGTCATCTAGGAGTCAAGAAGACCTTGGAGAGGATTAAGCAGACATTTTATTGGGTTGGTTACGGTCAGTCGGTAAAGGAGTGGATTGCCAAATGCGATGAGTGCATCAGAGCAAGGGTGCTGAGGTCCACGAGTCATGGTCGAAGGAGGCAGTGCAACTCAGATGCACCGGTTGAGAGGATTACCCTGGATGAAGCTGGTCCATTCCCCAGAACTATAAGCAAAAACATGAAAACCAGGTACGACAAAGCAATGGAAACAGAAGGATTTCTGGAAGGAGATTTAGTATTCCTTAACAGGCCACAACGGAGGAAAAGTGTGTCTCCCAAAGTTCAGTGCAACTGGGAAGGACCGTACAGAGTTGTGAAACGGATCAACGACGTTGTTTACCGCATACAGGCTGTTGGAAGACCACGAAACAAAATGAAGGTGGTTCACCTGGAGAGGCTAGCAACGTTTGGATCGGGAAATGTGTCTGATCGGGACGATCAGACTTAGGTGGAGGGCAGTGTGGCGAATGTTCTCAATTCGCTCATCTCCCAACTCTAGCGTATTTCTATCACTAGCGTCACTACCACAACTACAGCTGTTTAGATACATGACGTGAGAGCGAGAGAGGGAGAGGCAGCTCGCGTGTTTGAGAATGTGGCACAAAGAGGAGATGACGATAGATAAACGCTTCGAGAACACAGTTGCACGAATAAACCAGAAAGGTGTAGACATTTCTAGGTTGTGATGCTGCTGTTTGCTAGGGTATATAAACCGCGCAAAGACAACGCAAATCAATCAGTTTATTTTGAAGTGTTGTACAGTGAAGTACTGAACAGTGAATTAACCCGCGATATTGTACTACGGTTTTTAGTACTGAATAAAAAGTACTACTTATTAAGCAGAATCGGAGTGTTTTATTTAACGTACAGTGATCGAACTCAGGGAAAATAATCAAGGAATCATCGAATTCGTCACATTATCTATATCAATTATCATTAAGTTGGCTGCGGTTATGCTGCTGAATAACTATTGTCATAGATCAACAGTTTGAAAGCTTAGGTACAAAGTAAAAGTCTTATGATACATTTACACTTTATGTTTTCACATTACAATACATTTACACTTTATGTTTTCGCTTACATCATCCCCCTTGGGAAAAGAAGAGTTTGCCAAGGTGATCAATCTTGACTAACTCTTCTTTACCCAGATGATGCAAGTTGTTTTGAATGAACGAATTTTATTAAATTGAACCCCCGTTTTATTCGAAAAAACTTGAAAAAATATTTTTTTCTAGGTAAAGGTTTACATCTTAGAAAAAAATTGAAAATATAATTTTTGAGTTATGAATAATGAGTAATAATTTACTATTTAATTTCTTATTGATTACAGAATTATTATTAATAGACAAAGTATTTACAAAAAAATTTTTTTGTTTGTGTTATTTATATTTTAATATTTATAATGATTATTCCAGTTTCATATTTAGGAAGTAGATAAAGGTATATTAAATTATTTGGTATTTACAAAAAAATATATATTTTTTTTTTGTATATAATTCTAATTTCTTATTTTACTTTTATTTTCAAGAAAATAATTAAGTTTTAAAAGACTATTAGTTAACAAAAAAATTTTTTTTTCTCATTTCAAAATTTTTTTAATTCTTTTTTTATGAACTGTTTTTTCTTTCTGTTTTGTTTCATCAAAAAATGTGACGTTAACGCGTTCAACTTTTGTTACGACGTATGGACCTAAGTATAAACTTGAATGATTATCGCGTGGTTCTTTTTGTAATAGAATTTTGTCATGGACGCTAACCGAAGTTGGCTGCGCATACCGGTTATAATCCGTTTGGTTTTGAAGTTTGTGTTTTATAACGTATTTTTTCGCGAGTGAATTTGTTTTTTTCTAACCGATATTTAACTTCTTTCGCGTTATTATCAACATTGTAAATCGGGTCAATTTCATCTTTTTGCATCGATATTGGTAAATTCTCATTTTTACCGAATATTAATTCATACGGTGTTAGCTTCTCTGCAAAAAATGCGATTAGTCCGGGATGCATCCGGGATCAATCGCAGAGGAACAGGAGACTACCACTTTTCTAGTCTCTTTGTATGGAGAGTTTTGATCGCATTTGTTCGAGCATGTCCTATGGAGAGACTAATTGTACCCCTTTCATACCAGAACGGGTTTGAATGTAGATTCGTCGCTTGTGTAAAGTGTAAACTAAAGTTCTCCCCATTCATATTTGTAACAGCTCCTAGGAGCTTTCACGGGTAAGTGTTATTGGAATTATAGGATATAACCTTCCAAATCCCCAAGATATCAGTCTGATTAATCCCCAACTCTATCCGTAAGGCATGTGTTGGGCAAATTGTAGACCAGTTTTACCCGAAAGGGATTAATCGAGGACAACTCTCTTTAGGGATTAATCGCACAATTTTTTGCAGGGTTATTATCGAATACAGTGTTTGTTGTTGTATTGTGCAAAAAAGTGAAATAACGCATATAAACGTCCCAAACATCAAAATTGTCGTTTAAATAAGCTCGCAAATAACTCGGTGGTTTCGTTCAACAGTACCAACTGTTTCATGGTGATAAGGTGTTGAAAAATGATGTGAAATGTTTAAAAATTTTATAAGTTCTGAAAAAGTTTCGTTTTTAAATTCTGTGCCAAGGTCGGTTTTTATCGCTTTTGGAGTGCCATATATTGAAATGAAACATTCGAAAATAGCAGAAGCGATTGTTTTGGCGTTTTTATTGGGTATGGCTACTGTTACTAAATCTTTGGTTAAGTCACATATAATGGTAACTGCGAACCTATTACCATTAATTGACTGTGGTAAAGGTCCTATTGTGTCTATAACTACGATATCGAATGGCTTACAGGGTGTTGGCGTAAGTACCATTTCTTCTTTGTTTTTAGGTTTCACTTTGTTTACCAAGCATTTTTCGCAATTTTTGACAAATTTAGCAATATCACGTGTCATATTCTTCCAATAGTATTTCGTACGTAATTTTGGGTATAGTTTTTTGCTTCCAAAAAAACCACCTGATATCGTATCGTTATGGTAAATAGTCATTAATTTAAGCTTTTTATCGTTGTCAGTCACGGTTTCAACCGGGTTCGTTAATATAATTTCTAAGTGTTTTAAAATTTTGTTACCGGTAACTTTGAAATTTGATATCGAAAATTATTTGAAAAAATTATCATCTTTTTGCCATTCTATTTTGTTAATATCTCGTTTACCAGCTTCTTTTTCAAGCTTCAAAAGTAATTCAGCGAGATGAATTATTTTGTTAGTAGGCGAGATATCAATCAACTCGAGTTTTTTGTGTTTAAGATGCGCATATATATTTAAATTTATAATTTTATTGTTATTGTCATGACTTATTTGGCTTTTTATCTTTGGGATTTTTTTCGAAAAGTTGTATGAAAATTTATCGTTCACCTGTAATTTATTTTCTTCTTCTTTGGCTGTGTGTTTTTGTTGTTTTTTAATTTGTTTTGTTTCGTCATTGATCTAGTCTGCACTGCTAAAATTTGATTTGTTGAATTTTTAATATCTTCAATTGAGATTCGAGAAAGTGCATCTGCACCAACATTAGATTTACCTTTTATGTACTCAATAGTAAAGTTATATTCTGACAATCCAAGCCGTATGCGTGAAAGTTTAGAAGATGGATCTTTCATGTTGAATAAAAAAACTAAGGGACGATGATCTGACTTTACTGTAAAATGTGTTCCATAAATATATGGTCGGAATTGCTTAATAGCAAAATAAATAGCTAAAAGCTCTAATACAATAATTTCTTTGTTTTGCTCTGCCTTGTTAAATGATTGCGATGCGAAACAAACCGGTAAATCGTTTCCATTCTGATTTTGACTCAAAATGGCACCGCAACCCATTTTAGACGCATCAACCGTAATAGTAAACTCTTTTTTAAAATCCGGATATTGGAGAATTTGAGGAGAAATTAATGATTTACGTAACCTTTCAAAAGCATTTTCACATGCTTTGTCCCATTTAAGCTAAGAAGAGCATAGAAATTCTTTCATAGGTTTCACACCAAGTCCTAAAAATTCGCAAATCTTTCATATAAGTTAGCATTGAAATTAAAGAAATGTTCTATATGGAAGTATAAATATATGCATAAATGGACCCTGAGAAGGGTTTACCAACAACAACTGCAAAACCAACTGCGGCATAAGGAGGTGGAATAAATTAATTAGGTAGGTAGAAGTGGCTGCCGCAAAGGCACACCTAGGCCAGTAATAAAAGGCCCGTTGTGATACCACCAACATAAATTAATTAAAAGGAAGGTAAATGAGTAAACCAACAATACCCACAACAACTGCAACACCAACGCGATTTGAATTACGTATACACATATAACAAAATATACATATAAAAGTGCATGAACTAAAATATATTGCCTTGGAAAAGTGATGCACAGCGCTGTGGAAGTTGACTGACATCCACTAACTTTTGTGTGCATTTCTGCCTTAGAAAGATATACAAATTGATCTACATACAATTATATTTGTAATAAATATGTAAAGAAAACATTAATTTTTTGATTGTGAAACTAAAAAGAAGTCATAACACTCTGGTATAGGTATAATATTGTCGACGACCTGATTTTTTGATTGTGAAACTAAAAAGAAATCATAAGATTTTATGAAGCTAACTTGTAACTACAAATTGCGAAGACGATTCACCAGGTAACATAATCAAGGTGACCCTTTATAACTACTGCGAGTTAAAGAAAACTCTTTATATAGAGAAGAAGGTGTAAGTGTCATTGACTGATAGTAAGTCAAGGCAATAAAAGTGAAAATTTTTTTTATTATTATTTGTTATTGTTGTTGTTTTGCTTTTGGTATTTTTTTTTTGGTGTGTTCCTAATAATTTTTTTTTTTTTTGGACTTCCTTTTCACCCAGGGTGCAAAATGACAAATATAGAAGCTTGCCTAGTGGCTATCACACAGCTGTTTCAGGAAAATGCTGCACAGCATAGGACAACGTTGAGGCAGAGAATAGAAAGGGACCTTAAATATTTGCAACCCTTCGAGGGCAATACAAAAAAGTTGCCCTCATTTATTCAAACGGTGGATAGAATTTTAACGGATTATGTAGCACAGGAGGAAGAAGCATTTAGGGTGGTTTACGATCTGAAGATAGGAGGATCGGCGAAAAATTTTGTGTCTCTCAATCCACCAGAGAATTGGGACGATTGTAAGGTTAAGTTAAGACAGCATTTTCAATCAACAAAAGATCAGGTGCCAATCAAAAATGACATCACGAATTTAAGGGTTGCCACGATTAGTGAACTAAGTCGGAGGACAAAGGACATAGTTGATAATATCACCGAGTTTAGCGCTCTAAGCGAATATGGTGGTACGATGAAGGAGATCCTTACGGGGATGCTGCTTCAACGAGTTAAACAATTAGCGGCAGGTACGTTTGCCTGTGCTACTAGAAATGTGGTGAAATGGCCGCAAATGGCGACATTGATATATAAGTAATTTTATTGGACTGGATTCGGGGAATCTGAATCCGATGTTTTTGCCAAACAGACAGAATAGGCAAACGCAAAATTATAACTCCCGACCACAAAGTAGTGGGTATAGGCAGGAGAATAATTTTCCACGACAAAACAGTTATAATAATAGATATAATAACAATAACGGTGGTATGGCCGCAAATAATTCAGGTAGGTATAGCGGCCGTTCACAAAATAATTTTAATAATAATAGAAATGGACAGCCTAAGGGTATGAGTCAGGTCGGTACAACAGGCAGAGTGGCCAACAGGTGAGTAACCGACATCCAAACGGCCAACAGGTAAGTCCTGTTGTTTAATAAAAGGTTTTTAACACTGGTGGATCCGGGATCCACCATCAGTATTATGAAAAAGGGAATATTTGATAAATACAATTTGCCGGTCGTTGAGGAGAATAAAATAATAATAAGAACATTAAATGGGAATATTCAGGGCGCAAACGAGAGAGTTGGCTCCCCCAGGCCCTCGGAGTTTCAATTTGTTGATAATGCAAAAATGAGATGGTTAAAAATGGATTTCGATAAACCATATGACCTGTTGCTGGGGAACGATTTTATATTCAAAAATGTCAAAACAATTGACATAGAGGAGGAGAAAATTGAACTTCTTAATGGTGTTAAAATACCATTTTATTCAAAGACGATCCAAGAGCAGGTTTACGCATTGGAATCGGGAAAATTTCAAAACATTCAACTCGATCATCTAAAATCAGATGAACGAAAGGGGGCCGAAAAGTTGCTCAAAAAGTATGAAAAGTTAATATATAAAGAGGGGGACACCCTAACAAACATAAAAACACTGGTTCATGAAATTAAAACAACTACAAACCAGCAGATTAATTCAAAAATTTATCGGTTACCTCCGAAACATGAGGAGGAGGCTATTAAGCAAATAACAGACCTGGAAAAACAGGGTATAGTTCAAAAGAGTAGGAGTAGGTATAGCTCTCCTATTATAATAGTGCCAAAAAAAGATGACAAATCGGGAAACAGGAAGTTTCGTTTGGTGGTTGATTACCGTAGGCTTAATCAAATAACAATTGACGATAAATATCCCTTGCCAAATATTGAGGGAATCTTGGACAAGTTGGGCAAAGCACAATACTTTAGCACTCTTTCGTTTCCCCATTGGGTTTATATCAGTATGTTAGAATGCCGTTTGGGTTGGAAAATGCCCCGGCTACTTTTCAAAGACATCATTCATAAATGATACTGAGGGATTACATTAACAGGATATGTGTTGTTTATTTGGATGACATTTTGATATTTTCCACTTCATTGGAGGAACATCTGAGTTCCATAGATAAAATTTTTTCAAAGTTGCAAGGGCACAATTTGAAAATTCAGGCAGATAAATGCAGTTTCTTAAGGAGGGAAACAAATTTTTGGGGCACACCTTAACTAAAGAAGGTATAAAGCCCAATAAAGAAAAGATTGCAGTGATTTTGGATTTAAAAGTACCTAGAACAGAGAGACAACTGAAGAGCTTTCTGGGAGCTACACGATACTATAGGAAGTTCATTAAGGATTATTCGAATATAGCATATCCGATGATTAAATATTTGAAAAAAGGGTGTAAAATAAACCCTAATGACGACGCACCCCAAACCCCGAAATAGGATCAACCCCCATACCGTCATACCCAGGAGAAATCCTTCACTTTGACATTTATTCAACAGACAAAACACATTTTCTCACAACAATAGATAAATTCTCAAAATTTGCAATGGTTTTCCCAATAAAATCCAGGGCCGTAGTGGATATTAAGGAACCAATCTACGAACTCCTCAACTTTTACAAAAACACTAAATTTCTGGTTTGCGATAACGAGAGGTCGCTGAATTCAGAAACTATTAAGGCAATCTTAAAAAAACCACTTCGGAGTCACGATCTACACCACGCCACCGGCTCACAGTACAACGAACGGTCAAGTAGAGAGGTTCCACAGTACACTTACGGAAATTGCAGGCTGCCAAAAGCTTGAGACTTGCATTTCCGACACGGTCGAATTGATTCTGCTAGCAACGGCTAAGTACAACCGCACCGTCCATTCCGTGACAAACAGGAAGCCTATAGACATCATCCACGCAGCACCCGACGAACTGGTTAATGAAATAAAGAATAGACTTATACAAACCCAACAAAACGACTTGAAAATACACAATATAATGAGACGAACGAGACAATATAAACCAGGGGAAAAAGTTTTTGTAAAGACGAATAAAAGAATAGGAAACAAATTCACTAAACTTTACACCGAAAAAACAGTCCAGAGCGATTTAGGTACCTTTGTCTTAATCGACGGACGTAAAGTTCACAAAACCAACTTAAAACACTGAAATTGTTTCTTCCTTCTTAGGGTAACTCTGCTCTTGACAATAGATCATTGGGCCAACGCGAGGATATTCAATCATACCAGCTCCCACTACATCCCAATAACAACAGGGAAAGTGATCCTCCACGAACATTACGAATTTCTGCTACACAAGACAAACTTGACGGAGTTCGAAGCGATAGCGGAAGAAACGGATATAATTTTAGAGCATTTTCCACTTTCTCACACCAGACAACTTCTCCGAAACGACGCTAACCAAATATTAAAACTACTAAACGCGGTCAGAATACATCACCGACATGCTAGAGGCATTAATATCCTGGGGACTGCATTAAAATACATAACCGGCACCCCAGACTTTGACGACTTCCAAGCAATTGAGACCAGAGCCGAAGCCCTCATAGAAGCAAATGAACAACAAGCAACGATTAATTCAGTTACACAGGGGCAAATTAACGAACTGACGGTGACAGTTAATAAACTTTTGGCACAGGCAAAACGGACGCAGATCGATACGGGAAATCTCTTTTCTTTAGTCAGCACTAGAAATAGAGCGGTAATAATGGAGTTAGAATCTATTATAACATCAGTAGCTCTGGGAAAAGTAAATGTTATTAACCCCATTCTGCTTAATGGCATGGAAATAAACGATATATTAGCTGCTGAGCTCTCTGCAAATACCAGTATAACTGACATACTTTCTGTTTCTAAATTTAAGATATTTCAGAATGCACAGTTTATTTATTTCATTATTAAATACCCAAATCGCCCTCGTGAAGGGTGGATACCTTGCCGCGGTACGAGGGCTTAAGTCGATAGCCACAGGGCTACGCTGCCCTTGTGATCATAGCTCCGTACGGCACTTCATCACGAGAGCAGCCTAGCCTCTCTGGCGCGACGACAAAGATCTTCCCCCTCCCAATCCAGGGTGTTATGCGACCACGTGCCCATTGGACGTTTGCAGCCGGGAGGCAAATCGTGGCTGTATTTGAACGGAGCCTCTCTGATACCGGGTCGCCTCAGAGAGTAAGCATGGCCATACCGCGGTACGGGGCTCTGCCGCGGCGGACGACACATTTTCCCCTACTCTTCCCTTGACCCTAAGCTGGCCTTGTCCGGCGATGGGTCGTACGAACATGATGAACTCAAATAACGCAAATAAAAACGAAAAACCCAAAAAGAAAACAACGCCAAATTTCACTCCTCAGCAAAGGAGAGCTATGGAGGAGCAGGCGAGAAAGCAACAACAACGCCGGAGGACAACCTCCGTTCCACAATCAAGGGGGGGATCGACAGCGATGGCAACTACGAGTCGGTCAACCAACCCTCTATCGAGTAAGATTGACTTGATGGGAGCTAGCACCAGTGCGGTTGCCAACGCAGCTAAGCGGACAACGGCGGATTCTAAACTCCCATCAACCTCTGATATGAAAACCAGTATCTTTATGTCTGTGGCAGCGGTCTCACGACCTGGCCTCGGAGTTTCGAAGGGGAAGGAAGCTGCAACTGAGATTTCGGCAAGGGGAGCGACCGCGATGGCAACTACGGGTCCGCACTCCCGGGAGACATCTCCCCGCCGCTTCACATACCACGAGAAAAGATTGGCTGCAAAGATCCTGAAGAGGTATGAAGGGGTACCGCAGGAGTCGCTGTCGCCGAATTCCAGTAAATCGGTAGAGCTAGCGAAAGCTGTGATACCGGATTTCCAAAAATCTTACATGCCAAAGAGGTTAAAAGTTAACCCTTTCAAGCGCCAGAGATCGGACCTGGAGTTAAATCCCCCTCCCAAGCGGCATCAGAATACCTCTGGAGCGGGCAAACTAAGCTTTGCTGAGGTAACCAAGGACAGGATCCTTATAGGCGTCCTTGACCGAGGCAATGACCGTCTGGCCATCCCCAAGGACCGGTGGCGTTACGTGCGAAATGAACTCGGCAACATTCTTCTCAACGTTGCTCCGGAGTTTCCGGGTAGTTCGGCGCGAGTAACGGATGCGGGCTGGCACCAGGGTCAGATCAAATTACTCGCATGCGAGGATGCAAAAACCGTAGCACTGTATAAGGCAGCAGCTGCTAAACTGGGTGAAGTCTACCAGGGCGCAAAGATAGAGGTCGTCGACTGGAAGGACATTCCAGCTCGTCCAAGGGCAAGGGCGTGGATTCCGGCCATCCCTGACGAACCCGAGAGAATTCTCGGGATGCTACGGCTAATGAATCCGTCTCTCCCAACGCATGACTGGAGTGTTATTCTGGTCGGGGATGCGGTGGGGCCCGACAGACAGGTGGTGTTCACCATGAATAAAGAGTCAATCGAGCCCCTCAAAAGGTGCAATGGCCTAGTACACTACAGCGTAGGCCAGATCGTTATCCACGTATATCGTGGTGACGCTCAGCGCGCTACCTTCTCGGCTGCTCCGGGGGAACCGGAAAACGAATTACCAGAAGAGGAAGCGGAGGATTCCGATGCGGATCATGTTATCCGCCACGTCCCTTGCCGATAGTGCTGTGAACAACTCGGAGATGGAGGACAGCCTACAGGACGAGGAAGTCCTCGACGTCACGGTGGCAGCAGCCAACGCTGAGCGATTAACATCTAACGCTACAGGCAGCAGGACTCCTGCAACGCCATATCGGGCAGTTAATAGGAACAACTCGTCGTTGATAGGCAACCTCCGGGATGGGGCAAACCTCGACGACATGGGGACGGCAGGGAAGTCTGTGCGCTCTCATGTTGGTGGTGCTTCAGATTAATCTGCACAAATCTAAAGTGGCTTCGGCTGCTTTAAGTAGTCGTTTTTCTAAAGGCGACGTGGATGTGGTCCTCATCCAAGAACCCTGGGTCAATAGCTCGAGAATCTGCGGATTGGGGACTAAGGGCTTCAAGCTCATTCGAGCCAGCGAGGAGAGCAAAGTCCGAACGTGTATTTTGGTCAAGTCTGAGTTGAACTCCTTTCTCCTACCTAACTACACCAATGGTGATATTACCGCTATCAGTCTAACGGTCGACAGCACCCGCCTGACGGTTGCGTCGGTCTATATGCCCTACGACGCCGAAGAACCCCCACCACAAACGGAGGTGAAAGACCTGGTGTCAAATTTCTGCACGGGTAATCTTATTATTGGAGCGGACGCTAATGCTCACCATGTCCAATGGGGGAGTTCCGATATCAATGCCAGGGGCGAGTCTCTGTTTGATTACCTCTTAACAACCAACCTGGTAATTTGCAACGTGGGTAATGAGCCTACTTTTATCACTAAGACCCGTAGGAAGGTCATAGACCTCACTATCTGTAGTGAAGGCGCTTATGGGTGGGTCAGAAAATGGCGGGTTCTGGAAGAACATTCATTCTCCGACCACCGTTACATAGAAATGGTTTTAGACTTTATTGTAGAACAACCAATCATGAAGCGCAATCCACGTAACACTAATTGGCAGTTACACAATGAAATATTAGGCAGAGACCTCCCAGTACTGCCCTCACAAGCCCCCTCATCAGTAGAGGAGCTGGAGGATCTTGTTACTACATTTACATCGGCGCTCTCAAATGCTCTAGGACAGGCTTGTCCAGTGCCAAAACCACGCGGTAAACACAGGCCACATTGGTGGTCCTACGATTTGGACTCGTTCCGCAAATCATGCCGGAAACAATTTAACAAGGCCAAGAGCCTCGGCTCTGAGCCTCATTGGCACGAATATAAAGCTAAACTTAGGGCCTACAAAAAAGCTCTGAGACAGGCGAAGAGAACTTCGTGGAGAAATTTCTGCACTGGCGTCGAAAAGGTCGACGACACAGCGAGACTTAGACGAGTCCTCTCGAAAAATCAAACAGCCATCAGCTATTTGCGAAAAACTGACGTATCCTGGACCAGCACGGAAGAGGAAACCCTTGAGCTGCTCTTGAATACACATTTTCCGGGGAATCTGCATGACGCACCACTAGTACCTGCAACAAACCTGGCAGTAAAAATAACCATCACTGAGGAAAGGGTAAGGTGGGCAGTTAAGAGCTTTGAACCGGATAAGGCTGCCGGGCCGGACGGGATTATCCCCGCGCAACTTATAAACACGTTGGAGACATCAGCTAAATGGCTGGTATTTCTCTTCACAGCCTGCCTGGCTCTCAACCACATTCCGGGCTCCTGGAGAAGCGCCACGGTAGTGTTTATCCCTAAGGCTGGGAAGGCATCCCACTACGAGCCAAAAGACTACAGACCGATCAGTCTCTCGTCCTTTGTACTCAAAACCTTTGAGAGGATACTAAGCGACTACCTCTCAACGACTATTGATAGCAACCTTATTTCTAGCTATCAGCATGCATACACCAAAGGTAAATCAACAGAAACCGCTCTGCACAGCCTAGTATCGGTCATTGAGAAATCGCTGTGTGAAAAGGACTACTGTCTCGTGGCCTTCCTAGACATTGAGGGGGCTTTCAACAATATAAGCCCGGAGGCTATCAACTCCGCTCTAACTAATCTGGGCTTAGATAGACCTCTAACTGGTTTAATTGACCAACTTTTAAGGGGAAGGAAAATAGCTTCTTCACTTGGTACGGTTGAGTTATCACGCTATGTCACAAGGGGAACCCCCCAGGGTGGTGTTCTTTCCCCGCTTTTATGGAACCTCACAGTCAACTCGTTGCTACGTGACACAAGTTGGGGGGGGGCGGGAAGATAGTGGCATACGCAGACGATTTAGCTATTGCATTCAGAGGCAAGTTCCCACAAACTCTGTGTGACCTGATGCAAGTAGCACTGCGAGAAGTTTCGACGTGGTCCTCTCGCTGCGGGCTTAAGGCTTGGTTTCCTCGAAAGCGGTGACGCTATATAGCGCTCGTTATATAGCGGTGAAGTACGTTGTCAAAAATACTGCCATGTAAAAGTACTTGGGTGTAAACTAAGAAGACGGTGAAGTTCACCGTAATGTAATATAGCGGCAAGTATTCAAGCATAGCGGCCGGCATGACGGTGGCAATTTTTCGTCAACGTTTTTTCCCACCGTCATTGTCAAAACGGTGAGAAATCTATCAAATATTTCAATTTGATTTACGAAACGCCAGTTTATTTCTTGTTTATGTTTTAAAAAATTCATAAAATCGTAAAATAAAACAAAAAACATCAATCAACAAGCTAAATCAACGGTTTAATATCAACAGAGTCCACCGCTTCAGTTCTTAGAGTTTACATAAAAGCGGTGTTGCTGGTGACGTTGATTGAAGCGGTAAGCATGTAGCGGTAGCTAGATAGCGGCACCGCTATTCGAGGAAACCAGCCCTTTAGTATCAACCCGGGGAAAGTGGAACTTGTCCTCTTCACCAACCGGTACAAAATACCGCCACTAAGCCTACCAGAACTAGATGGCACGCGCCTGGGCTTGTCGGATAAGGCCAAGTTTCTAGGCATAGTTCTGGACAGGAAACTGAATTGGAAGGAGAATGTTCTTCAGCGCCAGAAGAAAGCTTGCATCGCTCTTTACACATGCAAAAGAGCCATTGGCAAAAAATGGGGGCTCAGCCCTAGAGTATGCAGTTGGATCTACACGGCCATCATTCGTCGAATCATACTATATGGAGTCGTCGTATGGTGGCCTGCGCTGAGCAAGCCAACATACCTGAATCTGTTGCGGAAAGTCCATAGATCCAATATGATCTGTATAAGCGGTGCGCTAAGGACAACGCCCAACGAAGCCCTCCAGGTCATTCTGGGCATTTTGCCACTTGATCTGGAAGGGTTTCGGTCAGCAGCGGCATCAGCTCTGCGCCTAAGAGAAACCTCCAGTTGGGGGGCGGGTACTATTGGACACTCCAGTATTCTGGAATCTTACAGCTTTCTCCCTCTAAGCACAGATCGTTGTGCGACCACTACAGTCGGTGATAGCTGTTTCATAATAAACATTCCCAGCAGAGAAGACTGGGAGAGGACGGATTGGTGTTCCGAAACAAATAGTGGCACTTCCATATACACCGACGGCTCGAAGTTGGACGGCAGAGTTGGAGGAGGGGTTTCTTCAAGGGATTTGGACCTTGAGCTCTCCTTCAGACTACCTGATCATTGTAGCGTCTTCCAGGCGGAAGTCTCGGCAATCCTAGACGCCGCGGCCTGGTTAAGCAAACGTGTTATCGGAGAAGATATCGCTATTTTCAGCGATAGCCAAGCGGCCATCAAATCCCTTGGCTCATACACGTTCAACTCTGAACTGACGCTCAGCTGTCGTCGATCTCTTCAGGAGATGGCCCAACAGAACCGCGTAAACCTCATATGGGTCCCGGGACATAGGGACATTGAGGGAAACTGTAAGGCAGACGAGCTTGCCAGGCAGGGCACGACCAAGCAGGTTCTTCAGGATAAAGAGCGCTTAGGTATGCCGTTTGCCACATGCAAACTAATGCTGAAGGAGCACACACTCCGTCAAGCCAACGAAAGATGGCTGCAATCCCCAGGGTGTCGGATATCGAAACAAACCTGGCCAAAATGGGATCTTAAAAGGTCTAGACGCATTTATGCCCTAACTAGGAGGGAAATCTGCATATTGAGAGGGGTATTAACCGGTCACTGCCTCATTGGTAGGCATGCAGAAAGGCTAAGTGTGCCCTACCGACGATGCTGCAGGAGTTGCAAAGATGATGAGGAGGAGGAAACAGTGGAACACCTCATCTGCAACTGTCCGGCTTTAAGCGGCGCGAGAACGCGCTTTTTGGGAGTTCCGTTCCTGGATAGCCTAAGCCAGATCGCGGAACTGGACATAAAGGACTTGATGGCCTTCATAAAGTCATCTAAGTGGTTCGAGGAGGAGTAACGGTGTCGGTTTAGGAGTGTCAGTCCCGGGATTCTGCTATGTGGAAAATCCCAACAACTCAGGGATTTTCCATTTGGCTGGGTCCCGGGACTGACTTTCCTTGTGTTGGTGGTATCACAACGGGCCTCTGCGGCAGCCACTTGAACCTAACCTAAATACCCAAAAATAGCTAGGATTTGTAATAACGTAAAGTTACTGCCCGTTATCCAGAGGGGAAGAATTATTTCTTTAGAAACAAATATTATAGCTGAATGCAACGGAGAATACATCCCCCTTTATAACTGCAGAGAAGCCATAACAGCAAACTTCTGCCGACCCTTGACAGAAAGTCCCTGTGTACGACAACTACTTAACCAACACATCGCAGAATGCAAAACCAAATCTGCCGATCACGTGCCCGCCATTGAGGAGATCGATAACGGCATAATTTTAATTAATGATCAGCCCGCGATAATACAAAACGGAAATTTGACAAGATTAACAAGAGGGACTTTTTTGATAACTTTCAAAGGTAATATTATGATAAACACCACTACTTATAACAACTGGAATGAGGTGATGCGTTCACATCCCGAAGCAGTACCCACACAGCACGTTAACTTCACCGAACATATCGAGTTACTATCACTTCCATACCTGCAAATAATTAATGTTGAAAACCTGAAACACATAGCACACCTACAGAATCTTATTGATACTCGCTCGATACAATCAGGAAGCACATTACTCTTAATCCTATTAGCCATAGCTACAAGCATAGCAATATTACTGAGGAGACGGCAAAGAAATATGGTAGTACTGAAGAACATCATAAAAGAAACCGAGGACGCTTTCTCTTCAAGAGGGGGAGTAGTGAACACAGCTGAACATTCAACCGGCCAAAACACCACTTCCACCGAATTTACTGACGGCGCGTCTATAGGCTTACATTTAACAGCAAGCAAAAGTTCAATACCGCTTTAAAAACCCATCCGGCCAAAACACCGCTTCCACCGAATTTGCTGACGGCACGCCTATAGCTCTGTGCATAATAGCAAGAAATAGTTAATTACTGCTTTAATAGCTCATCCGGCCATTCTGCCGACGGGGCAGTTATAGTCTTGCGCGTGACAACAACAAATAACGTGCAGTAACTAGAATTAGGGCAAGAGTGTAGGTATTTAGACACTAGCGTCGCTTTCATGTATTCAGTTATTTCAACTCATCCGCTGAGACCGACTGCCCTTGGTAATCCAAGGGAAATAAAGAATTAAAAAAAACCAAGTGGTTCATATTACTTATACCTAAATAATAAATATAAAGGAAAAGAGTTTTCGCAACGTCACCAGAGGTGGCTTTTGAAATTACAGGAGTATAATTATGAAATAGAATATGTAAAAGGAAGGAATAATGTAGTCGCAGATTTTTTAAGCCGAATCAAGAATTCGCCAAAGATAAATGAAAATAATGATAAGGAATCGAATTTGGAAATGTCGGATACGATACATTCGGCCGAGGAAGAATTGTTGGAACAGTTTGCTATAAAGGAGGAGGTTGTCAATAAGTATAAGACTCAAATCATAGTGACATATAGCCCTCAAGCTGAAGGCCAGACAATACATGGAAGGGAAATAATAGAAATCGATCCTATGAATGAAGAAATAATATTGAAAAGAATTTTAGAAAGGCACATTTTTTCCGAAGTTGAAGATCGAGATTATCATAAAATTCAATTGTTACTAATATCTATGTTTTCCTGTAATAGCAAGCTGGAATTCGTAAAGTGCACACAGAGAGCAACAGACGTCATGCAGGAAGAAGAACTGCATAGGCAAATCTCTTTGTATCACAAAATGAATCGATGCACAGCGGCATTGGAGAAACATATGTATAATACACTGAAAGACAAAATTGTTTAGCCAAGGTTAAGGGATCATATTCAATTAATAATAAATAACTGCGAAAAGTGCCAACAGATCAAATACGATAGGAAGCCTATAAAACCAAAATTTAGCCTAACAGAAACCCCAACAGATAAAAATTAAATTGTTCATATAGATATTTTCCACTTTAACAAACATTCGTTTGTTACCACAATAGATAAATTAACAAAGTTTGCAGCAGCATATAGGATTACTGACAGGAATTGGAGGTCAAAGAAGACCATATTAATGGAACAATTCGCGAAATTCGGAAAACCTAAGAAAGTTATAATGGATAATGAATTTAGAGCAGAACAATTAATACAGTATCTAAATGCCGAAAATATTGAGGTCCACCTAACAAAACCCAATAAACACACTGGTAATGCAGACATTGAGAGACTTCACTCAACCCTGTTGGAAAAACTAACAGAAATTGAGGATACGAGTCTTTCAACAGAAATGAGGATGCAGATCGTTATAGCCAACTATAATGATCGATATCACTCAACCATCAAGTGCTCTCCAAGGTTCGCTAAAGAAAGCATTTGTCCATCCATCTTACAAGATAGAATTAAAGCAGCAAAAGAAAAAACAATAGCCAAGCATAATATAAAAAGAGAAGACTACATAGAAAATAGAGAAACAGGCCCAATTCGAAATTACAAGAGAGTAAGGCATAAAGATCAACCATATTTCCGAATTAACCCTTTGCAGAACGTTCACCCTTCCAACATAAAAAGACCACAAAAATTTGCGCATTTACCCAATTTAAATCCTGATGATAGCGATGATGATAGTTTTAGTACAACCGGCCATAATGGAGATGCCTGAGAAAAAAAGGGAAGAAAAAGATAGGTAACATAATAATATATAAAACCACTATAGAATACACCCTTTGGTAAGTATGAAGGAATCACCATGTGACACACCCTTCAAAGATATTGAAGAAAACAACTACAAGACACACCCTTTACAATCTCTAAAGTTTAATACGCTACTACAAAAACCCCGGCAGGTGCACAGTAGGCTGTGCCTTGGTCGATAATTTTTTTTTTATTAAATTTTTCCACTAAAAAAGGGAAAAGGAAAGGAAGAATAATTTTTTTTTTATGTCCTTTGGAAATCTGACTGGTTTCGCGGATAAGGCAACCTATAGAATTGGATTCGTTTTTTTTCCCCACAAAAGTTTCATTTTTATTTTTTTTTAATAAAATCCTTATGAATATTATAATACAATCCTTAAAACCCCCCTCCGACCCTAAAGGTCATAACCAATGGATGGTGTAAATAAAAAAGCATTTTTCCAATTTGTTTTCAGACAATGTGGCGTGCCATAGTTATTCTCATGATAGCAAACATGGGAACGGCAAGGGGATTTTTACAGTAACCCTAATACTGGATGAGGGAGGGTACACTATTGTACGAATAGGTGAGGTGAAGGTGGTTAATGAAACCACCACAATTTTAGATATAATACAACCACAAGAAATTTTGGAAGTCGTTGACGGAATAAAGGAAGGTATTAAGGGCACAGTCATGGCAGGCAAGCGATTTTTGATAAGCGAAGTGGAGAGATTAGAGGCAAAAATCAAAACAATTCGTCCCAAAGGAATTGGTAGACATAAGAGAGGTTTGGTAAACATAGTAGGAACAGCATATAATTGGTTATTTGCATTGATGGACGATGAAGATAGACAGGAAATTTTAGGATATTTAGAGGTACAAAAGGCAAAAGATCATAATATAATACAAGCAGTAAATCAGCAGATATCGATTAATAGTCATTTTAATGATAGTATAAATTTCATTGGGGAAATAATACAGGAAGACAGGGAAAAGATAAAAAATTTATAAAAGGAGTAAATAGACATTTTTATGAGCAATTTTTGTTTAATGATTTTATTACTAAATTAAGATATTTGGAAAGCAGAATTGATGATATACAGAATAACATAGCAGCAGCCAAGTACAATTTGGTCCACCCAGGAATTTTAGCTAAAGAAGAAATCGATCATTTTCAGATAGATTTTTATAAATTGAAAATGGCAAAAATGGGAGTTTTGGCATACAAAAATCAATCGTATTGCAATTAAAATACCAAAAACTTATATTTCAACAGATTTGAAACTAATTACCCCATTGCCAAACAAAGAAAAATTTGAAATTAAAATAGAAAAGGAATACTTTATTACAGTAAATAATAAACATTTAAATTAGAGAAAAGATACTCCCTTAAAAGGTTTGAAACCCAGTAAAAATTGTATATTCAAAAATAATTGTTTATTTAAGAAAAATAACAAAACACAAATTTTTAACATAGACGATGATACATTATTGATTGTAAATGCACATGAAAGCGCCTTAAGCCAAAATTGCGATAATCGAGAAATTGTATTGAGAAATAACTTTTTAATAACATTCACAAATTGTAAAATCGAAATAGATAACGAGGTTTTTGAAAATAATAAAGTAGAGTTCGCAGAAAAATTTCATTATCCTGTAAAAATGTTAAATCAAAGTTACAAAGAAGTTAAAGAAATAAAAATTAAAAATGTGCAGAACTTAAAGGAAATTGAAGAATTATAATAACATAAAAATGTATCTTATGATATAAATGTAACAATAGCCATATGCTTGCTAGTTTTGATGGCTGTGCTGATCGTATTTTTCAAAAGAAGAAATGTCGAAGTAAAAATTGTTAATAAGCGAAATAAAGAAAGATCAAATTCTAACGCTGGGGGAATTATGTTAGTAGAAAAAACCCCCAAGCAAACGTTAAATTTAGACAAAAGAACTCAGGAGAGTCCTAAATCTATCGGTGGGGGAGTTATGTGGAATGCCCCCTATACCGTTCGGTTTGAGGAAAAAGGGAAAATAAGTGTATTTTAAGATAAACTTATTGGCCCAAAATAAATATGTACATTTAGTTGGTGTTCACTCAGCATTCCACATAATATCACCCACACATCCAGTAGAGTAAATAAACATAATACATACTTTGTTGTAAAAAGCAAGATTAAGCCTTGCCTATGGGTCTACTTGAGAACCATACAAATATACTAACATATATAACATAACCTAATTCCAGTTAATGCCTCTGCTTATGTTGTTCTGCAGAGGCATACATATATACAAATGAACATACTTATTGGTGTCCAATTCAGAAATCCAAAAGATTCTTGAATGAAATAAGAGAACCAAAAAAGTACAATAAACAAATAACGATGACTGCAACTATGTTGCAGCCAAGTAAATAAGTGGGAATGTATGGGATGCACATTTTAAGATTTTGTATGTGCTTAGGTTAAGCGATAGATTTAAGGAAGTTAAAAAGTCAGTTGTCGCTTTGGACTTGAAGCGGTGATTCACGTCACCTCTAATGTAATGACGATATTAAATAAATAATAATTTTTATTAAAACTAAATACTTTTTAGTTAACAAATAACTTATCATTTTTTTTAACGGAAAAAGTACCGTAAGTACCCTGCCCAGCGTCTGACTACCTCGCAGACGTTACTCGCGTCTTTTATTTGACGAACTGTATTAACTTCTGTTGGTAATGACTCTCGCGCCTTGCCTTCAAGTTTCGATTTAAGAAAAGCTATCAGTGTTCGAATAACCGGGTCGTCTGTAAGATCTTCAAAGCCCAGATGCTAATAGCTGATCTTTTTTGCTCAGGTGTAGCCATGTTTATATCATTAACGTTAAAATTAGAAATTGTATCGGTACTGCTTACACTAATAACCGTACTATTGTATTGTATTGTATTGTATTGTATTTTGTATTGTATTTAGTCATACATTAGGTTTAACAATTAACCCGCGAAGCTTTTGAGCTTGTCTGCGGGTAAAAAACATTCCTACGACATAATTTACAAAACATTTAACATCATTATTAGCTTAATACTATAAATTTTGTCTTTAACAAAGTTTAAGATTATAGCTAATTATTTAATCAAAATTATACTCTAGTAGCCTAAAACAATAAAATTTGATTGTAACAAAGTGTATGATTAGCGCTATTAGATAAAAGCTAAAATTTTTTTCATCGCACTTAGCGGCTAGCGAGTTGCAATAGATTTGGACGAAATATTAGTAATTAAAGAATTAGATATAAATTAAAAATTTTGAAGGAATAACAATTTTAAACGATAAATTAGTCTTAAAACTAGGGCATGATATTTCTACAATAAGCTTTTTATGTATTTATAAATAAGTTTTTTTCTATTAGGTAATTTTGGCAGGTTGAGCAAGTTTGAAGGTAGTTCATTTAGAAAGGTGGGTACTAGAACGGATAGTGTATTTTTTGAGTAATTATTCAAAAACCTTGGTATTCGGAGTTTGTTTTGCACTTGAGCTCGTGTCCCGAGATTATGGTTAATTTTTGTTTGAAATTTTTTTTCGTCATAGAACTCATTGATAATCGTTATTTTAAAAATAGACTTGATGTCAAGAATCCCTAGTTCCCTATTCAGCGGTGTATTAACTGTGTATACATTCAGCTTTCTAGCTAATATTTTCAAGCAGTAGTTTTGGCTCAATTGAACTTTTTTAAGGCTGGAAGGGGTTCCCCATGCTGTAATGCCATATCGAATGTACGATTCCGATAATGCTCTGTAAGCTTGCAAAAGGACTGCGTAATTGCTGCAATAGCTAAGATGCTTTATAAAGTATGCCGATTTACGTAGTTTATTTCGCAGGTATAAAAGATGCTCGTTCCATTTAAAATGGTCATCGAGGATGATTCCCAAGTATTTATACGTTCGCACTGTTTCAATGGTTATATCACAGGAAAAAGTTGTTTGAGGTTTATGCAGACATTCGGTACTGTGAAATTTTAGATTTATGTTTGACGTTTGCAAATGCGGGGGTCTAAAATGCATTAATTTTGTTTTCAGAGAATTAATTAGCAATCCATTGTCATGCGACCATTTGATAACGATGTCGAGTTTACGTTGCATAATATTTGCAGCTTCTTTTAGGTTTTTGTGCGACACTACGATAGTGGTGTCGTCAGCCTATGCAAAAACATCGCAATTTTTTAAATGTCTTATCAAGCTATTTGCATAAATCAGGTACAGAATTCGCCCCAGTTTTGAACCTTGGGGAACACCATGCGAAACCGAGACTTCGTCGCTTAATTCGTTGCAGACTTTGACCGTGTATACTCTATGTTCCAGATAGCTTCGGAACCATGCTAGGCAACTTCCTCGTATACCAGCATCTTCCAGGGCTTCTAGTAGCTTTGAATGGGACAAGGTGTCGAATGCTTTGGAAAAATCTATAAACAGCGCAAGGCTGTGTATGTTTTTTCCAAGATTCTCGTTTACTTTGTTCGCAAAAAGTCCTAGAAGCTGGTTAATATTTTTTTCTTTTTGGAAGCCATACTGATTATGGTCGATTATTTTATATTTTTCTATAAAGTCAGTTAATCTCGTTGCTACAACCTCTTCCAATATTTTTTGTATCACAGGCAGGATTGCAATGGGGCGATAGTTTTTCGGATCTGATTTAGGCCCTGACTTGTATATTGGTCTGATAACTGAGATCTTTAAGGCTTCAGGTACAGAGGACTGCCTTAAACTAAGGTTAACAAGTTTGGTTATCACTGGTGTTATCACAGATACACTTTGTTTTAGGTCTTTAGGTCTAATACCGTCTATTCCAGGGCTTTTGTGATCGTCAAGTCTTAGTATAATGTTGTAAATTTCATCTTCGCTTATCTCGTCTATATAAATTGAATTTGGTGTCTTACGGTCAATAGCACTTATAGTTCTAATATCAAAGGTATGTATTGCACATTTCACCCCATCCTCAAATGTCTTTGCTAGAGAATCACAGATAAGTTTCAAGTTAATGTTTTTGAAGTTTTTTGTTATGACGTCATCTAGATTATTAAGTTTTTTGCCAAGTTTTTCTAATATCGTGTTTGTTTTCAAACAATTTCTGTTGGTAATAAAGATTTCTTGTCTTATGGATTTCTTTGCTTACGTAATTTCTATATCTTTTATACTCAGTTGCTAAGAGATTATCACGAGGCTTATCTTTCCATATTCTATACAACTTATCTCTATTACCACATAGAATCTTTAAATCTTGCGTCATCCAGTTATTTGCGGCTCTTTTCTTTTTGTTATTAGCCTTGATAGCTGAAATTTCATAGATGCTTTTAAATCGAGAAAGTATATTTTCATATAGATCATCTACATTAGTCAATAAAAGAGCATCATTCCAGTCTATGCTACTTATACACTCTCTTATTTTTCTGCAGTTTAAAGCATTTGAGGGGGGTGCATTGCAATTCAATACACTATTGTTAGGTATTTTTTCAGAGAGGCCAAGTACCAGCGCATAATGATCTGTGATATTACACTCTACAGTTGCAGCGTCTACGTCGGCAGCTCTGTTTTTAATAAATATATGATCTATGCTAGTACTTGTCCCCCCTTTTTATGTCCACTCTTGTGCTGTCACTTATTACACTTTCCATACCGAACGAGGAGAGCATATCTAAGTATAATGAGACATTTTCATTGTTGTTAGCACAGAGTGAATTTATGTTGATGTCTCCTATTAATATTTCGCATTCTTCTTTGTGCGTATTCCGTAAAACACCTTCAAGCTCACTAACAAACGTGCGTACATTATTATGAGGCGGGCGGTAAATAGCGTGCAGAGTGCACTTTAACCGGTTTATGCTGTTTTCGGCTATTTTAATTTGAATAATCTCAAAAGAGATTGTTTCAATAATGTTACATTCATAAATAAAGTTCTCTCTGATGTATAAAGCTATTCCACCCCCTCTTCTTTCCTCTCGGTTATAGTACTCAGTGTTAAATCCATTTATGTGAAATAAGTCTTGCTCATACGCTTTTATGTTGGTTTCAACTAAAACGATTACATCTACGTTATCTATTAGTTCATTGATCTCTGCTAAGAACGGACAGAAATTTTTCCTTAATGATCTGATGTTTAAGTATATGCAACTAATAGAGTGGTTTTTAAAGCTTATTGCATCAACTTCATTAAAATTAGAGTGCCTATTGTATCTGATGCTATTCATAGCTAAGAATTTTGAAGATAATAAAAAAAGTTAGATAAAATAAGTAAAATACGATATAAATAAGTTAAAAGTTTATATAATTAATTTAATTTTTATAAATAATAAAGTAAATCAAATAAATAAATATAGGTTATTTGATGTTGTTTATATCTAATTCATTGTTTATATAAATAAATTGATTATTTTCTTCCTTTTTTTCCATGATTTTACCTTCTTTTTCCCATACGAATTTCCAGTCCGCCGCCCTTGCTTTATTTTTGGCTGCCCATATTAGCTTTCTTTTAGTCGCTGTGAGCTGATTGCTAACGAATACTCTCTTATCCCCACTCTGTCCCCCTTGTTGAGAATCGATATCTTTAAGTTTTATCTTTTTACCTCTTAGTTTCGTCATCAATTCTCTTTTCTTACGCATCGAAGAGAACTTAATGAGTATATTATTATTTTTCGATCTCATTCGATATACGTCATCAATTTCGTATGCGTTGATGTTTGTGTTAGCAATTTTAGCAATGCATTCGACGATTGTTGATAGATTTTCGCCGTCTTTTCTTTCCACATTGCTTATGATGACATTTCTCTCAAGAGATCGTTGTTATAATTCTTCAATTTTGCTTTCCATTTCTGCTAGTCGAAATTCATTATTATTTCCCTTTTCTGCTAATTCGGTGACACGATTCGTTAGTGTTGTTATTGAGATATTTAGTTGTGTTGTTGTCTCTAATATCTCATTTTTAAGCTCATTCTGCGACTGCGACAGTTTATTGGATAAATTTTCAAGCAGGCGCTTAATTTCCTTAGTGTCTGACATAAGTTCACCTACCTCGGTTTTAACCGCATGCATTTCGGTTTTGATGTTAGCAATTGTCATCTGATCAGTTTTTCCACTGGCTTTACCGATATTTTCATCTGCATTTGATGATTGGGATGCAGTTTTGGATTGGGATGTTGGCGTAGATACTGTTTTTTGTGGTTGTTGTTGTTTCGTTGCCGACTCGACCGAAGTCGACGACTTTGTTCGTTGGCGGCATTTGTGACACTTCCAGTTCTTGCGCTTCTCCGAATTCATGTTAAAAAATGTGGTTTCAGATATTGTGGTACATGCGGAAAAATGGTATTTGCCGCTGCAGTTCAGGCACAAAGCATAATCGCCACTTATGGGCAATGCCTTCTTGCACTGATCACAGTTGATTGTTGTTGTGTTCAGTTCTTCAGCTGACATTTTCACTGCGAAACTTTCACTCGTTGGTTGAATTTTATTGGCCAAACTTTTTACTTTTAGGTTTTTCTGCGTTTTATTTGTTTAAGTACACTGTTGGCAGCTTGTTTCAATAGATATACTGTTTATGTGAACAAATCTTTATAATTTGGCAGTGTAGATATTTGAATTTATGACAATTTCAGGAAATATCTGAAGGGCAATACAAAACACGTCTACTCGCTATCGCACTGATGAGCTAGATTTGCTGTTAAACCCTAGAAAATCTTCGTTTAAGGATATGCAATTTTTTTGTGGAGAACTATCGTCAAATGATAGTTCCTCTGAGCTAGCGTCTTGAAAATCTTTTTCAGAATCTGACATTTATGGCAACGCTCAAAAATAAACTATTTAAGGCTTGTTCGAAAGTAAAAATTTTTCAAAAATATTTTCTCATTACGCAGAAAAAATAAAGAGGCAATAAGTTGTTTTGGTAACAGGCACTATAAAAATAATAATTTTGTTAAAAAATATTTTTTTTCGAAAAAATGGTTCTAATACCGTAGCAGGCACTGTAGCGCAGATCAGAGCTGGGTAAAATCAATTCCATTACAATTACAATTACATTCCTCAGTAATTGAAAAATGTAATCAATTCCTTTCATGAAAAGAAAAGGAATTAATTACATTTCAATTCCTAAAAAAAAATTACCAAAAGTATTTGATCGTTTTGAGGCTCAAGTACAAAATGTAAATGCCGCGCCATTACTTTTGAAAGGAATTGAAAATGTAATTGACTTTTTTTCAATTACATTACAAGGAATGGAAAATGTACTTGAGAATTTCCAATTACATTCCTTAAAGGAATTGGAAAAGTAATTGAAATGCTAAATGTTTATTGGTGTATAAAAACGAATTGCGATTTATGCAAATGGAATTTGCGGGCCATGCTCACTATTTTTTCATCAGAACAGCGCTTTTAAGGAATAACTAGTGACAACACATACAAGGTTCTTTCAAGTGTGCGAGAAATTGAAGTCCACCGCCAACGAGCTGATTGGACCTTATCAGTGTGGTTCCAGGCATGGTAAGTCCACAATCGACCAGATCTTCGCAACAGGGCAGCCCTTGGAAAAGACCCGAGGAATGACAATCCGCTATTTGGTTTCCGTTTACATATACGGCTATGCCCAAAGTTGCTAGGTAATACCAAACGCTCCGTCAGGATTGGGAATGGCCTTTCCCAGCCCTTCGGGATCAACTGAAGTTTCAGACAAGGCGAATACCTATCGTGCGATTTCTTTAACTCGATGTTAGACAAGAAAGAACGCAGCGAAAGCGTTTCAAAGGCTGGAACCGATTCCAAACGGTTTTGAATTATTTATCGAAATATATCGAATCGTGAAACCTGGGACCTTCCCCTTTCGTGTGATACCCATATTGTATGGAAACTTTAAGGTTTTGGGGCAGTCACATTTTCAAAATTTTGAAAAGAAAGCGAGTTTCGTGGCCGTGGATACCGTTAAGAAAGCCAGAGGCGTTGACGCCCTGTTTTACCTTTACGTTTAGCAGCTTAGAAGGCGCCCTCAAACTGCCACTGTTGCTGCGGTCTACGGTGACTCCAGCTTCCAGGAGTGACCCAACGCCAGCCTCTCCCCCCTCCCCTCGAATTCTAAAAACTTTGTCTTGTTCGAAACTTATAAAATAAACCCGATTTAGGAACTGTAAACAACCTGGATTTCAGAACTATATAATTAGTATCTATTATAGCTATAGAAAAGGTAATGCAGCCAGAGACAATCTCCACTGCCTAGGACATCACCAGGGATGCATGACGAATCAATATCGAATCGCATGCACAAGCCCTGCGCATCATTGAAAGATGGTGTGCCAACAAAGGGTTATCTCAAAAAAACCGCATTGGTGCCTTTCACTCGGCGAATAAAACTGTCTATGCTAGATCCATCCCTAGGAAGCTGCCGTATAAGTTTTTCAGCGGAAGCAGAATACCTACAATTCACGCTGGAGAAAACCCTGTTGTTGTTGTTGTTAACAGCAAAGCACTCCCCAAAGGTTTTGGGGAGTGATGCCGAAGTTGACAGTCCTTGGCCGGATATGAACCCGGTACCCTGCTGTACTGCCCGACTGTTGTGGTACCGATTTGGTATGACCAGTGGAACCTTCTAGGTCATGTCATCCCTCCATCTATGAGGAAGGAGAAGATGGGTAATGAGAGGTGAGAGGCATCATATCCGTAGATCAACCATCGAGTTAGTACGTCATTACCTAAGTGCATATTAGTCGCGTCTTACTACCGGTATGCCTACCTCGGGCATATTCTAAGCCCCTAACCCGCAGGGGCACTGGAGAAACCCCTACCTGGAGAAAACCCTCACATGGAATGCTCATTTGGAGGCTACCATAAACAAACGAGATAGTCAGGAACTACATAAACAGTCCTATATTGCAAGTAAGTAATGCAATTACTCCTACGATCAGGATCACGCGAAACGGAAGCTCCGTCGGAATAGCTGATAGACACCAATATTAAATAATATGTAGTATGGCCACAAAGAACCACCCTTTTAATCGCAAATTATTGTGTACGCACATTAACCTTCATTAGTTTTTCAATTACTTTTGCAATTCCTTTGAGGAATTGGAAATTTTCAAGTACATTTTCCATTCCTTGTAATGTAATTGAAAAAATTTCAATTACATTTTCAATTCCTTTCAAAAGTAATGGCGCGACAATTACATTTTGTACTTGAGCCTCAAAACGATCAAATACTTTTGGTATTTTTTTTTTTAGGAATTGAAATGTAATCAATTCCTTTTCTGAAAAGAAAAGGAATTGATTACTTTTCCCAATTACATGTAATGGGGAATTGGAAGTAATTTAATTCCTAAAGTAATGATTACTACCCAGCTCTGGCGCAGATGACTTCTGATAATATTGTAGCAGTATAAGAACGCTTAAACAATCGTGGTTGTGAAATAAAGAAAATTGAAATTGTAAAGAAAATTTGAATAAAATTTTTTGAAAATAAACTTCAAGTTACATTGAAGCTTTAAAAGCGAGAAAAACTGTTGGCAGTATTTGTAGTAAAAATTATTTGAAATCTTGTTAGGATTTGTAAACTAACAAGTTTTGGTCGAATATTATTGGTAGGCACTGTATTTCCTTATTCACTCGGAAAGATTTGGGAAAAATAAATTTTTATTACCGACGGCAAACGCACTTAAAATTTAAAATCGATTATTTTTATTTTATAAGTAAGGAAATTCGAGTAAAATTTTTTGTAACGCTGTAAAAGTTCCAATTAACAGAAAACAGTACATAAAAGTATGTTCCAAATTATTATTATTTATATGATGTTTTATGTATTGTATATGTAATGGGTTTGTTGGTATATCAAAATTTACAAAAGGGTTTTTTTTTTTCAAAAAGTATTTAAGTTTTTTTTTTTAAGTGTTGAGCAGATATGAAATTTTCAAAATAATCCAAAAAATTTCAAAAGAAATAATTTTATTTTTAAAAAGCAAGTTCATAAAGTACTAATAAAAATGTATTTGTGTGCTAATGGCCTTATGTACAGAAATTGGAAAAAGTTAATTTAATGTGCAAGTTTGATCCTTGTAGGAAAAATAGAGAAAACATAGCAAAGTACTAATGGAAATGTAAATGTATATACACAAAGGTATTTAAAGTGAAAAAGTAAAAGAAATTATACATATTTTATACATAGTTACTGAATCGTTGTACTTTGCTGCTGCTGCTGGCTTTGCCTGGTCCTCGGCTTTGGCTGTCTCGTCTTTGATTGGTGATGGAGTTAAAGATGATTAGAGCGATTTTTTTTTCGCTTATTTTTCTTTAGCACTTATTTACATATGTATTTATATATGACATATGATATTTTCTATGACCGCTTTTATTTTAACTGTCTTGTTTCTAAGGCGGTTTTTTTTCACCTTTATGTCCTCTGGCTAGTCTTTTTACGTTTTTGCCTTTTTTGTTCAAACTGTACTATTTTTCTTTTTGTCTTATTTTTTCCACTTACGCCACCAGCACTTTAATATTTTTACCATAATTTCAACTGTATTTGGTACAGTTGATTCAAAAATGTCTATATATTAGGGCTCTTGATAATCAACAAATCGACTAGTCGAATAATCGATTTCGACTAGTCGTTTAAGAAAATATTCGATTATAACTAATCGACTAGTCGAATAGTTGCTTTTGACTAGTCGATTAGCTGGTCTGAAGACCCGGGTAATAAGGCGGCAATTTCTACTGTAACTCGCATGCAGGTTTAATTGGTATCTGCCATTTTCGCCAATTTATTTCCTTCATTTCTTTGAAATTTAAAAAAAAAATTAACAGGAGCACAGAATATTTGTGTAGGTAGATATACAAAAATGAAATTTTGAAAATTGTAGGTATGTTTGTAGCAATATTTGTATGTATGTAGATAAAAAAAGTTAGAAAATTTTTTTCCATACTGCAAAACGTTCTATGTCAATATTATTCTTTCAGGTTTAAGTGCAAATGGAGGCATCTTTCTCTTATTCTACGTCACCGTTTGAAAAAAACATTTGTAGTTGAAAGATTTATTCGTGGGGCAAAAAAAAGTAAAAGTACATTAAAATACACCTAATTTTCCAAAGAACTCAAAAATTACAAACCTTACATAGAGCGTTTTGATGTATTACCAAAAATATACGGGAACATTAGAGTGCTAAAAAAAATTTCGACACTTTCTATCGGAATGATTAAGCTTGAGAATTTTTTTTTTTGTAGCAAAATTGCTTCTGCTGGCAAATGAAAGATATCCAATGAAAATAAAAACAAATTTGATGTGAGAAATTGTAAGTACCTGCAACCAGAGCTGGGTAGTAATCATTACTTTAGGAATTAAATAACTTCCAATTCCCCATTACATGTAATTGGGAAAAGGAATTGATTACATTTCAATTCCTAAAAAAAAATACCAAAAGTATTTGATCGTTTTGAGGCTCAAGTACAAAATATAATTGCCGCGCCATTACTTTTGAAAGGAATTGAAAATGTAATTGAAATTTTTTCAATTACATTACAAGGAATGGAAAATGTACTTGAAAATTTCCAATTCCTCAAAGGAATTGCAAAAGTAATTGAAAAACTAATGAAGCTATAATAGATACTAATTATACGAGTATAGTTCTGAAGTCCAGGTTGTATACAGTTTTCTAAATCAGTTTTATTTTATAAGTTTCGAACAAGACAAAGTTTTTAGAATTCGAAGGGAGGGGGGAGAGGCTGGCGTTGGGTCACTCCTGGAAGCTGGAGTCACCGTAGAGCGCGGCAACAGCGGCAGTTTGAGTGCGCCTTCTAAGCTGCTAAACGTAAAGGTAAAACAGGGCGTCAAAAGTGGAGAGCAATGAAAAATACCGATGCATAACGCCTCTGGCTTTCTTAACGGTCTCCACGGCCACGAAACTCGCTTTTTTTTTCAAAATTTTACGTTTCATCATTAAATACTGCCGATCAAGAGGGTTTTGCCCCGGGTTATATTTGGACTTCGATATATATCGATAAATTTATCGATAACTGAGTCATCGGCCATAAGGTGATTGCCCAAAAACCTTAAAATTTCACTACAACATGGGTATTAAATGAAAGGGGAAGGACCCAAGTTATATTTGGACTTCGATATATTTCGATAAATGTATCTATAACTGAGTGATCGGTCAAAATGTGATTGCCCAAAAACCTTAAAATTTTCATACAATATGGGTATTAAACGGAAGGACCCAGGTTATATTTGGACTTCGATATATTTCGATAAATTTATCGATAACTGAGTTATCGGTCAAAATGTGATTGCCAAAAAACCTTAAAATTTTCATACAATATGGGTATTAAACGAAAGGGGAAGGACCCAGGTTATATTTGGACTTCGATATATTTCGATAAATTTATCAATAACTGAGTTATCGGTGAAAATGTGACTGCCCAAAAACCTTAAAGTTTCCATACAATATGGATTTTCACGTGGAATCGATATATTTCGATAAATAATTCAAACCCGTTTGGAATCGGTTCCGGCCTTTGAAGCGGTTTCGGCTGCGTTCTTTTTCAAATCAAAATAACGGTTACGGTACCGCTGCTGGACTTTCTTGTCTAACATCGAGTTAAAGAAATCGCACGATAGGTATTCGCCTTGTCTGAAACTTCAGTTGATCCCGAAGGGCTGGGAAAGGCCATTCCCAATCCTGACGGAGCGTTTGGTATTACCCAGCAACTTTGGGCATAGCCGTATATGTAAACGGAAACCAAATAGCGGATTGTCATTCCTCGGGTGTTTTCCAAGGGCTGCCCTGTTGCGAAGATCTGGTCGATTGTGGACTTACCATGCCTGGAACCAAACTGATAAGGTCCGATCAGCTCGTTGGCGGTGGACTTCTATTTCTCGCACACTTGAAAGAACCTTGTATGTGCTGTCACTAGTTATTCCTTAAAAGCGCTGTTCTGATGAAACAATAGTGAGCATGGCCCGCAAATTCCATTTGCATAAATCGCAATACGTTTTTATACACCAATTAACATTTAGCATTTCAATTACTTTTCCAATTCCTTTAAGGAATGTAATTGGAAATTCTCAAGTAGATTTTCCATTCCTTTTAATGTAATTGAAAAAAATCAATTACATTTTCAATTCCTTTCAAAAGTAATGGCGCGGCAATTACATTTAGTACTTGAGCCTCAAAACGATCAAATACTTTTGGTATTTTTTTTAGGAATTGAAATGTAATTAATTCCTTTTATTTTCATGAAAGGAATTAATTACTGAGGAATGTAATTGTAATTGTAATGGAATTGATTTTACCCAGCTCTGGCTGCAACTTTAGTGTCTTGGTTTCTGATTGAAAACTTTAGATTTGTAACAAACTTTTGAAATTGTTATTTGTTTCATGATATTCAGAAAATTCCAATTAATATTCAGAATTACCATTTCATATTCAGAAAAACACAATTAATATTCAGAAAGTTTCATTTGATACCCAGAAAATTGAAATTAATAATCAGAAAATTACAATTGATATTCAGAAAGTTACAATTCATATTCAGAAAATCTCTTTTTACTCCGTATATAAAATTTTTTCATATAAATTTGGATTTCTGAATATCAATTTTAATTTTCTGAATATCAATTGTAATTTTCTGAGTATTAATTTTAATTTTCTGAATATCAAATGGAACTTTCTGAATATCAATAGTAATTTTTTGAATATCAAATGAAATTTCTGCACGGAGGGAAATCTATGGATGGAACATCCATAATTATTGATATCACATTAAATAAAAATTGATATTTCTGTCCCATCAATGAATATGGATGTTTCATCAATGCTTTTTTGATAAATCACTATTGAAATGGTATCCATATAAACTATTGATAAATTCTAAATAATTTAAAAAAACAAAATTTTATATAATTTGACATCTGGTTTCAGTGAGACTCGAACCATGCTCCTCTGGCACGTTAGCCCAGTATTCTACCATTCGGCTACGGCATATTATACAATTTTTAGAAAAATTTCCCATCATAAGAAATTCAAAAAATTTTGAATTTAAAAAAACCGCTCCAACAAGTTGTAATATTGTTAGAAAATCCATAGTAAAAATTGTTGAACTATTATGATTATGCGTCCCAGAAAAATTTACATTTCGTCCATATATATTAATACGCTGTCTCTACCATTATTACTATGTAGTAAATATGGATATGGATATACCAACAATAGAAATTCATATCACGACCATAGATATTGACATGCCGTTCAAATATATTAGTATTATATCCATAAATATAAAAATAGTACATCATATCGAAATGGTTGACATGTCATTTTACTTTTTATTGGGAACAAATAATATTTGATAACCCGCTCATTCTGAAAGAATATTGCATCAAACTCGGCGCTATCAATAGTGATATTGTCACAACATTCAATGCATTTCTCTCAGTGTGAATATTAATGGGAATTTAATTTTCTGAATATAAATTGTAACTTTCTGAATGTAAACTGAAAAAGGTGTAGTTTGAGGTTTCGCTGCAGGGAGATAGCAGACTTACTTTTGCAGGCAATGCTATCCCTATCAGCTCACAGTACAAAAGTAGTGGAGTTACACCACTTGTGCTTTAAGGGGATCAAATATGTGTGCATTCTTACTTATATTTTTGTTAGTCTTTAGACTATCTGCAATGTCATAAATTCCTTGTTCCTTCATTTTCTTCCGTCGCTTGGCTTCTTTTATTTTCTCTTTCTTAATTTTCTCCTTTTCTTTTTTCTTTTGAAGTTTAGCTTTCTCAGCTCTTTTCTTTTTTTCTTCTTTGGATAAACTAGCTTCGTTTAGTTTTTCTTTGAACTCCTCTGGTGTGAATGTTTCATCAATTAATACCAATACGGTTCCGGTCTTTAAAGCATCAGGGTATGGATGGAAATCGCCAACCTTATCGTAACTGTAAAAAATAAAGCACACGGACTCAGCAGCAATTATATAAATGATAAAGGTAAGATCTCACAATTCCCGAAACCAGCCGCGTATATGATCAGATATATCTTCCATTATCCAAGGAGATCGTTCTTGTAACAATCTAGTGCGCTCGTCGGACATTAATCTTATAAAGTCTTCATCGAGTTGTTTCTTGAATTGCTCATTTTTATATGTTTCGATTACAGAATTCATATACTGGTTCGGACTCACCAACCTTCTTTTAGTCCTAATTCCATACAATGTCTCTTTAAAAATGTGTCGCTTCGTCTGAATTTTTTTGCCTCTATGGGCTCTCCATGCAGCTTGAATTTTAAGCGCTGCTTTGTTGCGTATTGTGCTTAGTTCAGCCCCATTTATCTCTGAAATTTAATTTATATTTTAATATATGTACATGTGCACGAACTTTTATCGAAGCATTTTACTTTCATTCGATTTTATCTCTAAATTATCAGCCTCAAGCAAATATTGACATTTTTCGGTTTGCTTTACAAAACTTGCGCTAAAAATCGTACGCTTTACAGGTATGCTCATGGGCTGATCAACTCTATGTTTAAAGATATAATGAACTTTCTTTCGTTGATTAACTTTAAGATTTTTTTTGTCATATTTGATAGCAGATTTGTAAGCCCGAGCACTTCTAGCCCTTTCATGAGCTTGTATAAGGGTAACCGCTTCCCCTAAAAAAACTTTTTCTTTTTTGTCGGCTACAAGTTTTTCATCTTCGGTCATAAATATCCTTCGTTCATAAATTATATTTTGTATTTCTGTCGGGCGACGATACAAGAACTGTGGGGAACGCCATATGACTAAGTCATACGGGGTTAACTTGCGGGAAATCAGAGCTTTATCTGTATACACATATTCACTAAGTTCTAAGTTCTTTAGTTCGTTTTTCAATTCTATTAACCTCCGGGCAGCTGATTGAACTAATGTTCGAACGACTGCACGCTTCTGCACTTGAAATGTATGGTGATAGACAAAACTCAACTTGTTAACAAGTTCTACGTAGAGAACATATAGCTCCGAAAATATTCTGTATGTAACCAATGTATTGCTTATCGGTTCTTTTTTCTTCAATGCATTTTGTCTTTTTATTAAATCTTCGATATCTTTTTTTGTTCCAATCCAGAATTTATAGTTAAAGTCAAACGACATTTTTGCAGTAAAATTACACAAAAAATTTGTTTAGCTCTAAATTATTTGACAAATAACAGCAAAAGCTGTGCAATGTTCGTTAAAAAAGAAGTAAGGGTTCCATTATGGCCGTGTTAGCATGGACTTAGACTTAATTTGTCTTGAAAATCTTACATCTAGTTATCCAAAAAATAGCTTAACTTAGAAACTTGGGAATCTACAGATTTTTGATTTCCAAGTTAAGTTTTAAGTTCAAAGAGAGCCGTGAGAGAACTGTGGTACCATATACATTTTTTTAGTATTTTCAATAAAAATCCCTCATATATTGTATAGCGTTCTAAATTTTTGGATTAATGAATTTCATACGGCAAGTACAAAGCAAGACGTCAAAAAAATATAATTTCAGAAATAATAAAAACAAACACAAATTAAATGACACGTTGAATAATTGAATCTAAGTTTTTTTGTAAATTAAGTTAAGTCAAGTTAAGTTAGGTCCACGGTAACACGGTCATTAGCGCACACTTAACTTAAAAAGACTTGAAAATATCACATCTAGCAAATGGGAAGCACATGTATCTGATTACCGAAAAATTAAGTTAAGTTAAATTAAGTTTCCAAGTTCAGTGAGAGCCGTGAGAGTACTATTGTTGCCATACAATTTTGTTTAACGTTTTGGATAAAATTCTCCAACTATTCCATAGGGAAAATAAATTTTTGGATGTTTTTTATTAATATGGCAGCCGAAAAACAAACAGTCAAATAATTTAAAATCACACTAGGCCAACCAAAGAAATCAAATTTTTTTTACCCAATATATTGTATACTTTATTTTGGGTTTTTAATATATATTGATTGAGAATAAGCTTAGAATATCAAAACTTTATGCACGGGAAATATTTTTTTGGCACTTTTGTATCATTTATGTTTAAAAAGTCTATTCGAGAGGGTAAAATGTTATAACTATCTGAAACGGGCTAATGAGCTCTCTCGTTATTTTTTTAAGGAAACCAAGTTAAGTCCAAGTCTGCGTTAACGGAAGCATAAGAAAGTCTAAGTATCCCTTACTTTTCTGACTAAATCTAGTAGAACTGTGAAAATCAGAAAATCCACTCTCAGTGCAAGAGCAACACCAAAGAGTACGGGATCGCAAAAATGGTAGAACTGTCAAACTTGGTCGCTTGACAGTTCTACAACATATAGTCAGAATTTACCAGCAAAAAATCTGCTGACTAAATCTTCCAACTCTCTGAGTGGAGAGAGCTCAATTTTCTGCTCTCACTAGTCAGAAAAGTGGCGTACGGGATCACTTTCCTGTAGTTCGTGACTGTTTCTGACTGTCAAATTGGTGTAAGGGATCAGAGCTATTAAAAACCCAGCGGTTTCTAACAGATTCATCAAGAATATTTCCTATGCCACCATGAAACCAGTCAAATTTCATCATTCTACTATAATCAGTTTTAAAGTTATGACCATAAAAAAAATAAAAAACTTATGGTGGCGATATAGCAACAGGTTATCGTTATAACCGGTGGCCGCCGTGGGGTGGCGGTTAAGTGTTCGGCCTTCTACACCAAGTCTAAGTTCCAAACGAGGTTGCCCCTCGGCAGTAGTTTGGCAAACTCTCCGGGTGTATTTCTGCCATTAGAAGCTTCTCAGCAAAAACTCTTTTGCTTTGCAAGTGCCGTTCGGAGTCGACAAAAAACTGTAGGTCCCGCCAACTTCTAGGAAAAAAGTCAAAAGCAACACACCACAAGTTGGAAGGAGAAGATCGGCAAAAATCTCGTTAGAGGTTATGATAACCTGTTGCTATATCGCCGCCATTCGTCTTTTTTATCGTTATAGCCAGTTATAACCTCTAACGAGATTTTTATAAATTTGAGTACCTCCTCAGGTTTTTTATTCCATATGACGAACGGATTGAGAGCAGTGTTGCCATTTTTGCCGATTTCCGGCTAGATCTAGCCGATTTCAAAATGATTTAGCCGGAAAAAACGGATTTAGCCGGAGTCTATTTTTTAGCCGATTTGTCAAAAAAATTTAGCCCATTCTAGCCGTTTTTAATATTTTTCACTATTAAATTTTCCATAAATTAGGAGTCCAATGTTTACACTTTAAATATCACACATTTTTATTTTGTAAAACGAATATGTTGATTTTTTTAACCAGAGGTAAATACCATGGCCTACATGGCTAGTTTCTTGTATTGCCGGTTCTACGAGAACGGTACCAGTACTTGTGCAGTACCCATCGTGCCAAAACGACCCGGACCATTTTCTTATATCGACCCGGCCAAGAGCAATACACTTGGGGTGCCCCGTCTGACATTTAGGCAGGGCTACACCTCGCTACAACAACAACAACCTCAAATTTTCAAAAAGTTAAAATTTTTTTTGTGTTTTTTTTTTTTTTTTGTTTCGTTAAGTTAAAATAAATTAGAGAATTTAGTATTCTTGGTTTTATTATTTCTATTTATAACATTCAATCATTAATACAGAATATGGCCCGGGGTTTCAGTGCAGGTTTAAACCACAGACAAAGTTGACTAGAGTTTACCCCATATAAATTGGCCGCTTGAACTAAGTTTAAACTTGAACTGAAAAGCCGGGCATAAGTTGATTAAAATATAGCGCCGTCAGTTTATGTTAGATTCAAGAGGCTGCCGGAGAGGCACACTAAGGTCAGTATTAAAAGCCCGTTGTGATACCACCAACACTAGGAAAGTCAGTTCAGGGACCCGGCCATATGGAAAATCCCTGTGTTTTCGGGATTCTCCACATAGCAAAATCCCGAGACTGTCACTACTAAGACTACACCGTTACTCCTCCTCGAACCTTTTAGATGATTTGATGAAGGCCACCAAGTCCTTTATATACAGCTCCGCCTAAAGCCGGGCAGTTGCAGTTGAGGTGCTCCACCCTTTCCTCCTCCTCATAATTTTTGCAACTCCTTCAGCATCGTGGTTAGCGCACTCCTAGCCTTTCTACGTGCTTAGCAATAAGGCAGTGTCCGGTTAGTGCCCCTATTAATATGGAGATTTCTGTCCTCCTTAGAGCATAGATCTGTCTGGATCTTTTATGATCCCATTTTGGCCTGGTTTGTTTGGATATCCGGCAGCCAGGAGATTGCAGCCACCTTTAGTAGGCTTGACGGAGTGTGTACTCTTTCAGCATTAGCTTGCATGTGGCAAACAGCATACCTAAACGCTCTTTATCCTGAAGAACCTGCTTGGTCGTGCCCTGCCTCGCAAGTTCGTCTCCTTCCTCATGGATGGAGGGATGGCATGATCTAGAAAGTTCCATCTGGCCAAGTATTGTCAATTTCGGCATCACGCCCCAAAACCTTCGGGGAGTGTTTTTGCTGTTAATAACAACAACAACATGGCCGCTTGGCTGTCGCTGGGAATAACAATATTCTGTCCGATAGTGTGTTGACCTATGCAAAGCGGCGTCCATGATTGCTGAGACTTCAATATACGAAAAAATAAATACATTGCGGTTACGTGGCAACCATGCTTGAAATTATCATATTTAGAATAGGTTAGGTTAGGTTCAAGTGGCTCCCGCAGTGGCACACCTAGGCCAGTATTAAAAGGACCGTTGTGATACCACCAATACAAAATAAATGCAAATCACGAAATCAAATATTTGTTTTTTTTTTTTACATTTCGTCTTTGGCTTGTTCGTGCTTGTTGGGTTTTTCGATATCAAACACTGGCGAGGTAGGTAGAAATTTGATTTGAACACGTCGTGCAGCCCCCGCAAGACATGCATGGATACATGTGTTCGCCGTAGTAAAAACTAGTGTGTTTAAATTTTTACTGCGCAGGGTTACTGCACATCTATTTTAGGCTTTAGTGATAAACTACGATTAATCTTTGTTTTTTTTTTTTGCTAAATGAGTAATAAGTTGAGGTAGAATCTATGTCTATGTATATATAAATACGCCACATGAAAAACTTTAGGAACCTCCTGTGAGCGAACCATTTGACCGATTTTAATGAAATATGCACCAATGGAAAGGAAACTGAAAAAACTGAGGTAAAGGCAGTATATTTTCAGGGGCGTCCCCGAAATTTAAGGATGGGGATACGGGGCTAGCGAACCCCCGACCCCCTAAAGATTTTATTGGTCGAATTTTCGATCACAAGCGATACTAGTTAAATATAAAAATTAGAATACAAAACTCCGACAGTCCTACCTGCTATTCCCTAAAAGTAATTTTTTCCAAATCGTTGTACATTATTGTAAATTTTAACCCTAATTATTTATCAAACGTTTGAGAATATACTTTACTGTGTTTATGGGGAATATACTGTGCGTGTGTATTTGTGTGTTTTATGCGATCAGCTGTTGTTGTTGTTGTAACGAGGTGTAGCCCTGCCTAAATGTCCGACAGGGCCACCCCGAGTGTATTGCTCTTGGCCGGGTCGATATAAGAAAACGGCCGGGGTCGTTTCGGCACGATGGGTACAGCACAAGTAAATACTGGTACCGTTCTCGTAGAACCGACAATACAAGAAACTAGCCGTGTAGGCCATGTAAGTCATTTAGCGTTACCCAGGGTGCACCAACGGGGAGGCGACCTACTCTTACACCCCGCGATCAGCTGTGAGTTGCGCTACTATTATAGATATCCCAATAAACATTTATGTTGGAAATACATTGGAATCTCATTCGAAATCAAGTCCGGTTTCCCATTTCCAACGTTGTTTTTTCATTCGAGCAACACTGTTGCAACAGCCCCTTTTCCAGCAAAACGGACATTTTTTTGTATGAAAATATTCTTATTTCTCCAATTGAAAATGTAATGGAACTAGACTTGAATTCCAACAATATTTTCCAATTGGAATCAAACCTCAAAATTGCATCCATTTGACATGAGGGAACTAGTATGATTGGGAATAAATGGCGTATTTATTTAATATAAATTATATAATTTAATATTATAAACATTTTTTTTAACATAAATATTAATATCTTTTTATTTATTTACCACTTTTTAATGTATTTGACAGAAAATGTTTGAAATTTTTCGTTCGCGCACGTGCCTTGTTTAATTTTTGATCTCAGATATGAGAGTGAATACGAGTATTGCCATGTGTAAAAATTGAAGAAAGACTTTCAAGTGGAGCTCAAATGGTTTTCCAACTTAAATCCAACCTTGGAAAAATGTTGGAAAAATATGTTGAAAATCAAGTTGGAATTGAAGACATTTCTCCAACATGGATAAAATGAAGTTGGAATCATGCGTACTGGGATACTAGGTATGTTTCTTGAAAAATCCAGCAAAGAACTGTCAGCAGAAGGGAGTCTTGTAAAAAGCTGTCAAAATCTCATTTCTGCTAATTTTTCGTCGAACAGGAATCAGTAGAAACTTGCAGACAAAACAGCGGGTACGTTTGTGAGTGGTTAACAATTTGAATTTACATTTTCTTTTGTTGTTTTGTTAGCTTTGTTTCTTTCCTGCTAATTATGAATAATTATTCCTAAAAAAGTGTTCTTTGAAAAAACTAGCAGCGAATTCAGCAGCTTTTTGACATTTAATTCAGAGAGAGAGCGTCAATTCACTGCAAGTTGCTGTTGGGTATTTTTCTTCCATCAAAAGTAACAAACAGCTGATTGTGACATATGCCAAAATCAAAATTGATTGTATATTTTTATGAAATTTAAAATTTATTACGAATATTTTGAAAACTATGAGTTATTTACCAGCAAATGAAGTAAGTACATACAATAAATACCAAATCTTCAATAATTCCGTATCTTTGAATAGCAATGCGCTGAAGCCCAATGTCCGTTGGACCAACGTAATGTGGCTCGTTTAGGAGACCAATATAATCCTGCAGACACAGTTACAGGAATCGGAAATACTGAAGGTGTATAAGGCATTCAATTTTCTTAATATTTTAAAGCTTTACGTGGTTTACGTCGATATATACGCAGAAATTGTCCAAAGACTGGAAAATTCACAATTTCATGTGCTGCGGAAAAAATGTATTTTCATTTGTCAATTGTCAGAACAGCTGTTCTGCTTGAGAATTTCTGCTGGCTCCTGTTCGGCGAAAAGCTAGCAGAAGAGAGATAAAACTAGCAGAAATGAGATTTTGACAGCTTTTTACAAGACTCTCTTCTGCTGACAGTTCTTTGCTTGAGATTTCAAGAAACAAAGCTGTTATGTCACCGATCAGCTGTTCCTGCTTGCTAGTTTCTGCTGGACGAAAAATCTCCAGCGATAACTTGCAGCGAATTGACGCTCTCTCTCTCAATTAAATGTCAAAAAGCCGCTGAATTCGCTGCTACTTCTGTTCAAGAAACGCTTTTTCAGGAATAATTATTCATAATTAGCAGGAAAGAAACGAAGCTACTATAAGGCAATTCACAAGATCTCCTATTCGTGTATCTGCTATTAATTTAAAACTGTCACAATCTCCATGCTGTAACTTCTCATATAAAATTTGAATGGCACAATAAAATTGAGCAACCTATTTATATCAGGGGCGCAGTTTTGTTTTTCAATTTGTTTTGTTTTGAAATGTAATTTTTTCTTTTCAGGAAAACAAAAAATTAACAATTTCCTAAAAAGTTTCTACAAAAATTAAATTTATAGTTTTCAGATACGACCGTTCAGCTCATCATAGTGCTCACAAGAGTTGTGTTATCAAAATAGTGCAATAAACAATAAGACATCTTGTGAATTGCCTATATGTTTTAGCGCTTGCATAGTGAATACGTACCACACGCAGTAGCTATCAGACTAAAAACCATTGTTTATCCCTACTATAGTTTGACAACTTATTTTCTTCTTCTTACAAATTTGAGTGGAAGGCACTGGCTAAGTGACTCCAAATGAAATGGAATGAAGGAATAGTATGAAGACCAATTCACCATTTTGTTTGATATCAACCTGAGACGCATTTGAGATGAAACCTTCAACGTCAGTTCTCACTTTTTGAAAACTTAATATCAATCAATTACTTTTCGATTTAATGATAAACTACTAGTAGCAGATCAACTTTTTTGCTAAATGAGTACCCTGCAAAAAATCGAGAGTACTCTATTTCCTATCCAAAGAGTACTCCAATTGGACCATCAGAGTAATCCAAATGTAATCATTTTTTTATAAAAATTGTGCTCCAATTAACATAGCGATGTCTTAGGACTGGACCACCTACTCCAACCTTCGCTTTGTTTCTTCTACTCCATGGAGTTCCTACAGTCAGAGTACTTTGCAATGTACTCCAATGTTGTGACTCCTTGGAGTATATACTGTCAGATCGATAGTGCCGTGATTTTTGTCCATAAGGCAGGAGCAATGATCGGCTTTCAAAAAGCTGAAGGTGGTCCGATGAGGTATACAAAGGATTACTATTGGAGAACTCCAATATCAAAAAATTGGAACACATAATCCAACGATTTTTGCAGGGTATTAACTTGAGATATAATCTATACTATTATATAAAAATCTAACTCTTATGTTACGGGTAAACAGGCAATCCACTGGCCCGATTTTTTTCATTCAAATTTTAAAATATCATAACCCGCGCACAAAAGGTAATAGGGCCATTTTTTTTAATTAAAAATTGTATTAAAAATATTTTTAATTTAAATAACTTTTATATGGAAACCCATCATTGCTTGGTCGTTTGCAATTCACTCGATTGTGTTTAGAGAGCATCAACAGAGTACATATTGTTCTCTTTCTTCGACGTACACGCACACACACACGCAGTTCGACGCTCAAAACAAACAAAGTTTTGTTTGATTTCGAGTTACTCAATCTGACTATATGCAAGCAATTGTGTTAGAGAACAGAAACATGAGCCCTTTAACAGGGGAGGCAAGCTGCACACATACAACAGCTGTACAAACAAGCAGCTGGACGCTGAAAAATATAAATTTTGAGTTACAGCAGGTATTAAGTGTTTTTATTGTAGCTCCGTACGCTCAAGTTTGCTGCAATCATTGCTGCACGCAATAGCAAAGTCAATTTACTCAAAAATGGTTGAAGCACTGACTTTTTTACAACTCACCTCGCAGTTGCACTCAAATTCAAAAGTATTCAAATGGTTGAAGCACTGACATTTTTTGCAACTCACCTCGCAGTTGCACTCAAATACAAAAGTATTCATTTATTATACAAAAGTACAAGAAAAAGTAAGTAAAATTCTAAACATATTAAAAAATATATTTAAAAACAATTCTAAACAACAGGAATGGCGAAACGTAAATCAAATTTATCGAGCAGCTCGAGAGGAGCAAGGAAAATGGCGCGACTTAGAAGTGTAGGAGCGTCAACAAGAGGGGAAGCCACGCTGCATTCACAACCTGCAATCGCAGATAGGTCTGCGTTTAATTATGGGCAGCAATTGAATTATATAGGTGATATTGGAATAGCATTTATTTTCGTAACAAATCGCTTACATATGAATGCAGGTGATTCACTTCTTTCGATTGGGGAGATGACAGAAATTTGTGTGCACTGCAGTGCTGTAAAGTGGCGAAAGGAACCAAAGGGAATTTGCTGTAGCAGTGGCCGAGTTCGACTTAATGATATTCCTGAACCACCTTAGTTTGCTAAGCGGAACACTCGAATCATCATACCATTTCCTTAAGCATATTAGAAAGTACAACAGCTGCTTTGCAATGACATCGTTTGATGGCAAAGAAGTCAAAGAAGGTAGTTATATACCTACTTAAAAGGTTCATGGTCAGGTTTACCATCTTATTGGTAGCTTGATGCCAGCAACGCAAGTTACTCCAAAATTTCTCCAAATATATGTGGTGCTTCCAGCATCACAACACGACATTTATTTTTTTTAGTTATAATTCATCTTCTTTCGCCACTGTAAGAACTAGTTTTACTTTTCATTTAATGTTTACTCCGTTACAATTTAATAAACGATGGTGAGAGCGCTTTGTTTTTACTTATTGCTTTTGCTTTTCATCGTCCCTATTCGCTGAAAACCATGACGTGACTTAATGAAAAGCAAAAGCAAAACGGTAACTTCAGTTCTCATCGGACCAGCACAAAAATACATTCTTTTTATTTGCGACACGAGATCGCCAAATTGGTGACCCGTCTGACTAAATCCGTTATATCGACAGTTAGCCCACAACTGTAAGAGGAAAATTTTGGAGAATCACAAAAACAACTATAAAATCTTAATCATCAAATATTGGGCTTGGTGATCCCGCGGAGAAAACGGACCCAACCCAAACCAAGGATGAAGCCACAGGCTCAACTCAACAAACCGGCGTCCCCGCAGGTCAAATTTCCGCAGCACCCACAGACCTCGACGCCGTAGCAATCAAAATCGACATGCCTACCATGGATCGCAGGAACATCGAGGGCTGGTTTCTAAGCCTCGACTATTGCTTTCTCGCTATAAGAATAAAAAACGACGGCTAGAAATTCAACACGGTCATGGCAGCACTAGGGCCACGCATGCTACAGGATTTTTCACCTATGTTAGGCGAAGTCCCTGACCAAGGCAGGTATGACTACGTGAAAAAGCGACTAACAACTTTTTGCACCGACAGTCAACAACGACGCTTAAATCAAGCGCTCAACGAAACCCAGCTGGGCGATCAAAGGCTAAGCCAATTGTTTGCCGAAATGATGCGGCTCGTCGGTGAGACAATGAGCGAATCGGCAGTCAAAAACCCGTGGGCAAAACGTTTGCCCGTTTACGCTCAAGCTGCGGTAGCCGCATGTTCAGGCCCACCGAAATGAACCGAAGCGGTCGCTGGAGCAACGTTGCCGGTGGATGCCAGCGTTAACCGCCTCACAATTAGGCGCCGACATATCCGTTCTGCCACGACAGTACGCACATACATCGACACCATCCACCGTGAAGCTATATGCTGCTAATGGCACAACAATCGACACATTCGGCCAACGACGTCTCTGCCTCGATCTCGGTCTTCGGAGATGGTTAGGTTAGGTTCAAGTGGGTGCCGCAGAGGCACACTTAGGCCAGTTTTGAAAGGCCCGTTGTGATACCACCAACACAAGGAAAGTCAGTCCCGGGACCCAGCCATATGGAAAATCCCTGAGTTGTTGTTGGGATTTTCCACATAGCAGAATCCCGGGACCGACACTCCTAAACCGACACCGTTACTCCTCCTCGAACCACTTAGATGACTTTATGAAGCCCATCAAGTCCTTTATGTCCAGTTCCGCGATCTGGCTTAGGCTATCTAGGAACGGAACTCCCAAAAAGCGCGTTCTCGCACCGCTTAAAGCTGGACAGTTGCAGATGAGGTGCTCTACTGTTTCCTCCTCCTCATCATCTTTGCAACTCCTGCAGCATCGGCGGTAGGGCACACCCACCTAGCCTTCCTGCATGCCTACCAATGAGGCAGTGACCGGTTAATACCCCTATCAATATGCAGATTTCCCTCCTAGTTAGGGCATAAATGCGTCTAGACCTTTTAAGATCCCATTTTGGCCAGGTTTGTTTCGATATCCGACACCCTGGGGATTGCAGCCATCTTTCGTTGGCTTGACGGAGTGTGTACTCCTTCAGCATTAGTTTGCATGTGGCAAACGGCATACCTAAGCGCTCTTTATCCTGAAGAACCTGCTTGGTCGTGCCCTGCCTGGCAAGCTCGTCTGCCTTACAGTTTCCCTCAATGTCCCTATGTCCCGGGACCCATATGAGGTTTACGCGGTTCTGTTGGGCTATCTCCTGAAGAGATCGACGACAGCTGAGCGTCAGTTCAGAGTTGAACGTGTATGAGCCAAGGGATTTGATTGCCGCTTGGCTATCGCTGAAAATAGCGATATCTTCTCCGATAACACGTTTGCTTAACCAGACCGCGGCGTCCAGGATTGCCGAGACTTCCGCCTGGAAGGCGCTACAATGATCAGGTAGTCTGAAGGAGAGCTCAAGGTCCAAATCCCTTGAATAAACCCCTCCTCCAACTCTGCGGTCCAACTTCGAGCCTTCGGTGTATATGGAAGAGCCACCATTTGTTTCGGGACACCAATCCGTCCTCTCCCAGTCTTCTCTGCTGGGAATGTTTATTTTGAAACAGCTATCCCCGACAGTAGTGGTCGCACAACGATAAGTGCTTAGAGGGAGAGATCTGTAAGATTCCAGAATACTGGAGTGTCCAATAGTACCCGCACCCCAACTGGAGGTTTCTCTTAGGCGCAGAGCTGATGCCGCAAGTGGCAAAATGCCCAGAATGACCTGGAGGGATTCGTTGGGCGTTGTCCTTAGCGCACCGCTTATACAGATCATATTGGATCTATGGACTTTCCGCAACAGATTCAGGTATGTTGCCTTGCTCAGCGCCGGCCACCATACGACGACTCCATACAGCATGATTGGGTGAATGATGGCCGTGTAGATCCAACTGCATACTCTAGGGCTGAGCCCCCATTTTTTGCCAATGGCTCTTTTGCATGTGTAAAGAGCGATGCAAGCTTTCTTCTGGCGCTGAAGAACATTCTCCTTCCAATTCAATTTCCTGTCCAAAACTATGCCTAGAAACTTGGTCTTACCCGACAAGCCCAGGCGCGTGCCATCTAGTTCTGGTAGGCTTAGTGGCGGTATTTTGTACCGGTTGGTGAAGAGGACAAGTTCCACTTTCCCCGGGTTGATACTAAGTCCGCAGCGAGAGGACCACCTCGAAACCTCTCGCAGTGCTACTTGCATCAGGTCACACAGAGTTTGTGAGAACTTACCTCTGAATGCAATAGCTAAATCGTTTGCGTATGCCACTATCTCCCCCCCCCCCCCCCCCTCCTCCCAGCTTGTGTCACGTAGCAACGAGTTGACTGTGAGGTTCCATAAAAGTGGGGAAAGAACACCACCCTGGGGCGTTCCCCTTGTTACATAGCGTGATAACTCACCCGTACCAAGTGAAGAAGCTATTTTCCTTCCTCTTAGAAGTTGGTCAATTAAACCAGTTAGAGGTCTATCTACGGCCAGATTAGTTAGAGCGAAGTTGATCGCCTCCGGGCTTATATTGTTGAAAAGCCCCCTCAATGTCTAAGAAGGCCACGAGACAGTAGTCCTTTTCACACAGCGATTTCTCAATGACAGATACTAGGCTGTGCAGAGCAGTTTCTGTTGATTTACTCTTGGTGTATGCATGCTGATAGCTAGAGATAAGGTTGCTATCAATAGTCGTTGAGAGGTAGTCGCTTAGTATCCTCTCAAAGGTTTTGAGTACAAAGGACGAGAGACTGATCGGTCTGTAATCTTTTGGCTCGTAGTGGGATGCCTTCCCAGCCTTAGGGATAAACACTACCGTGGCGCTTCTCCAGTTTCGCATAACACCCTGGATTGGGAGGGGGAAGATCTTTGTCGTCGCGCCAGAGAGGCTAGGCTGCTCTCGTGATGAAGTGCCGTACGGAGCTATGATCACAAGGGCAGCGTAGCCCTGTGGCTATCGACTTAAGCTCTCGTACGGCGGCAAGGTATCCACCCTTCACGCGGTATCCACCCTTCACGAGGAAAAAAGCCGTTAAGGTCTTCGGAGATGCTTCGAGTGTATATTTACAGTTGCAAATGTAAGAACGCCAATCATAGGAGCTGACCTTATAAGACATTATGGTTTACTCATCGACCTCAAAAATAATAAACTGATCGACAGTCAGACAAAGATATACGCACTGTGCACCGTACAAAAAGTAAGAGAAATCGTGATCAGAACTTACGACAAAGCTTCAAAATGTGCTGACCTGTTAGCAGAATTTCAGATATTACGCGCCTATCGTCCGACCGCAAAAACACCTTTACAACGCAACATAAAACGAAACATTCGGACAACCTCGTTTTTGCCTCGATCCAGCGGAACTACGCATAGCGAAGAAAGAATTTGAGTTCTTACTACGACAAGGTATTATTCGCCCATCAAATAGTAACACAGTGCTACAGCCATTTTACACTTTTGACGCGACCTAGCAGAGATTGTTCATCTGGTCGAGTTATACACGAAACGTCCATTAAAAAGTTTCTAACACCCCCAAAATCTGGTTTTAAGGCCAAAAAACCGTTTTTTCAGTTTCTTCTTAAAAAATAATTCATTAAAAATCCAATTTTCAACCGATTTTAAAAATCTCAACGTTTTTAGACAGAGAATTGTTGGCACTTTCGAAATATATATAGTGTTTTAATCGTTTGAAAAAAGTATGATATGTTTTTTAAGCCAGAAGTTGAAATTTTAGGAAATTTCATCCGGTTTTCCGGTTTCGACGTCATTTTTTTGCCACTAATTGACAATGAATGAACATCTTTGGGCATGTATCATCGAGAGGCATTCACTACTTCATTTTACCACTTTTTGTTTTTTGAAAAGGACTTCAAGTTTTCAAGATATGCTACATATTCCAAAATCTAACATTTTGGTCTCAAGCGCCCTACAGGGGTACTGTGTGTAATAAAGCGGGTCGATTTCAAAATCGCCCAAGTGACCAGGAAAATCGTGTTTTAGGGATAAAAATAAGATACTTTGATTTTTGTTAGGCTTTTTTGACCATTGTAAGTTGATACGAAATAAAAACAAACTTTTATCTCATCGTTCCAACCCGACGTTTCGCTAGGCTCCCTAGCTTCCTCAGGGGTGATAAGTTTTGATTTTATAAAATTATTTTAAAACTAAATTATTATTAGTACCATCCCTTATGGTACCATTGTCAGATACTTTGGCCAAGGAACCATACCTCTTAAACGAGCTCTGATGTCCCGACTTTGTACATTTGGCTTTGAGCGTCAAAGTTTGAAAAATCCTATGTTGACCAATTTAGAGTGCCCGAATCGAGTCCAAATGTATCTCCGACCCTCACTTACTTTTGAGGGCCGACCCACCCATGCCAGTGGCATGTCTCTCGCCACGGATGTCTCTCGCAAGCAATTTCGACCATTAATTTTGAAGAAGGTTCATGACAGTGCACACGTAGGGGTTAAATCCACCGTAAAAATGGTAACTGATCGTTTCGTTTGGTTAAATGTACGAAAAGACGCTGCAAACTTCGCCCGCTGTTGCATTCCATGCCAAAAGTCCAAAGTGAATCGGCATACAAAATCTAAGTTGCAACAATACACACCGCCTACACGACGACTGGACCATGTCAACATTGACATTATAGGGCCGCTGCCAATCCACAACGGGCAGCGCTATTGTCTAACCTTAATTGACCGATTGACCCGCTGGCCCGAGGCAGTTCCTATTCCTGTACGTGGAATAGCCCGCTTTGGTTGCCCGCTTACTATATAAGGTATACAATGCTAAAAACTAAAAACAACGACTACAGACAGTGGACGATTGTACAATACGTACATATTTATGAAAATGTTTCAGGTCGAGTGGGAAGTGGAGTTTTTTTTTGTGTTTAACAACACAAGTAAGCCGCAATGCTTGATTTGCGGAAAAATATTGAATTACGTCTGCAATCAAAGCTTAACCCCTGAATTCTGTAAGCTGTCTCTAGTCACTAATAGAGACAATAGCCACTAATAGAGATAATAGTCACTAATAGAGACAATAGTCACTAATAGAGAATAGTCACTAATAGAGAATAGTCACTAATAGAGAATAGTCACTAATAGAGAATAGTCACTAATAGAGAATAGTCACTAATAGAGAATAGTCACTAATAGAGACAATTCGTGTTCCAATTTTGTGACTTGAGATGAGACAAATTACAGAATTCGGGGATAAGTCGGCATTTCGCTTTACTACACAAAGACGTAAATACCCTGAGTCCTGAAGAAAAAAGCTTTTCAAAAAAGTAACATCTTCGAAGGGACATGAAATAAATATCGTCCACCATGAAAATGCAAATTTCAGTAAGAATTACTTTTTCACAAATTTCGCTATATTTTTATTCAAGTATGTGTAAAAATACAATACAAGGACTGCTTGTTAAGGTTTTCAAGTTTGTGGAAAATTCAGGAAAATTCGGAATTTTTTATCAAAGCTTTAAGGTAAGTGTCTCTAATTTCGTGGTACTAGGGATTTTTCTGACTTTCTACTTCTCTTGCGTTAAAACAAATGAAGGAAAACTAAAAAAGTAAATTTTTCCCATTGAGTTGATCAATTAAGATAACTATCCACTTACTTTCAAACAAAACTAGCAATTTTTTCATTTTATATAAATAAAAATGTGTGAGTACCTCAAATGTACCTAATTTCGTGGCAAACATTTTCTGATGTACCTAACTCCGTGGTAAAGCGTCCATAATTTCGTGGTATTTAGTAAAACTCTACTTTAATGGAAAAAATAGTTATATATAAATTTATACGCAAATTCCTAAAGATACACAAATTTATTTACTAAAATTTATATTCAGATATTTTAAATTTAATACCATTTTTATTGTTATTGAATTTATGAAAAGAAAGAGTTTTAAGACCAAAATAAATAGGTAAAAATATTAGTTTTATGTACATACTTTTCAAAAAATTTGATTTTTTAATTGTTTTAGTTTTAATTCTTCTTGTTTTTTCTTCTATTTTTCTTTAAGTCTAAGAAATGAAATAAATAACATTAAATTAAAAAGATTAAAAAAAAATAATCAATAAAAAATAATTAATATTAAAAATTACTTTTATTTAAGTGCTTATACCTGAAAATCCAAAAACTTTTTTTTCTTTATTTTGTAAATTTTTCTTTGTTTTTTTTTTATTTTTTTCTTTAAATCTAAGAGTTCCTTGAAAATAACGAAATAAAATAACATTACGGGCCTTCTCTCTAAATTTTTTCATAAAAAACACAGGAAATTTACACACTATTGTCAAAATTGGTAAATTTTCTTTCAAATTTTTTTTTCATGAAACATCAAAATGCGTGTGTTTTTTGTTCTTGAATTTTGCAATTTTGACAATAGTGTGTTAAATTCTTGTGTTTTTCTTTTTTTTTTTGTGCTAACAAACTTGAAAAATTATTAAGACCAATTACAAGGCAAAGTTGGTTTATATTCACAGTGAATTGTTGTTGTTTTTGGAATTGTTAAATACAAAAAGTGCAAGTAGCGAGTAGAAAGATGGAATAAAATAAATTTATTCCCGAAAATGAAAATACTTGCAGCTTTAAATATATTTCCCAAAAACACAAGTTGTACAAATATGTGAGTGTATAAAACTCTTGAAAACCCCGAAGCTGTGTCAGGAATCCCTTACCTCTGGTGGGGGTGAAACCTGAAGCGGGCTACTCACCCCCAAGAAATGTCAAACTCCATATAAAAAACGCTCAAGAAATGGTCAAGAAATGTTTTCACACGTCAAATTTTCTTGAGCCAATACTCAGTTCATAAGAAAAAATACAGCACTTTTCGATAGTTGGCAACGCCGGTTTACCTCAAGAAATAAATATGCTCGTATATATTTCTTGAGGTAAACGTGCAGACGTGAGTAAATATTTCACTAAACATGTTTTATACATTTTTATAAGAGTAATTTGCAAAAAATTGGAAAATTTGATAAACGTCAAAATTTCTTGACCAGGCACAAGAAATATATGCTCGATTTTTTCTTGAGGTATTTCTTGGCAGGTGAGCAGCCCACTTGATAGACAAAAGCTATTTGTAACAACACTAACTCACTTTGCCCCTAAGGAATCGAAAATAGAACAAAAGTCATATGATATCTCTATAGATTTTCTTCAAGAAGAAGTTCTTTTTAAATTTGAAGAGAAAATCTTATTAATGTTTACAAAGGGAAATCTTGCAAAAAACAAATCGATTTCTTAGGGTTCCTAACAAGAAGATTTTACTTATTAACTGATTTCCGCATAATTGAATGTATTAATAAGATGATCTTAGGGTTCCTAACAAGAAGATTTGACTTATTAATGTTTTCAAAGAGAAATCTTGCAGAAAACGAATTGTTTTCTTAGGGTTCCTAACAAGAAGATTTGACTTATTAATGTTTTCAAAGAGAAATCTTGCAGAAAACGAATTGATTTCTTAGGGTTCCTAACAAGAAGATTCGACTTATTAATGTTTTCAAAATGAAATCACATATTATTGAGAAGATGTTCTTTTTAATATTTCAAATAAAAAAATAAAAATTATATTTCAGAGTTCTTATATTGTCTTCGAGAACTTCAGATTATCAGTTACGATTCCGTTTTAGATTTCTCTTGTATTGCCTTTATCTTCTTATGTTGCCTTTTTATATTTCCATCAAGCCATCTCACCCCACTCTTCCTTACATTGCCTCCACACTTGCCATATTGCCTCCACCGCGAATCGAACTAACCACATATTGAATGCTGAACACAGGTGCTTACCATCGAGCCATCGGGTACTTCTGCTTCCCAGCGTATAATTGTTCTACATGATGTCTGCTGATGATGATGTACGATTTCCCTTTGAAAATATTAATAAGTCAAATCTTCTTGTTAGGAACCCTAAGATCATCTTATTAACACATACAATTATGCGGAAATCAGTTAATAAGTCATATCTTTTTGTTAGGAACCCTAAGATCATATTATTAATAAGAACCCTAAGAAATCATTTCGTTTTCTGCAAGATTTCCCTTTGAAAACATTAATAAGTCAATTCTTCTTGTTAGGAACCCTAAGATCATCTTATTAACACATACAATTATGCGGAAATCAGTCAATAAGTCATATCTTCTTGTTAGGAACCCTAAGATCATCTTATTAATAAGAACCCTAAGAAATCATTTCGTTTTCTGCAAGATTCCCCTTTGAAAACATTAATAAGTCAAATCTTCTTGTTAGGAACCCTAACATCAGCTTATGAACACATACAATTATGTGGAAATCAGTTAAAAAGTCATATCTTCTTGTTAGGAACCCTAAGATCATCTTATTAATAAGGACCTAAGAAATCATTTCGTTTTTTGCAAGATTTCCCTTTGAAAACATTAATAAGTCAAATCTTCTTGTTAGGAACCCTAAGATCATCTTATTAACACATACAATTATGCGGAAATCAGTTAATAAACCATATCTTCTTGTTAGGAACCCTAAGATCATCTTATTAATAAGAACCCTAAGAAATCATTTCGTTTTCTGCAAGATTTCCCTTTGAAAACATTAATAAGTCAAATCTTCTTGTTAGGAACTCTAAGATCATCTTATTAAAATAAGAAGTTTTTTCTTTTTCATATCTTTTTTTCATATTTTTAAGGAAATCTTGAAAAGATTTTCTTATTAATAACACATATAAAAAGAAATCGAAAAGAAATAAGAAGAAATTGCACTTAATAATATCAATAAGAATTTCCTCATTAAACCAAATAGATTTGCGTATAGTTTTTTTTCGTTTCCGTCGTTTCGACTACCCCTCAGCCCAAAACCCGCTCATGAAGACAATCTTATTAATTTTATTAGGCATTTGTGGCTCTGTGCACCTCTCGGTCACGTTATTATTGAATGCACCAAAAGGAAATAAAAGAAAAGCGGGTATTAGAATTCAATTCAAATAAGTACTTTAGTTTTAAGTATTTAGTCCAATATGATTAATTAAAGAAATATATATATATTTACAGTTTAGGTTATATGATTCTGGATCTGGTGGCTGGAAAACGTCTGGTATCGCTGAGTTCGTAATCCAAGTGAAAGAATGGAAAGTTGAACTTGCCATTCTTTGCCGGTCGAACTGTTTATATCTTCCAGCGATGTTTTAACATAGTATAAACAGTTCGACCGCTAATGGTAACTATAGGTTAGGTTCAAGTGGCTGCCGCAGAGGCACACCTAGGCCAGTATTAAAAGGCCCGTTGTGATACCACCAACACTAGGAAAGTCAGTTCCGGGACCCTGCCATATGGAAAATCCCGGTATTAACGGAATTCTCCACATAGCAGAATCTCGGGACTGACTTTCCTATACCGACACCGTTACTCCTCCTCGAACCATTTAGATGACTTGATGAAGGCCATCAGGTCCTTTATGTCCAGCTCCGTGAAGGGAACTCCCAAAAAGCGCATTCTCGCGCCACTTAAAGCCGGGCAGTTGCAGATGAGGTGCTCCACCGTTTCCTCCTCCTCATCATCCTTACAACTCCTGCAGCATCGTCGGTAGGGCACACCAAGTCTTTCTGCGTGCCTACCAATGAGGCAGTGCCCAGTTAATACGCCTATTAATATGGAGATTTCTCTTCTCCTTAGGGCATAAATTTGTCTTGATCTTTTATGATCCCATTTCGGCCAGGTTTCTTTGGATATCCGGCATCCTGGAGATTGCAGCCATCTTTCGTTGGCTTGGCGGAGTGTGTACTCCTTCAGCATAAGCTTGCATGTGGCAAACGGCATACCTAAGCGCTCTTTATCACGAAGAACCTGCTTGGTCATGCCCTGCCTCGCAAGTTCGTCTGCCCTACAATTTCCCTCAATGTCCCTATGCCCCGGGACCCATGTGAGGTTAACGCGATTCTGTTGGGCCATCTCTTGTAGAGATCGACGACAGCTGAGCGTCAGCTCAGAGTTGAACGAGTAAGAGCCAAGGGATTTGATGGCCGCCTGGCTGTCGCTGAATATAAAAATGTCCTGTCTGATAGTGTGTTGGCCTATCAAAGCCGCGGCGTCCATGATTGCTGAAACTTCAGCCTGGAAGACACTGCAGTGATCAGGTAGTCTGAAGGAGAGCTCAAGGTTCAGATCCTTTGAATAAACCCCTCCCCCAACTCTGCCGTCTAACTTCGAGCCATCCGTATAAATGGAAGTGCCGCCATGAGTGACGGGACTCCGATCCGTGCTCTTCCATTCTTCCCTGCTGGGAATGTTGATTTTAAAACCGCTATCTCCGACTGTTGTGGTCGCACGGCGATCTGTGCTCAGCGGAAGAAAGCTATAGGATCCCAAAATACAGGCGTGTCCAGTAGTGCTTGCGCCCCAGCCGGACGTTTCCCTTAGACGCAGAGCCGATGCTGCTGCTACCCGGTGCCCTTCCAGATCGAGTGGCAAAATGCCAAGAATGGCCTGAAGTGCTTCATTGGGCGTTGTTCTTAACGCACCGCTTATACAGATCATGCAAGATCTGTGTACTTTACCTAGCATTAAGGTTTGTTGCCTTGCTCAGCGCAGGCCACCATACCACAACTCCATAGAGCATGATTGGTCGAATGATTGCAGTGTAGGTGCATTTGCATATTTTGGGGCTGAGCCCCCATTTCTTTCCAATGGCTCTTTTGCACGTGTAGAGTGCAATACACGCTTTCTTCTGGCGCTGAAGAACATTCTCCTTCCAGGTTAGTTTCCTATTCAGAACTGTGCCCAAGAACTTGGCTTTGTCAGCCAAGTTCAGGTGCGCGTTATTCAGTTTTGGTAGTATTAGCGGTGGTACCTTATAGCGCGCGAGCACCATGAGGAAACCTCTCTCAGTCTACTTGCATCAAGTCGCACAGGGTTTGTGGGAATTTGCCCCTATATACTATAGCTAAGTCATCTGCATATGCCACTACCTTTCCGCCCCCCCCCCCCCCCCCCCCCCAGCTTGTGTCTCGCAGCATCGAGTTGACAGTGAGGTTCCATAGAAGCGGGGAGAGAACACCACCCTGAGGCGTTCCCCTTGTGACATAGCGTGATAAGTCAACCGAGACCAGTGATGAAACTATTCGTCTACCCCTTAGCAGTTGATCAATAAGTCCAATAAGAGACCTGCTAATGCCCAGACTTGTTAAGGCGGTGTTTATAGCATCAGGGCTTATGTTGTTGAAGGCTCCTTCAATATCTAAAAAGGCCACAAGATAGTACTCCTTTTCATACAGCGATTTTTCAATAACAGAAACTAGGCTGTGAAGCGCAGTTTCTGTAGATTTCCCTTTGGTGTATGCATGCTGATAGTTACAGATCAGGTTGCTATCAATAGTAGAGGAGAGGTAGTCAATTATTATCCTCTCGAAGGTCTTGAGCACAAAGGATGAGAGACTGATAGGCCTATAGTCCTTGGGCTCGTAATGAGACGCCTTCCCCGCCTTAGGAATAAACACTACCGTGGCACTTCTCCAGGAGCACGGAATGTAGCTAAGAGCCAGGCAGGCTGTATGGAGAAATACCAGCCATTTGGCTGATGTCTCTAGCGTGTTTATGAGTTGTGCGGGAATAATCCCGTCTGGCCCGGCAGCCTTGAACGGTTCGAAGCTTTTAACCGCCCACCTAACCTTTTCCTCCGTGATGGGTATGTGTACAGCTCTTGGCCTTATTAAATTGTGTCCTACATGATTTACGGAGCGGGTCCAGGTCGTAGGACCACCAATGCGGCCTATGTTTACCGCGTGGTTTTGGCACTGGGCAAGCCTGCTCTAGGGCATTCGAGAGCGCCGTTGTAAAGGTCTTTACCAGATCCTCCAACTCCCCTACTGATGAGGGGACTTGTGGGGGCAGTGCTGGCAAGTCCCTAGATAGTATTTCATTGTGTAGCTGCCAGTTAGTGTTACGTGGGTTGCGTTTCATAACCGGCTGCTCAACAGAAAAGTCTAGAACTAATTCTACGTACCGGTGGTCGGAGAATGAGTGTTCATCGAGAACGCGCCATTTTCTGACCCACTCATAATCGCCTTCGCTGCAAATAGTGAGATCTATGACCTCCCTACGGGTTTTAGTAATAAACGTTGGTTCGTTACCCACGTTGCACCTCACGAGGCCCTGTATGGTCCACAAGACAAGCGCGCGGTTTTGTTAAGGTCAATTTTGTTGTTTGATCGCGTGGCCTCGTCAGCTACATTTTGCGCGGTAGGTAGCCATCTCCAATTTCGTATGTTTGTAGAAGCTAATATTTCCGCCACCCTATGATTTACAAACGGCTTGTAGCGACGATGTTCACTTTGAATCCATTTGATAACTGTTTTGGAGTCACTCCACAGGGTACAGCTTTCGATATTAACGTAGTGCTCGTCACGTATACACTGCATGAGGCGAGTGCCCAAGACCGCCTCCTGTAACTCAAGCCGAGGTACCGTCAAGGTCTTCATTGGTGCGCATTTCGACTTTGCACATACGAAACTCACTTCGATTTCCCCTAAGTCGTTACAAGACCGCCAATATGCAACAGCGGCAAATGCATCTTCACTGGCATCGACTAATACGTGGAGTTGCAATTTGTGAGGTGCGCCGTTACGGAAATAAAAACGAGGAATTGCATATTCTAGTACCGCCGGTAGTTGTTTGCGCCATTGTTCCCATGCAGCGTTCATGTCGTTTAGCAACCGCTCATCCCAGCCAATGTCATTTTTCCATACTTCACGCATAATTAGCTTAGCACGTATAACGAAGTTGCTTAAGAATTCCAAAGGGTCGAAGACGGACATAACGACGCTTAACAGCTCTCTCTTCGTAGGTCGCCTGATACCATCCACTACAGCTGCATCGACATTATGGAACTTCAACTTGAAACAAAAGCATTCTGAAAAGGGATTCCAAGAAAGACCAAGCACGCGTTCAACCAACATACTTTCTTTCGTAGCAACGGAGCGTGTAACGTCAGAACCACCAAGTGCATTTACTACTTTCGAAGAACTGGATGTAAAATTGCGTAGATCGAAGCCTGCGTTCCTGTGAATGTCTCGCACTTCCTTGAATACCGCGATAGCTTCCTCCTCAGAATTGAAACTGTCGACGAAGTCGTCGACGTAGTGGTGATCCAAAATTGCTTCCACCCCACGTTTCGTGATTCTGTCTTCACTTTGGTGCTCCAACGCGTTAATTGTTTTTACATAATTAGCTGCGCACGGCGAGCATGCAGCCCCAAACGTCATCACACACATCTCGTACACATCTGGTTTGCTTGTTGAATCACCACCACGCCAAAGGAACCGCTAAGCACATCTATTTTTAGGTTGGATAAGCACCTGGTGGAACATCTCTCTGATGTCTGCACACTCTACTACCGCGCCTTTACGGAAATGAAACGAAATTGATGGCAAAGACCGGTAAGCTTGTGGGCCTTTCAGCAGGTGTGAATTTAATGATGTGCCACCTAACTCAGCGGCGGCGTCAAAGACAGCAATTGATCTGATTGGCTGTTGATATTTAAACAAGTTGACGGCAACGCCGATGTACTGGTCGTTGGCCCAAACACCACCCAACCCAACTCTGTTTTGGCAACAAAAGGACCCTTCTGATTTAACCTCATAGTGGCCGACGGCAAACCTAAATGACAATGATCAAGGCCAATGAGCAACTTGGGCCTTACCTCCGTATACGGCTGTATCGGTAATTCACTTATACATTCGACGTCGGATTTCAGATCGACCTTGCTGACGCTTTGCAAGGGCAGCTCCAAGTGGCTTACTGCATACACACTACGAAGTGTGTGTTGTTCTTCCATTCCGGATTCGTAGATCGACTACAACTGTTGGCTCTTGCACTGCACGCCCACCAAACCATTTGACGTTCAGGCACTGTTGTTTTTCATGAATACCTAAGTCGCGAATGAGGCCTTTGTCAATCATCGTTATGGACGACCCTTCATCCAAGAGTGCATATGTTTCGATGTGTTTTCGGTTGCCATACAAGGTGACTGGGAGAATGCGGAACAAAAGTTTGCTATTAGCGGCGCTGCAACTTAAAACTGCTGACCCTGCTTCTTGCTGAGCTCGAGATGTGGATTGCGTTGTTGTTGACCTGTTGGACGCACGTGTATTGGCAGTATTGGGCCTAGTGCGGGCATGTGACAAAGTAGGTTGCCCCGGCGAGTTGTTGGTACTACTCATGGCTTCATGCAGGAGTTTATGATGTATCCTTCGGCAGCCTTCAACACCACACAGCTTGCGGCGCTGGCAGTTACGTGTACCATGACCTAAATTGAGACAAGAAAAACACATACGATATTTTTTGACCTCTGCCCACCTGTTCGGGACCGAAAATTGTAAAAAACGCGCACACGCATCAGGCTTATGTTGACCTTCACATATGGGACATCTCAATGGTCCGGTGACTCAGCTGCACAAATAATCAAACAACGACTCTCCTCTAGTATTGATATCGGAGCTTCCCCACTGGAGGCCTGGAGGAGGGGTACAAGCTCATCCAAGCCAATGATGAGGGCAAGGTCAGAACCTGTATTTTGGTAAAGTCTGAGCTAAACACCTTTCTATTACCCAACTACTCAAATGGTGACGTTACAGCTTCCAGCTTAACAGTCGGCAGCACCAGCCTAACGATGGCGTCGGTCTATATGCCCTATGACGCCGAAGAACCTCCTCCACAAAAGGAGGTGAAAGATCTGGTGGATAATTTCTGTATGGGCCATCTTATTATTGGAGCTGACGCTAATGCTCATCACGTCCAGTGGGGAAGCTCCGATATTAACGCTAGGGGCGAGTCTCTGTTTGACTACCTACTGAAAAGTATTGCAAAGAATTTAAATTATTTTGACCAAGCACCGCGAAGTGCCGAATGTCAATGATTTATTTTATTGAACTTCAGAAGCTTATTTATACCCTAAAACTCTTATGTACTACTTATTTACTACGTTACATATTTACTTATAATCCTTAAAGCTAAATGAGACTCCAGCCATGCACATATTTACATGCATTCATATGTGCATGGCTCGGTGTCCAATTCAGTGCATACTCAGTGCGATCATACACACATGCACACATACCAAGCGTGTAGCCGCTTGGCAGTGCAATTGCACATATCTACATATCGCCGTGCCATACGAAAACTAACACCAAAAATTTTGTGTCTGAAGAAAACTAACACTTTTATTTTGTGTCTGACGAAAACTAACACTTTCAATTTGTGTCTGACGAAAACTAACACTTTTATTTTGTGTCTGACGAAAAGTAACACTTTCAGGATTTCTCTGAAGAAAATGTACTAGCCAAAAGTGTTAGTTTTCGTCAGACACAAATTAAAAGTGTTATTTTTCGTCAGACACAAATTAAAAGTGTTATTTTTCGTCAGACACAAAATAAAAGTGTTAGTCTTCTTACAGAATTTGAAAAGTGTTAGTTTTCGTAAAAAATTTTAAAAGTGTTAGTTTTCGTATGGCACGTCGATATATAGATCTTTGCGTGGGACAATAGGTGAAATTAGAAACCTAATAAACTGTTTATGTTTCACAGCGAACATTTAGAGTACTTGCTCTGATACTCTGATATACAACACCTCCCATCCTAAAAAAAATCGTGAATACATATGAACGATTTTAGAGCTGTGATTTACTTACGTGGGTTTTTTTTTTCTCTTTTGTACATTTCTACAAATAATTTTTGAACATAATTTCATTTGACACTTTTGAGATTTTTTATTGTTTGTTTACAAAAATTTTATGTTCTGTCTGGTTATTACTTGTGTTACAGTGTTTAAGTTTTGTTTTTTTTTTTTTTCAAGTGGGTAGTACAATAATTGATATATGTTTACTTGTAAAATTATTCATGCAAAAAAAATTTTGTTTTTCTTTTGAGCACTTCGGATAAGTGTCGACTTTTTGTTTATGATAAACACTTGGACCTATTTTGTATACAACTATTTCTTATGGCTTAAAGTAGAAAATTTATGAATAAGTAAAATTTATGGGTAAAGAAAAAAATTTTTGAAGTGAATTTATTCAAATAGCTTAAGCCTATTTTTATGAATTATGATTTTCTTATTTCTATCGCTTAATTGATTATTTAAATTTATATTTTCTATTTTATGAGGAGTTAAAGTAAAATTATTGTTCTTATCGATATTTACTACTCTATAGGGCCCTTTATATTTATTATCTAACTTATGACCTGATTCATTCTTAACTAATACTAAATCTCCTAAATTTATTTCCTTAATTTGAAGATTTTTATCATAATACATTTTTTGCCTTTCTTTTGCTTCTTTTACCAATTTATGAGCTCTTTCTTGAGCTATTTGTAATCTAAATTTAATTTCTTTGTCGTAAGCCTCATAATTGTATAATGGGCTTACGGTATGGTCTTGCAAAAAATCGTAAGTCAGAGGTATTTTTCCAAACACTAGTTCAAATGGACAATAACCATGAACTGTAGATGGTGTTGTATCGTAACAATACGCAAAATATTTCAAATATTCATCCCAATCATTTTTGTCAATGGATATGTAAGAACGGATGTATTCGTTGAAAGTTCTGTGGCTACGCTCAACAGTGCCCAAAGTTTGATGGTGATATGGGGTAGAAGTCTTGTGTTCAATTTTTAAAAGTTTACACAATTCCTCAAATACATTGTTTTTGTATTCAGTTCCCATATCCGTGATGATTGTTTTCATACAACCATAAATCAAAATAAAATTTTCAAAAATTGCTTTGGCCACTGTTTTTGCGTGTTTGCTCGCAATTGGAATTGCGATCAGATACTTTGTCAAATTACATACTATGGTAACCGCATATTCATTTCCATATTCCGACACGGGCAATGGTCCAATTGTATCAATTTGCACCGTATCGAAAGCTTTTGTTGGTGTTTCAGTTATTATCATCGGTTCTTTTAAATTTTTATTTATTTTGTTTTTACCGCATTCAATGCATTTTTTAATATGATTTCGTATATCATTTTTCATATTTTTCCAGTAATATTTTTGTCTGATTTTATTATTTGTTCGATTGATTCCCGGGTGGCCACCATTAAAGGATCATCGTGATATTTTTGCAATATCTTTTTGATTATTTCTTTATCTGTCACATGCACAACTTCCGGAGTTAATGCAATAGTTAAGTTTTTGAGAACTTTGGTACCAATATTTTTAAATGTGTCTACACGTGTATAATTATTTTTAAACAATTTGTCTCCTAAGGACAACTGTAATTTATTTATTTTCAAATTGTCGGCCTCTTTCATTAGCCTGGCAAAGAATTGACCTAAATCAATCTTCGCCTCAACAATTGAATCATTAATATCTATTTTGCTACAAATTTTCTTTCCTCTTTTGAACTGCAGTTTCGGGGGATCGAAAACGAGCTGAGCTAGCTTTTTTACTTCACATTTATTAAGCGCTTCATAAATTTTTGGGTTCTCATTGTGACATTTTTCATTAATATTTTCATTATTGGAATTTTTATTATTGGAATTTTTATTATTGGAATTTTTATTGGTTCGCGATCGAGTCGTAACCTTCATTATTTGACATGCTTTTACTGACATGTCTTTTAAGTCATTTATATTTATGCATGATAGCGCATCTGCAACATAGTTTTCTTTTCCAGCTATGTACTCCACCTCAAAGTCATATTCCTCCAACTCCAGCCGAACTCTAGTTAATTTCGATGAGGGATTTTTCATCGAAAATAAGTATGTTAAGGGGCGATGGTCTGTTTTAATTAAAAATTTTCTGCCGTAAACGTATGGTCTAAAATAAGCTATAGCCCAATGGATTGCTGCCAACTCTTTTTCAATTGTGGCTTTATTGCTTTCACCTTTTGTGAATGCTCTTGACGCATAGGCAATTGGTAGTTGTTTGCCTTCATATTCTTGACTAAGAACTGCGCCGCAGGCAAATCCACTGGCATCTCTTGTTATACAAAATTCTTTATCGAAATCTGGGTATTGCAAAATATTTGGGTGTATTAATGCCTCCTTCAAGTAGACAAAAGCTTTTTGACATTCCTCTGTCCAATCAAAAGAAACATTCTTTTTACATAATCTTGTTAAAATTCTAGAATGAGCTGCAAAATTTGGAACAAATCTTCGGTAATAATTACAAAAAGCTACAAATCGTTTAACTTCCTCAGCATTTTTTGGAATTGGATAGTTTGAAATAACTTCAAATAGGATCAGGTAAAATCCCTTTATTTGTGCATTTATGTCCAAGATAAGTGACTTCTTGGTTAAAAAATAAACATTTATCCGGATGTAATTTTAGATTATATTTTCTGCTAGTAGAAAATACATCTCTTAAATTTGTAATCATATGTTTTTCGGAGCATCCCAATACTACTAAGTCGTCCATATATAGAAAAGCTTGGGATGGTTTAAGCCCTGCAAATGCGAGAGTCATCATTCTCTGAAATGAGTTAGGGGCTACTTTCAAACCATACGGCAATCTTTTGAAACGATATGTACCATCGTCCGCCGTAAACGATGTGATGTCCCTAGAGTCTTTATGTAACTCAATTTGATGAAAGCCCGACATCAAGTCCAGACATGAAAAATATTTAGCTCTACCCAATTGATCTAGTATATCATCAATTCTTGGTAATGGGAATTTATCTGCAGTTAATCTTTTATTTATTTGTCGGTAATCGACTACCAATCTCCATCTTTTATCGTTTTTTCCTGGCAACGGCTTTTTCGGTACCAGGAGAATGGGGCTATTATATTCTGACATAGACGGCTCTATAATGTCATCTTCAATTAATTTATTAATTTGTTTGTTAATCTCACCTTTTTGGGCTTGGGGTTGGAACAGTTGGAAAATTTAGTCTCCATGATATAACATCCCCCAACGGCACTAGGTTGATTGATTTCGCTGCTGCTCGCAATATGGTCATCAGTAGTACCAGGTTCCAGCATAAACGAATACACCAAGCCACATGGCTGTCTCCTGATCAAAGAACAAGAAACCAGATTGATCATGTCATGATCGACGGCAGACATAGCTCCACCGTTCTGGACGTGCGTACCCTTCGTGGTCCCAATATCGACTCGGACCATTATCTTGTTGCAGCCAAGATACGCACACGCCTCTGTGTAGCAAAGAAAGTGCGCACAGTAACGGAAGGAAAGTTTGACGTCGAGAAGCTGCGCACGACACAGACAGCTGACAATTTCTCCACTCGACTCTCACACCTGCTATCGGAGAGCAATCCTCGACCTAACGATGCAACCGAGCAATGGAAGCATATCTCTCACTCATTACGTACCGCCGCTGAGGCCACTATCTTATCTTGTTGCAGCCAAGATACGCACACGCCTCTGTGTAGCAAAGAAAGTGCGCACAGTAACGGAAGGAAAGTTTGACGTCGAGAAGCTGCGCACGACACAGACAGCTGACAATTTCTCCACTCGACTCTCACACCTGCTATCGGAGAGCAATCCTCGACCTAACGATGCAACCGAGCAATGGAAGCATATCTCTCACTCATTACGTACCGCCGCTGAGGCCAGCGAGCCCAGCGAGCCCGCAAAAACAACTGGTACGATGAGGAATGCAGCACTGCCTCGGACAAAAAGGACGCTGCCTACAGGGAGACGTTGCGAACGGGCGCAACCCGCAGTGTATGGCAACGCTATCGTGAGGCAAAGAAGGAAGAGAGACGCCTTTTCAGAAAAAAGAAACGTGAGGCCGAAAGGCGTGAGTGTGAGGAGCTTGAGATGCTGGCTGACAGGAATGATGCCCGAAAATTCTATGAAAAGATCCGGCGGATGACGGAAGGTTTTAAGACCGGGGCAAGTTCCTGTAAGGACAATAATGGCGACCTGGTAACCGACGTACAGAGTGTACTTAAATTATGGAGGGAGCACTTCTCCTCACTGCTAAATTGCGAGGGAGACGTCGAACCCGATACCCCAATCCCTGACGATGGAAAAGTCGTCCCACCACCTGACTATGATGAAGTGAGGATAGCTATATCCCGGCTGAAAAACAACAAAGCGCCTGGAAAAGACGGACTGCCCGCCGAGCTGTTCAAACACGGAGGCGAAGAGCTGGTAAAAAGCATGCATCAGCTCTTATGCAGAATATGGTCAGACGAGTGCATGCCTCCAGATTGGAATTTAAGTGTGCTCTGCCCAATCCACAAGAAAGGCGATCCCGCTAACCGCACCAACTACCGCGGAATCAGCCTTCTTAATATCGCGTATAAGGTTCTTTCTAGCGTATTGTGTGAAAGACTGAAGCCCATCGTAGACAAGCTGATTGGACCTTATCAGTGTGGCTTTAGACCTGGTAAGTCTACCATCGACCAGATTTTCACGATACGCCAAATCCTGGAGAAGACCCATGATAAAAGAATCGACACACACCATCTCTTTGTCGATTTCAAAGCCGCTTTTGACAGCGCAAAAAGGAGTTGCCTGTATGCCGCCATGTCTGAATTTGACTTCCCTGCAAAGCTTATACGGCTTTGCCAAATGACGTTGAGCAATACTAACAGCTCCGTCAGAGTCGGGAAGGACCTCTCTGAGTCATTTGAAACCAAACGAGGCTTCAGACAGGGCGACTCCCTTTCTTGCGATTTCTTCAACCTGATGCTGGAGAAGATAATTCGAGCAGCAGAGCTAAACCGCAATGGTACAATCTTTTACAAGAGCGTGCAATTGCTGGCGTATGCCGATGATATTGATATCATTGGCCTTAACAACCGCGCCGTAAGCGCTGCCTTCTCTGGACTGGATAAAGAAGCGAAAAAAGTGGGTCTTGCGGTCAACGAGGACAAGACGAAGTATTTGCTGTCATCAAAGAAAGAATCGGCGCACCTGCGCCTTGGCAGCCACGTCACTGTTGATAGTTACAAATTTGAAACTGTGAGGGACTTCGTCTATTTGGGAACCAGCATTAACACCGAAAATAATATCAGTCTAGAAATCCAACGGAGAATCACTCTTGCGAACAAGTGCTACTTTGGACTGAGTAGGCAATTGAGAAGTAAAGTCCTCTCTCGAAGAACAAAGATCGCGCTCTATAAGTCTCTCATCATACCTGTCCTGATGTATGGCTCAGACTCATGGACAATGTCAAGAGAAGATGAGATGGCCCTTGGAGTATTTGAGAGAAAAGTTCTCCGGAAGATTTATGGTCCTTCCCGTGATGCCGACGGCGAGTATCGAAGGAGATTTAACGATGAGCTGTACGAGCTTTACGCAGATCTGACCATAGTCCAGCGAATTAAAGCCCAAAGGCTCCGCTGGCTGGGTCACGTCATGCGAATGGACAAAGAAGCTCCAGCCCAGAAGGTTTTCCAATCGTCATCCGAATTCGGCAGCAGAGGAAGGGGGAGGCCTCGACTGAGATGGAAACAACAGGTGGAGGATGACTTGAACTCCCTTGGGGTTTCCAATTGGCGTCAGTTATCGCTAAAAAGGAATGACTGGCGTGCTTTGATAGGCGACGGCCAAAATCGCTTAGGCGGTTAAGCGCCAATAAATGATGATGATGAATCTATAATTTTTAATATATACAGGAGTACTATCTTTCATATGTAATTTTTGTTTGTAAAAGTTATTAGTAGTAATTGGTTCTGTTTCTAATGAAAATATATCGATGAATTCTGAGCATAGTGTGTTAAGTGATTGACTAGCGAAAGGTGGGAAGTTTTTATTTAATCTTTCTAATTTTTACGCCCTCGTGAAGGGTGGATACCTTGCCGCGGTACGAGGGCTTAAGTCGATAGCCACAGGGCTACGCTGCCCTTGTGATCATAGCCCCGTACGGCACTTCATCACGAGAGCAGCCTAGCCTCTCTGGCGCGACGACAAAGATCTTCCCCCTCCCAATCCAGGGTGTTATGCGAAACCGTGCCCATTGGACGTTTGCAGCCGGGAGGCAAATCGTGGCTGTATTTGAACGGAGCCTCTCTGACACCGGGTCGCCTCAGAGAGTAAGCATGGCCTTACCGCGGTACGGGGCTCTGCCGCGGCGGACGACACATTTTCCCCTACTCTTCCCTTGACCCTAAGCTGGCCTTGTCCGGCGATGGGTCGTACGAACAAGATGAACTCGAATAACCTGAATAAAAACGAAAAATCTAAAAAACAAACAACGCCAAATTTCACTCCTCAGCAAAGGAGAGCTATGGAGGAGCAGGCGAGGAAGCAACAACAACGCCGGAGGACAACCTCCGTTCCACAATCAAGGGGGGGATCGACAGCGATGGCAACTACGAGTCGGTCAACCAACCCTCTATCGAATAAGATTGACTTGATGGGAGCTAGCACCAGTGCGGTTGCCAACGCAGCTAAGCGGACAACGGCGGATGCTAAACTCCCATCAACCGCTGATATGAAAACCAGTATCTTTACGTCTGTGGCAGCGGTCTCACGACCTGGCCTCGGAGTTTCGAAGGAGAAGGAAGCTGCAACTGAGATGTCGGCAAGGAGAGCGACCGCGATGGCAACTACGGGTCCGCACTCCCGGGAGACATCTCCCCGCCGCTTCACATACCACGAGAAAAGATTGGCTGCAAAGATCCTGAAGAGGTATGAAGGGGTACCGCAGGAATCACTGTCGCCGAATTCCAGTAAATCTGTAGAGCTAGCGAAAGCTGTGATACCGGATTTCCAAAATTCGTACATGCCAAAGAGGTTAAAAGTTAACCCTTTCAAGCGCCAGAGATCGGATCTGGAGTTTATTCCCCCTCCCAAGCGGCATCAGAATACCTCTGGAGCGGGCAAACTAAGCTTTGCTGAGGTAACCAAGGACAGGATCCTTATAGGCGTCCTTGACCGAGGCAATGACCGTCTGGCCATCCCCAAGGACCGGTGGCGTTACGTGCGAAATGAACTCGGCAACATTCTTCTCAACGTTGCTCCGGAGTTTCCGGGTAGTTCGGCACGAGTAACGGATGCGGGTTGGCACCAGGGTCAAATTAAATTACTCGCATGCGAGGATGCAAAAACCGTAGCACTGTACAAGGCAGCAGCTGCTAAACTGGGTGAAGTCTACCAGGGCGCAAAGATAGAGGTCGTCGACTGGAAGGACATTCCAGCTCGTCCAAGGGCAAGGGCGTGGATTCCGGCCATCCCTGACGAACCCGAGAGAATACTCGGGATGCTACGGCTAATGAATCCGTCCCTCCCAACGCATGACTGGAGTGTCAATCTGGTCGGGGATGCGGTAGGGCCCGACAGACAGGTGGTGTTCACCATGAATAAAGAGTCAATCGAGCCCCTCAAAAGGTGCAATGGCCTAGTACACTACAGCGTAGGCCAGATCGTTATCCACGTATATCGTGGTGATGCTCAGCGCGCTGCCTTCTCGGCTGCTCCGGGGGAACCGGAAAACTTATTACCAGAAGAGGAAGCGGAGGATTCCGATGCGGAAAGCATGTTATCCGCCACGTCTCTTGGCGATAGTGCTGTGAACAACTCGGAGATGGAGGACAGCCTACAGGACGAGGAAGTCCTCGACGTCACGGTGGTAGCAGCCAACGCTGAGCGACTAACATCTAACGCTACAGGCAGCAGGACTCCTGCAACGCCACATCGGGCAGTTAATCGGAACAACTCGTCGTTGATAGGCAACCTCCGGGATGGAGCAAACCTCGACGATATGGGGACGGCAGGGAAGTCTGTGCGCTCTCATGTTGGTGGTGCTTCAGATTAATTTGCACAAATCTAAAGTGGCTTCGGCTACTTTAAGTAGTCGTCTTTCTAAAGGCGACGTGGATGTGGTCCTCATCCAAGAACCCTGGGTCAATAGCTCGAGAATCTGCGGATTGGGGACTAAGGGCTTCAAGCTCATTCGAGCCAGCGAGGAGAGCAAAGTCAGAACGTGTATTTTGGTCAAGTCTGAGTTGAACTCCTTTCTCCTACCTAACTACACCAATGGTGATATTACCGCTATCAGTCTAACGGTCGACAGCACCCGCCTGACGGTGGCGTCGGTCTATATGCCCTACGACGCCGAAGAACCCCCACCACAAACGGAGGTGAAAGACCTGGTGTCAAATTTCTGCACGGGTAATCTTATTATTGGAGCGGACGCTAATGCTCACCATGTCCAATGGGGGAGCTCCGACATCAATGCCAGGGGCGAGTCTCTGTTTGATTACCTCTTAACAACCAACCTGGTGATTTGCAACGTGGGTAATGAGCCTACTTTTATCACTAAGACCCGCAGGGAGGTCATAGACCTCACTATCTGTAGTGAAGGCGCTTATGAGTGGGTCAGAAAATGGCGGGTTCTGGAAGAACATTCTTTCTCCGACCACCGTTACATAGAAATGGTTTTAAACTTTATTGTAGAACAACCAATTATGAAGCGCAATCCACGTAACACTGATTGGCAGTTACACAATGAAATATTAGACAGAGACCTACCAGTACTGCCCTCACAAGCCCCCTCATCAGTAGAGGAGCTGGAGGATCTTGTTACTACATTTACATCGGCGCTCTCAAATGCTCTAGGACAGGCTTGTCCAGTGCCAAAACCACGCGGTAAACACAGGCCACATTGGTGGTCCTACGATTTGGACTCGCTCCGAATATCATGCCGGAAACAATTTAACAAGGCCAAGAGCTTCGGCTCTGAGCCTCATTGGCATGAATATAAAGCTAAACTAAGGGCCTACAAAAAAACTCTGAGACAGGCGAAGAGAACCTCGTGGAGAAATTTCTGCACTGGCGTCGAAAAGGTCGACGACACAGCGAGACTTAGACGAGTCCTCTCGAAAAGTCAAACAACCATCAGCTATTTGCGAAAGCCTGACGGATCCTGGACCAGCACGGAAGAGGAAACCCTTGAGCTGCTCTTGAATACACATTTTCCGGGGAATCTGCATGATGCACCACTAGCACCTGCAACAAACCTGGCAGTAAATATACCCATCACTGAGGAAAGAGTAAGGTGGGCAGTTAAGAGCTTTGAACCGTATAAGGCTGCCGGGCCGGACGGGATTATCCCCGCGCAACTTATAAACACGTTGGAGACATCAGCTAAATGGCTGGTATTTCTCTTCACAGCCTGCCTGGCTCTCAACCACATTCCGGGCTCCTGGAGAAGCGCCACGGTAGTGTTTATCCCTAAGGCTGGGAAGGCATCCCACTACGAGCCAAAAGATTACAGACCGATCAGTCTCTCGTCCTTTGTACTCAAAACCTTTGAGAGGATACTAAGCGACTACCTTTCAACGACTATTGATAGCAACCTTATCTCTAGCTATCAGCATGCATACACCAAGAGTAAATCAACAGAAACTGCTCTGCACAGCCTAGTATCTGTCATTGAGAAATCGCTGTGTGAAAAGGACTACTGTCTCGTGGCCTTCTTAGATATTGAGGGGGCTTTCAACAATATAAGCCCGGAGGCGATCAACTCCGCTCTAACTAATCTGGGCGTAGATAGACCTCTAACTGGTTTAATTGACCAACTTCTAAGAGGAAGGAAAATAGCTTCTTCACTTGGTACGGTCGAGTTATCACGCTATGTCACAAGGGGAACGCCCCAGGGTGGTGTTCTTTCCCCGCTTTTATGGAACCTCACAGTCAACTCGTTGCTACGTGACACAAGCTGGGGGGGCGGGAAGATAGTGGCATACGCAGACGATTTAGCTATTGCATTCAGAGGCAAGTTCCCACAAACTCTGTGTGACCTGATGCAAGTAGCACTGCGAGAGGTTTCGAGGTGGTCCTCTCGCTGCGGACTTAGTATCAACCCGGGGAAAGTGGAACTTGTCCTCTTCACCAACCGGTACAAAATACCGCCACTAAGCCTACCAGAACTAGATGGCACGCGCCTGGGCTTGTCGGATAAGGCCAAGTTTCTAGGCATAGTTCTGGACAGGAAACTGAATTGGAAGGAGAATGTTCTTCAGCGCCAGAAGAAAGCTTGCATCGCTCTTTACACATGCAAAAGAGCCATTGGCAAAAAATGGGGGCTCAGCCCTAGAGTATGCAGTTGGATCTACACGGCCATCATTCGCCCAATCATGCTGTATGGAGTCGTCGTATGGTGGCCGGCACTGAGCAAGACAACATACCTGAATCTGTTGCGGAAAGTCCATAGATCCAATATGATCTGTATAAGCGGTGCGCTAAGGACAACGCCCAACGAAGCCCTCCAGGCCATTCTGGGCATTTTGCCACTTGATCTGGAAGGGTTTCGGTCAGCGGCGGCATCAGCTCTGCGCCTAAGAGAAACCTCCAGTTGGGGTGCGGGTACTATTGGACACTCCAGTATTCTGGAATCTTACAGCTTTCTCCCTCTAAGCACAGATCGTTGTGCGACCACTACAGTCGGGGATAGCTGCTTCAAAATAAACATTCCCAGCAGAGAAGACTGGGAGAGGACGGATTGGTGTCCCGAAACAAATGGTGGCACTTCCATATACACCGACGGCTCGAAGTTGGACGGCAGAGTTGGAGGAGGGGTTTATTCAAGGGATTTGGACCTTGAACTCTCCTTCAGACTACCTGATCATTGTAGCGTCTTCCAGGCGGAAGTCTCGGCAATCCGGGACGCCGCGGCCTGGTTAAGCAAACGTGTTATCGGAGGAGATATCACTATTTTCAGCGATAGCCAGGCGGCAATCAAATCCCTTGGCTCATACACGTTCAACTCTGAACTGACGCTCAGCTGTCGTCGATCTCTTCAGGAGATGGCCCAACAGAACCGCGTAAACCTCATATGGGTCCCGGGACATAGGGACATTGAGGGAAACTGTAAGGCAGACGAGCTTGCCAGGCAGGGCACGACCAAGCAGGTTCTTCGGGATAAAGAGCGCTTAGGTATGCCGTTTGCCACATGCAAACTAATGCTGAAGGAGCACACACTCCGTCAAGCCAACGAAAGATGGCTGCAATCCCCAGGGTGTCGGATATCGAAACAAACCTGGCCAAAATGGGATCTTAAAAGGTCTAGACGCATTTATGCCCTAACTAGGAGGGAAATATGCATATTGATAGGGGCATTAACCGGTCACTGCCTCATTGGTAGGCATGCAGAAAGGCTAAGTGTGCCCTACCGACGACGCTGCAGGAGTTGCAAAGATGATGAGGAGGAGGAAACGGTGGAGCACCTCATCTGCAACTGTCCGGCTTTAAGCGGCGTGAGAACGCGCTTTTTGGGAGTTCCGTTCCTAGATAGTCTAAGCCAGATCGCGGAACTGGACATAAAGGACTTGATGGGCTTCATAAAGTCATCTAAGTGGTTCGAGGAGGAGTAACGGTGTCGGTTTAGGAGTGTCAGTCCCGGGATTCTGCTATGTGGAAAATCCCAACAACTCAGGGATTTTCCATATGGCTGGGTCCCGGGGCTGACTTTCCTTGTGTTGGTGGTATCACAACGGGCCTTCAAAACTGGCCTAAGTGTGCCTCTGCGGCAGCCACTTGAACCTACCTACCTTCTAATTTTTCCTTTTTATTTTCTATTGATTCAGATTTAGTTTTTATTATTGTGTAATCATTTAAATCTTCTGTGTTAATTTTGAAATTTTGAATGGTTGCATTTTTATCTGTTGTATTAATTATTCTAATAAAGGTTTGATTTGAATTTACTAATGTGTTGGCTATAAAAATGCCATCAGATAATTTTTGGTGAGGTATTAATAAATCAGAATTACCATTTTCAATATGGACTTGTCGGATTACTTCCGATCTTGCAGGTATTGTTATGCAATTAATGGTTGGTCTATTTGTCATTTGTATTATTATGTTTTCTGGGTAATCATATGGACGCAGTATTAGGTTGTCTCCATTTTTACTGTAATCTAAAATGCAATTATATTTTTTAATAAAGTCAAGTCCCAAAATTCCATCACAAGGAATTGGGAAATTATCCTCAACTATGTGAAATTTGTGTTTAATTAATAGATAATCATCCCTTAAATCTGCTTTAACCGTTCCAATAGTGCTTGTTAAACCTTGACCAATGCCTTTTAAATCAGTTTTTTGTGAGTAATTAATTGTGACATTACTGTCAATTTGACCCTTTTTTATAATTGATATATCCGCTCCTGTATCGACCAGGAGGGTTGAAATTGAATTATTTAAAGTTGTTTTGGAGGATATATAGCTATTGAGGTGTAAATTGAAAACATATAACTTTTTACTTATTGAGGTGGAGTTTGCTGGTTTTCCTGTTGGTTAAAATTTCTGACGTTTCTGGTATTGTTACGGTTAGATCCCCGTGATCCAAAGTTGCAACCCGATCTTTGGCTATTTGATCGATTATTATTATTGTTATTAAAATTGTTAAAGCGTGTTGGGTATGTACGCCTTTGGTTACCTCTATAGTTGCTAGATTGATAACCTCTGCGGAAATTACCGCGAAAATAGTTTTGTTGGCGTATATGCAACAATGAATTAGGGTTACCCGTGATTTCTGTGCAACTATTTGTGAATTTAGATACAGCTTCGTTCATCGAGGTGAACGTTCCAGCTTGCATGATTGTTTTTACTTTGTCATTGGAGCAGTTTTTACACATAGCTTTGACAGCTGTTTGTGTAGCATACTTAGTTGCGAGGTCTGTTGTTAGACCGTCAGATATGTATGCTCCTTCCAATGATTTTGTGAGTTTTTCGATCTCAGCAGTGTACTGATTTGCAGTTTTACTGCGCTGCTGGATGTTCAAGAGTTTTGCAGTTAAAACTTCTACCGACTCACCCTTTATCGCACTTTTTAGTTTTCGCTTTATTTCCTCTATGGACGCTTCAGAACCAATAAAGTTTCTGGCTGTGCCTTTTAACTTTGTCTTTATCATGGATACTGCGACAGCCTCATGTGTCTCTTTGATTTGCTCGAGGATATCAAGGGCGTCCAGAAAACTGGATAAGTTTCCGGGTTTGCCATCGAACTCAGGCAAGATCGATGACGCAGTTTTAATGAACGCTACCATTGTTTGCGCCATGTTTATGTCTGTTTGGGAGTTTTGTTCAACTGGTGTTACGATATTTGTTTGTGTAGATGTTTCTTCTCGCTCAACAATCTCAGTTTGAGCGGATTTATTGGCATCTGTATGTACCTTTTGTTCTTCCTCACTATCTGACTCACTTTCGGACAACCAAGTGTCGAAATCGATCTCTATATGTCGTTCGTAGGAGGTTGGTATTTCAACATTAATGTTATACCTGGATAACGAGGATACCAATTTGTATCTAACGCTCGAAAATATTTGGTAGGATTCTGTTTGATGCGCTTTTGTTAGAATTTGATAGACTCTGCGTAAGAGTTTTCCTAAATTATTTAGTGATGACAGTAGAACATTTAGATGCTTCTTTACAGTCTCTGTTTTTATATCTGTGTTCTTACATATGCATTTATATGACTTTTCTGCATTTACCTTATTTTCAATGAGTTCCCTTGAGATTTCCTCCCATTTCTCCATTGAGAGAAAAACGAGACTTTATACTTACACTTTATCCAGACCGTCAGTGCGGCTCTGGTATTTCTTTTTCAGAATTTTGTTGTGGGTTGAGTAAAATCTCAAGAATAAGTTCACTGCATTGATGACAGCAATGATCAAAAGGTAAATTTTTATGGCATCCAAAGCTTCAGTGTGGTCTATTATCTGAACTGTGTTTACCACGTTAGCATTTGGATCAGTGACTTTCGATTCCTTGCTTCCCATTTTAAAAGAAATATGCAAAAATTCAATATTTAATGTTTAGATTTTTCTTATTTATTCTCCATAAGGCTTGAATCCACAACTTCTCATTAATCTTATTAATTCTTCTTCCTTGGTGGAAGGATTTGTTATATCTTCAAGAGTTGGTTCCCTTGGCATGCCAATGTCTTTCCAAAATTTGGTCAACCAAATTAATTCCTTTTCATAATCTGGCTCTTTATACATTTCATCAACTTCTTTTTGAAGTTCCTCAATTGTGGCCAGTGGGCCTTTAATATAACGTTTAGACATTAGCAAAAAAAAATTTTCAAAAGACAAAAAAAATTTATTACTTTCTTTCTTCATTAATTCTGTTTCTCAACTTTCTAATTTCTTTTCTTAATTGTATTTTTTCTGCCCGATTTGAACTCAGATTAAATTTTTCGTATAGTTGAGCTAATGCTCTTCTATTATTGAATTTTTTACCTCCTCTTTTTCTCTTTAGCTTGATTGGCTCTGGAATTTTTGGTTCCTCAATTTTTCGAACCTTATTTCTTTTATTATATTCTTCAATTGTCAGCGGCTTAGGGCCTTGTCTTACTTGTTCTTGTTCTTGTCTAGTTTTTTCTAATGCTTCCAAAGCCAACCTAACCGCGTTAGAAAAGACGTGATCAAACTGGGTTTGTGTGACTATGTCCTCTTCTTGGGACATATCAATTTAATTGCTGAGTTTATACAGCAAAAAATTTAATTTTTGCTTGTCGGGCAGGCAGCCGTTAGGCCGTCCAGAATGTTTATCTACAAAAAAAAATAACTTATCTAAGACTGCTTTAGCGCTTTTGTATGATGACCGATCTTATTATCCCACTTCTCTCTGCACGCTGAGATTCAATTTCTTCATTTCTTCATCATATTTGGCTTTTACTATCACGGGCTGCTTTGGCAGATGTCCATATCCCAACAGTTTGTGGTAAATGATTTGCACCAAATCGATGATGGGCGCCCTTTTTTGTTTTTCTCTTTCTGTAATTCGGTAAATTTGTCCAAGTTATTTTGTTGGGCCGAAAAAAAAATTTTTTTTTTTTTTAATTTACAATTTTTACTTTACAACTTTTGCCGGTTTTCCCCGGAGTGAATTTTAGGCAATTGCTAGAATGAGCAATTGGCCTGCAGTATCACTGGCAGGATCGCCATGAAAAGTATTGCAAAGAATTTAAATTATTTTGACCAAGCACCGCGAAGTGCCGAATGTCAATGATTTATTTTATTGAACTTCAGAAGCTTATTTATACCCTAAAACTCTTATGTACTACTTATTTACTACGTTACATATTTACTTATAATCCTTAAAGCTAAATGAGACTCCAGCCATGCACATATTTACATGCATTCATATGTGCATGGCTCGGTGTCCAATTCAGTGCATACTCAGTGCGATCATACACACATGCACACATACCAAGCGTGTAGCCGCTTGGCAGTGCAATTGCACATATCTACATATATAGATCTTTGCGTGGGACAATAGGTGAAATTAGAAACCTAATAAACTGTTTATGTTTCACAGCGAACATTTAGAGTACTTGCTCTGATACTCTGATATACAACACTACTAACAACTAACCTGATGGTTTGTAACGTGGGTAACGAGCCTACTTTTATAACTAAAGCTCGTAGGGAGGTTATAGACCTCACTGTTTGTAGCGAAGGCGCTTATGAGTGGGTCAGAAAATGGCGTGTTCTTGATGAGCATTCATTTTCTGACCATCGGTACATAGAAATTGTGTTAGACTTTATTGTTGAGCAGCCAGTTATGAAACGAAATCCACGCAACATTAAACTGGCAGCTACATAACCAAATATTAGCTAGGGACCTACCAGTATTACCTCCACAAGCCCCCTCATCAGTGGGAGAACTGGATGATCTGGTAACGACCTTTACAACGGCGCTCTCAAATGCCCTAGAGCAGGCTTGTCCAGTACCAAAACCACGCGGCAAACATAGACCCCACTGGTGGTCTTACGACCTGGATTCGTTCCGTATATCACGCAGGAAGCAATTTAACAAGGCCAAGAGCATCGGTACGGAGCCTGAATGGCTCGAATATAAAGCTAAACTGAGGGCCTATAAAAAGGCTCTAAGGCAAGCGAAGAGAACTTCGTGGAGAAATTTCTGCACCGGGGTCGAAAAAGTCGATGATACAGCGAGACTTAGACGAGTGCTATCAAAAACTCAAACAGCCATTAGCTATTTACGGAAGCCTGACGGATCTTGGACCAGCACGGAAGGGGAAACCCTGGAGCTGCTCCTGAACACACACTTGTATGATGCACCTGTAGCATCTGCAACAAACCTGGCGGTAAACATACCCATTACGGAGGAAAGGGTAAGGCGGGCAATCAAAAGCTTTGAGCCGTTCAAGGCAGCTGGGCCAGACGGGATTTTCCCCGCACAACTCATAAACACGCTGGAAATATCAGCTAAATGGCTGGTAGTTCTCTATTCAGCCTGCCTGGCTCTTAATTACATTCCGTGCTCCTGGAGAAGCGCCACGGCAGTCTTTATTCCAAAGGCTGGGAAGGCCTCACACTATGAGCCTAAAGACTACAGACCGATCAGTCTCTCGTCTTTTGCACTTAAAACCTTCGAGAGGATAATTAGCGATTATCTCTCCTCTACTATTGATAGCAACCTTATTTCTAGCTATCAACATGCATACACCAAAGGTAAATCAACGGAAACTGCGCTCCACAGCCTAGTCTCTATTGTTGAAAAATAGACCACAAACCCTGTGTGAATTGATGCAAGTAGCACTGCGAGAAGTTTCTTCATGGTCCTCTTGCTGCGGGCTTAGCATCAACCCGGGAAAGGTGGAGCTTGTCCTTTATACCAGGCGGTACAAGATACCACCGTTGAACCTACCAGAACTAGATGGCGTGCGCCTGAACTTAGCTGACAAAGCCAAATTCCTAGGCACAGTTCTAGATAGAAAGCTTAACTGGAAGGAGAATGTCATCCAGCGCCAGAGGAAAGCGTGCATTGCACTTTACACGTGTAAAAGAGCCATTGGCAAAAAATGGGGGCTCAGCCCCAAAATTTGCAGATGGATCTACACTGCGATAATCCAGCCAATTATGCTGTATGGAGTCGTGGTATGGTGGCCTGCGGTAAGAAAGGCAACAAACCTAAATCTGTTAGGGAAAGTCCACAGATCGAGCATGATCTGTATAAGCGGGGCGTTAAGAACAACGCCCAATGAAGCTCTCCAGGCCATTCTTGGCTTTTTGCCACTCGATCTGGAAGGGTACCGGGCAGCAGCAGCATCGGCTGTGCGTCTAAGGGAAACGTCCGTCTGGGGCGCAAGCACTATTGGACACTCCTGTATTCTAAGATCTTACAGCTTTCTCCCTCTGAGCACAGATCGGTGTGCGACCACAACAGTCGGAGATTGTTGTTTTAGAATAAACATTCCCAGCAGGGAAGACTGGGAGAACATAGATCGGTGTCCCGCTACTAATGGCGGCACTTTTTATACACCGACGGCTCGAAGTTAGACGGCAGAGTCGGAGGAGGGGTTTACTCAAGGGATTTGGACCTAGAACTCTCCTTTAGACTACCTGATCACTGCAGCGTCTTCCAGGCTGAAGTTTCAGCAATCATGGACGTCGTGACTTGGATAGGTGAACGCACCATCGGACAGGATATCTGTATTCTCAGCGACAGCCAAACGGCCAACAAATCCCTTGGCTCTTACTCGTTCAACTCTGAACTGACGCTCAGCTGTCGTCGATCTCTTCAAGAGATGGCCCAACAGAACCGCGTGAACCTCACATGGGTCCCGGGACACAGGGACATTGAGGGAAACTGTAGGGCAGACGAACTTGCCAGGCAGGGCACGACCAAGCAGATTCTTCAAGATAAAGAGCGCATAGGTATGCCGTTTGCCACGTGCAAGCTAATGCTGAAGGAGCATACACTCCGCGAAGCCAACGAAAGATGGCTACAAGCCCCAGGGTGCCGGATATCCAAGCAAACCTGGCCAAAATGCGATCTTAAAAGATCTAGACACATATACGCCCTAAAAAGGAAGGAAATCTCCATATTAATAGGTGTTTTAACCGGGCACTGCCTTATTGGTAGGCACGCAGCAAGGCTAGGCGTTCCCTACCGACGATGCTGCAGGAGTTGCAAAGATGATGAGGAAGAGGAAACGGTGGAGCACCTCATCTGCAACTGCCCGGCCTTAAGCGGAGCGAGAAGGCGCTCTCTGGGAGTTCCCTTCCTGGTTAGCTTAAGCCAGGTCGCGGAGCTAGACATAAAGGACTTGATGGCCTTCATCAAGTTATCAAAATGGTTCGAGGAGGGGTAGCGGTGTCGGTTAGGAGTGTCAGTCCCGGGTTTCGGCTATATGGAGAGTCCCGACAGCACTGGGATTTTGCATATGGCCGGGCCCCGGGACTGACTTTCCTAGTGTTTGGTGGTATCACAACGGGCCTTTTATTACTGGCCTAGGTGTGCCTTTGCGGCAGCCACTTCTACCTACCTACCTACCTTCCCCACTGGACGTGATGAGCATTGGCGTCAGTTCCGATAATAAGATGACCCATGGAAAAATTTGCCACCAGGTCTTTTACCTCCCTCTGTGGCGGAGGTTCTTCGGCGTCGTAGGGCATATAGACCGACGCCATCGTCAGACTGGTACTGTCGACTGTTAAACTGGCAGCTGTAACGTCACCATTGGTATAGTTGGGCAAGAGAAAGGCATTCAGCTCAGACTTAACCAAAATACAGGCTCTAACCCTGCCACCCTCGCTGGCTTGGATTAGCTTAAAACCCTTAGTCCCCAAACCGCAAATCCTTGAGCTGTTGACCCAGGGTTCTTGGATGAGGACCACATCTATGTCGCCTTTAGAGAGACGACTGATTAGGCTGCTTTAGATTTGTGCAGGTTTATCTGAATCACCACCAACATGAGAGCGCTCAGACTTCCCTACCATCGCCGTATCGTCGAGTTCCACCTCGTCTGGAGGCTTATCTTTCAACGACGATTTGTTCAGATCACGATTGGCGTAGCCGAGATCCTACTAACTGTGGCAGTATTGACATTGGTGCGCTCAGGACTAGTTGTTATCACTGTGACGTTGAGGTCTTCCCCGTCCAGCAGGCTGTCTCCCATCTCCGAGCTGTTCACTACTCCTTCGCCATTTGACGTGGCAGATACCATACTTTCCGAGTCGGACATCTCCGACTCCTCTACCGGTACTGCGATGTCTGAGCCCTCCGGTGCAGCCGAAATAGCAGCGTGCTGTGCATCGCCGCTGTATACGTGGATCACGATCTGACCCATGCCGTAGTGCACTCGTCCATTGCACCGTTTAAGGGGCTCGAGTGCCTGTCAGGCCCTACCGCATCCTCGACCAGATTGACACCCCAGTCCTGCGTCGGGAGAGACGGGTTCATGATCCTCAGCATCCTGAGAATTCTCTCAGGTTCAGCAGGGATAGCAGGAATCCACGCTCTTGCTCTTGGCCGAGCCGGGATGTCCTTCCAGTCGACAACCTCGATTCTTTCCCCTTGGTAGATCTCACCCAGTCTTGCAGCTGCTGCCTTGTACAGTGCAACAGTTTTTGCATCCTCGCAAGCGAATACCTTGATTCGGCCCTGGTGCCATCCCGCATCAGAACCCATCGGCGTGGCACCCGGAGACTCATCCATAATGTCGAGAAGGGCATTACCGATAGCGTTCCGGACGTACCGCCACTGGTCGCTAGGGATGGCCCAGCTTTCGTTACCTCGGTCAATGACGCCTATGAGGATCCTATCCTTAGTTACTTCAGCAAAGCTGAGTTTACCCACTACGGGGGCGTGTTGCTGCCGCTTCGGGTGAGGTTTTAAATCCACGTCCGATCTCTGGCGTTTGAAGGGATTTCCATTAACCTTCTTTGGAGCGTAATCGCTTTGGAAGTTCGGTAAGATAGCTTCAGCTATCTCGGCCGTCTTTCTAGCATTCGGCGATAGCGTCTCTTGTGAAATACCCTCGTATTTCTTCAGGATCCTCGCGGCCGCTCTTTTGTCCAAGTACTCAGAGCGACTGGGATATGTCTTTTGGGGTAAATTTCGACCCGTAGTTGCCATCGCGGTCGTTCCCTTATTTGGATCTCTGGGGCCAGGTCGTGAGACCACTGCCACAGACGTTAAAGACTTGGTTTCGGTACCGGCACTTACTAGGACTTTAGCATCAGTCGTTGTTGGCTTCACTGTGTTTGTACCGGTACTTACTTTGTACCCCTTGTTATCCAGAGCTAATCGACCCGTAGTTGCCATCGCTGTCGATCTCTCGGCTGATAAAGAAATGGAGTTTGTCCTCCGACGATGCCTGCTCGCTTGCTCCAGCATTTTCCTCCTCTGCTGTGCAGTATACATTGTTGTATCTTTAGTTTTAGGGTTTTTGTTACTATTTATCGTCTTTTTCGTACGACCCCTCGCCAGGCAAGGCCAGTTTAGGGTCAAGGAAAGAGTAAGGGGAATGTGTCGTCCGCCGCGGCAGAGCCCCATACCGCGGTAAGGCCATAGTTACTCTCCGAGGCGGCCCGGTATCAGAGAGGCTCCGTTCGATTACAGCCACGATTTACCTCCCGGCTGCAAACGTCCAATGGGCACGTGGTCGCATAACACCCTGGATTGGGAGGGGGAAGATCTTAGTCGTCGCGCCAGAGAGGCTTGGCTTCTCTCGTGATGTAGTACCCTGCGGGTTAGGGGTTTAGAATATGCCCGAGGTAGGCATACCGGTCGTAAGAGGCGACTAATATGCACATAGGTAATTGACGTGCTAACTCGATGGTTGATCTACGGATATGATGCCTCTCACCTCTCATTACCCATCTTCTCCTTCCTCATGGATGGAGGGATGCCATGACCTAGAAGGTTCCACTGGTCATACCAAATCGCTACCACGACAGTCGGGCAGTACCGCAAGGGAGCACCGCAGCGTACCGGGGTCATATCCGTCCAAGGACTGTCAACTTCGGCATCACTCCCCAAAACCTTCGGGGAGTGTTTTGTTGTTAACAACAACAACAACAACATGTAGTACCGGTGGCGCTATGATCACAAGGGCAGCGTAGCCCTGTGGCTATCGACTTAAGCCCTCGTACCGCGGCAAGGTGCCCACCCTTCACGAGGGAATAGTAACTATAAGAAAATTACAAATTTACGAGGGCGACCGGTCAAGTTAATAGGTTTGGGTTCTAGGCCTAAACACAGTTTATATTGATGGCCAAAAGGTAGAAAAAGACTGGTCCAAATATTGGCCGATAACTTAGATATCGTCCTATAGATTTGAAATCGGTTGAGTTATCGGAATAATCGATATCTTAAATTTAAATTTAAAGTTTCATTGAATTCCAATCAGGGGTTTTCGAGATACGTCCACAAACATACATACAGACAGAAAACATACAGAAATTTACAATTTTATTATATGTAGATATTATGAAAATGTTAGATATAACCGGCAGGCAGGAAAAAAAGAGTTTGAGGGGCAAAGGGGGCGCGGCGCATCCCTGTTTATGTATATGTACGTATTAATATACATATATGTGCAATGACGCGGTTTTGAATTAATTTCATGTTTTTTTAATTTTTCTTAGACATATTCAGGTGTATAATTAATAACGTATTGGTTATGTATAAATATACATACATATGTACATCTACTGAATAAATAAGCACTTGGATTGGGAGTTATTTCTTTTTTCTTGGGACTTATTTCATTTGGGAGTAATTTCATTTTTTTTGGAAACGGCCTCATTATGAAATAACTACCAGATTTTGGTACTTATTTCATTTCCTTCTTTGGGAGTTGTTAAAAGTTGGGACTTATTTCATTTTATGGTGGGATTTATTTCATTGGGACTTATTTCATTTGGTATTTATTTCGTGGTACCAGAAAATCTATTTCCAAATAGTTAGTAATTCTATTAAGTTCAGAAAGTTGCAATTGATATTCAGAAAATTACAATTCAAGTTCAGAATTTCCTTTTCAAGTTCAGATAGCTACAGTTAATATTCAGATAGTTGCAATTCATATTCAATACAATTGAAGTTCAGAAAGTTACAATTCAAGTTCGGAATTTTCATTTCATGTTTCGAAAATTACAATTCAAGTTAAGAAAGTTACAATTCAATTTCAGAAAATTACAATTCAAGTTCAGAAAATTAAAATTCAAGTTCGAAATTTTCATTCATATTAAGAAAATTACAATTCAAGTTCAGAAAATTACAATTCAAGTTCAGAAAATTACAATTCAAGTTCGGAATTTCCATTTCAAATTCAGAAAATTACAATTTAAGTTCAGAAGATTACAATTCAAGTTCAGAAAATTAAAATTAAAATTCAGAAAATTTCAATTCAAGTTCAGAAATTTTCACATAGTTCACTTTAAAAAATTTCCACTGTGCGCTTGAAAATCTATATATATATAAAAATTTAGCCGTTTTTCGCGTTGTAATGAACTTTACGGAGAATGGCTGAACCGATTTTAACCAAACTTTGCCACATTAAAGAGACACATGTGGAGAAGGTTTATAACCAAAAAAGGGGGTTATCAGAAAAAGGGGCGTGGCACCTCTCATACAAACTAAATTTTTCAAGCAGAGTATCTGTGAAAGGGTTACAGGTAGGAACCTGCAAATTGGTATAGACCTATATGATATCCAAAGCATTCTCACACATAAGAAGGGGGGTTATCAGAAGAAGGGCGTGGCACCTCCCATAAAAACTTTATTTGTCAAGCAGAATATCTGTGAAAGGGTTCAAGGTAGGGACCTGAAAATTGGTATAGACCTATATGATATCAAAAGCATTCTTACACATAAACAAGTAAGGAAAGCTGTCTTCGGCTGTGCCGAAGGCTAAATACCTTTCATGAATAAGCGTTACGATTTTCACGGTTTGATCCCCAGTACAGCCTGTGTGAATTTAACTTTAGCTCATACCGAAATTATCGGAGCTATCGATTATATGGGGACGATGTGTTATATTGGTTCAATCTCATTGATTTTTAGCATCGACATTCCACATTCTAAAATAGCAACATTTACGAAATTTCACGTTCCTACCGATATAATTACAGAAGTTATCTACCAAAATCCGTTTATCGGAACAATCGATTGTATGGGGGCTATGTGAAATATTTATCCCATTTCAATGATTTTCAACATCGATATTTTACATATAAAAATAGCGATGCTTCCAAAATTTCGCGTTCCTATGTGTTTAATTACAGGACTTATAGCCCAAAATCCGCTTATCGGAATAATCGATTGTATGGGAGCTATGTGAAATATTTATGCCATCTCAATGATTTTCAACATCGATATTTCGCATATAAAAATAGCGATACCTCCAAAATTTCACGTTCCTACCTATATAATTACAGGAGTTATCTACCAAAATCCGTTTATCGGAACAATCGATTGTATGGGGGCTATGTGAAATATTTATCCAATCTCGATGATTTTCAACATCGATATTTCACATATAAAAATAGCAATACGTCCAAAATTTCACGTTCTTAAGTGTTTAATTACAGGAGTTATAGCCCAAAACCCGTTTATCGGAATAATCGATTGTATGGGAGCTATGTGAAATATTTATCCCATCTCTATGAGTTTCAACATCGATATTTCACATATAAAAATAGCAACACTTACAAAATTTCACGTTCCTACGTGTTTAATTACAGGAGTTATAGCCCAAAATCCGCTTATCGGAATAATCGATTGTATGGGAGCTATGTGAAATATTTATGCCATCTCAATGATTTTCAACATCGATATTTCGCATATAAAAATAGCGATACTTCCAAAATTTCACGTTCCTACCTATATAATTACAGGAGTTATCTACCAAAATCCGTTTATCGGAACAATCGATTGTATGGGGGCTATGTGAAATATTTATCCAATCTCGATGATTTTCAACATCGATATTTCACATATAAAAATAGCAATACGTCCAAAATTTCACGTTCCTACGTGTTTAATTACAGGAGCTATAGCCCAAAATCCGTTTATCGGAATAATCGATTGTATGGGAGCTATGTGAAATATTTATCCCATCTCTATGAATTTCAACATCGACATTTCACAAATAAAAATAGCAATACTTACAAAATTTCACGTTCCTACGTATTTAATTACAGGAGTTATAGCCCAAAATCCGTTTATCGGAATAATCGGTTGTATGGGAGCTATATGTTATATTGGTCCGATCTTGCTGGTTCCGACAAATGATTCCTATATTGGAAAATGGTGGCCGCATACCAAATTTCAGCCAAATATCTCAAAAACTGAGGGACTAGTTTGCGTTCAAACAGACAGACAGACAGACAGACAGACAGACAGACAGACAGACGGACAGACGGACAGACGGACATGGCTAAATCAACTCATCTCGTCATTCTGATCATTTCGGTATACTTATTGATGGGTCTATCTCTTCTTCTTCTCATATTTACAAACATCGGACCAAAGTTATAATACCATTTCATGTTCATGAAAGGTATAAAAAGGGGGTTATCAGAAAAGGGCGCGTGGCACCCCATACAAGCTAAATTTTTCAAGCAGAATATTTTAAAAAAGGGTTCAAGGTAGGGACCTGAAAATTGGTATAGACCTATATGATATCAAAAGCATTCTCACATATAAAAAGGGGATTATCAGAAAAGGGGGCGTCTCACCTCTAAATTTTCAAGCAGAATATCTGTGAAAAGGTTCAAGGTAGGGACCTGAAATATGTATAGACCTATATGATATCAAAAACATTCTTGGTTAATCAGAAATAGAGGCGTGGTATCTCCCATATAACCATCGTTACTGTATATTTACACAGAGCCAAAAATGCCTAATAAAATTAATAAGATTGTCTTTATGAACGGTTTTCAGGCTCAGGGGTAGTCAAGACGGCGGAAACGAAAAAAAAACCATACGCAAATCTATTTGGTTTAATGAGGAAATTCTTATTGATATTATCAAGTGCAATTTCTTCTTTTTTCTTTGCGATTTCTTTTTATATGTGTTATTAATAAGAAAATCTTCTCGAAATTTCTGTCAAAATATTGAAAAAAAGCTGAAAGAGAAAAACTTCTTATTTTAATAAGATGATCTTAGGGTTCCTAACAATAAGATTTGACTTATTAATGTTTTCAAAGGAAAATCTTGCAGAAAACGTACTGATTTCTTAGGGTTCCTAACAAGAAGATTCGACTTATTAATGTTTTCAAAGGGAAAACATATTTCCGCGTAATTGTATGTGTTAATAAGACGATCTTAGGGTTCCTAACAAGAAGATTTGACTTATTAATGTTTTCAAAGGGAAAACATATTTCCGCATAATTGTATGTGTTAATAAGACGATCTTAGGGTTCCTAACAAGAAGATTTGACTTATTAATGTTTTCAAAGGGAAAACATATTTCCGCATAATTGTATGTGTTAATAAGACGATCTTAGGGTTCCTAACAAGAAGATTTGACTTATTAATGTTTTCAAAGGGAAAACATATTTCCGCATAATTGTATGTGTTAATAAGACGATCTTAGGGTTCCTAACAAGAAGATTTGACTTATTAATATTTTCTAAGGGAAATCTTGCATCATCATCAGCAGACATCATGTAGAACAATTATACGCTGAGAAGCAGAAATACCCGATGGCTCGATGGTAAGCACCTGTGTTCAGCATTCAATATGTGGTTAGTTCGATTCGCGGTGGAGGCAATATGGCAAGTGTGGAAGGCAATGTAAGGAAGAGTATGGTGAGATGGCTTGAAGGAAATATAAAAGGGCAACATAAGAAGGTAAAGGCAATACAAGAGAAATCTAAAACTGAATCGTAACTGATAATCTGAAGTTCTCGAAGACAATATAAGAACTCTGAAATATAATTTTTATTTTCTTCTCAATAATATGTGATTTCATTTTGAAAACATTAATAAGTCGAATCTTCTTGTTAGGAACCCTAAGAAATCAGTTCGTTTTCTGCAAGATTTCCCTTTGAAAACATTAATAAGTCAAATCTTATTAACACATACAATTATGCGGAAATCAGTTAATAAGTCAAATCTTCTTGTTAGGAACCCTAAGATCGTCTTATTAACACATACAATTATGCGGAAATATGTTTTCGCTTTGAAAACATTAATAAGTCAAATCTTCTTGTTAGGAACCCTACACTGAGAGAAATGCATTGAATGTTGTGACAATATCGCTATTGATAGCGACGAGTTTGATGCAATATTCATTCAGAATGAGCGAGTTATCAAATATTATTTGCTCCCAATAAAAAGTAAAATGACATGTCAACCATTTCGATATGATGTACTATTTTCTATATTTATCGATAGAATGCTAATATATTTGAACGGCATGTCAATATCTATGGTCGTGATATGAATTTCTATTGTCGCTATATCCATATCCATATTTACTGCATAGTAATAATGGTAGAGACAGCGCATTAATATATATTGGCGAAATATAAATTTTTCTGGGACGCATAATCATAATAGTTCAACAATTTTTACTATGGATTTCCTAACAATATTACCACTTGTTGGAGCGTTTTTTTAAATTCAAAATTTTTTGAATTTCTTATGATTGAACATTTTTCTAAAAATTGTATAATATGCCGTAGCCGAATGGTAGAATACTGGGCTAACGTGCCAGGGGAGCAGGGGTCGAATCTTACTGATTACGAATTATATAAAATTTTGTTTTTTTAAACTATTTAGAATTTATCAATAGTTTATATGGATACCATTTCAATAGTGATTTATCAAAAAAGAATTCATGAAACATCCATATTCATTGATGGGACAGGATTATCAATTTTTATTTAATATGATATCAATAATTATGGATGTTCCATCCATAGATTTCCCTCCGTGTAAGATCGTCTTATTAACACATACAATTACGCGGAAATATGTTTTCCCTTTGAAAACATTAATAAGTCGAATCTTCTTGTTAGGAACCCTAAGAAATCAGTAAATTTTTTGCAAGATTTCTCTTTGTAAAGATTAATAAGATTTTCTCTTCAAAAATAAAAAGAACTTCTTCTTGAAGAAAATCTATAGAGATATCATATGAATTTTGTTCTATTTTATTAGGCAGTGTTGGCTCTGTGTATACACCGCATGAAAATAAAACCAAAAATGTTGTGTATCAGTAACTTTAGAATAAGTTGTTAGTGTACAATAATTAGAGTTAGTCACTAGTTTTTTATAAGAAATTTCAGTTTGTAATTTCATGTTTATGGATATTGTTAGGTTCAAGTGGCTGCCGCAGAGGCACACTTAGGCCAGTTTTGAAAGGCCCGTTGTGATACCACCAACACAAGGAAAGTCAGTCCCGGGACCCAGCCAAATGGAAAATCCCTGAGTTGTTGGGATTTTCCACATAGCAGGATCCCGGGACTGACACTCCTAAACCGACACCGTTACTCCTCCTCGAACCACTTAGATGACTTTATAAAGGCCACCAAGTCCTTTATGTCCAGTTCCGCGATCTGGCTTAGGCTATCCAGGAACGGAGCTCCCAAAAAGCGTGTTCTCGCGCCGCTTAAAGCCGGACAGTTGCAGATGAGGTGTTCCACTGTTTCCTCCTCCTCATCATCTTTGCAACTCCTGCAACATCGTCGGTAGGGCACACTTAGCCTTTCTGCATGCCTACCAATGAGGCAGTGACCGGTTAATACCCCTATCAATATGCAGATTTCCCTCCTAGTTAGGGCATAAATGCGTCTAGACCTTTTAAGATCCCATTTTGGCCAGGTTTGTTTCGATATCCGACACCCTGGGGATTGCAGCCATCTTTCGTTGGCTTGACGGAGTGTGTGCTCCTTCAGCATTAGTTTGCATGTGGCAAACGGCATACCTAAGCGCTCTTTATCCTGAAGAACCTGCTTGGTCGTGCCCTGCCTGGCAAGCTCGTCTGCCTTACAGTTTCCCTCAATGTCCCTATGTCCCGGGACCCATATGAGGTTTACGCGGTTCTGTTGGGCCATCTCCTGAAGAGATCGACGACAGCTGAGCGTCAGTTCAGAGTTGAACGTGTATGAGCCAAGGGATTTGATGGCCGCTTGGCTATCGCTGAAAATAGCGATATCTTCTCCGATAACACGTTTGCTTAACCAGGCCGCGGCGTCTAGGATTGCCGAGACTTCCGCCTGGAAGACGCTACAATGATCAGGTAGTCTGAAGGAGAGCTCAAGGTCCAAATCCCTTGAATAAACCCCTCCTCCAGTTCTGCCCGTGTTTCGGGACACCAATCCGTCCTCTCCCAGTCTTCTCTGCTGGGAATGTTTATTTTGAAACAGCTATCGCCGACTGTAGTGGTCGCACAACGATCTGTGCTTAGAGGGGGAAAGCTGTAAGATTCCAGAATACTGGAGTGTCCAATAGTACCCGCACCCCAACTGGAGGTTTCTCTTAGGCGCAGAGCTGATGCCGCTGCTGACCGAAACCCTTCAAGATCAAGTGGCAAAATGCCCAGAATGACCTGGAGGGCTTCGTTGGCCGTTGTCCTTAGCGCACCGCTTATACAGATCATATTTGATCTATGGACTTTCCGCAACAGATTCAAGTATGTTGCCTTGCTCAGCGCAGGCCACCATACGACGACTCCTTATAGCATGATTGGACGAATGATGGCCATGTAGATCCAACTGCATACTCTAGGGCTGAGCCCCCATTTTTTGCCAATGGCTCTTTTGCATGTGTAAAGAGCGATGCAAGCTTTCTTCTGGCGCTGAAGAACATTCTCCTTCCAGTTCAGTTTCCTGTCCAGAACTATGCCTAGAAACTTGGCCTTATCCGACAAGCCCAGGCGCGTGCCATCTAGTTCTGGTAGGCGTATGCCACTATCTTCCCGCCCCCTCAGCTTGTGTCGCGTAGCAACGAGTTGACTGTGAGGTTCCATAACAGCGGGGAAAGAACACCACCCTGGGGTGTTCCCCTTGTGACATAGCGTAATAACTCAACCGTACCAAGTGAAGAAGCTATTTTCCTTCTCATTAAAAGTTGGTCAATTAAACCAGTTAGAGGTCTATCTACGCCCAGATTAGTTAGAGCGGAGTTGATAGCCTCCGGGCTTATATTGTTGAAAGCCCCCTCAATGTCTAGGAAGGCCACGAGACAGTAGTCCTTTTCACACAGCGATTTCTCAATGACAGATACTAGGCTGTGCAGAGCGGTTTCTGTTGATTTACCCTTGGTGTATGCATGCTGATAGCTAGAGATTAGGTTGCTATCAATAGTCGTTGATAGGTAGTCGCTTAGTATCCTCTCAAAGGTTTTGAGTACAAAGGACGAGAGACTGATCGGTCTGTAGTCTTTTGGCTCGTAGTGGGATGCCTTCCCAGCCATAGGGATAAACACTACCGTGGCGCTTCTCCAGGAGCCCGGAATGTGGTTGAGAGCCAGGCAGGCTGTGAAGAGAAATACCAGCCATTTAGCTGATGTCTCCAACGTGTTTATAAGTTGCGCGGGGATAATCCCGTCCGGCCCGGCAGCCTTATACGGTTCAAAGCTCTTAACTGCCCACCTTACCCTTTCCTCAGTGATGGGTATTTTTACTGCCAGGTTTGTTGCAGGTACTAGTGGTGCGTCATGCAGATTCCCCGGAAAATGTGTGTTCACGAGCAGCTCAAGGGTTTCCTCTTCCGTGCTGGTCCAGGATCCGTCAGTTTTTCGCAAATAGCTGATGGCTGTTTGACTTTTCGAGAGGACTCGTCTAAGTCTCGCTGTGTCGTCGACCTTTTCGACGCCAGTGCAGAAATTTCTCCACGAAGTTCTCTTCGCCTGTCTCAGAGCTTTTTTGTAGGCCCTAAGTTTAGCTTTATATTCGTGCCAATGAGGCTCAGAGCCGAGGCTCTTGGCCTTGTTAAATTGTTTCCGGCATGATTTGCGGAACGAGTCCAAATCGTAGGACCACCAATGTGGCCTATGTTTACCGCGTGGTTTTGGCACTGGACAAGCCTGTCCTAAAGCATTTGAGAGCGCCGATGTAAATGTAGTAACAAGATCCTCCAGCTCCTCTACTGATGAGGGGGCTTGTGAGGGCAGTACTGGGAGGTCTCTGTCTAATATTTCATTGTGTAACTGCCAATTTGTGTTACGTGGATTGCGCTTCATGATTGGTTGTTCTACAATAAAGTCTAAAACCATTTCTATGTAACGGTGGTCGGAGAATGAATGTTCTTCCAGAACCCGCCATTTTCTGACCCACCCATAAGCGCCTTCACTACAGATAGTGAGGTCTATGACCTCCCTACGGGTCTTAGTGATAAAAGTAGGCTCATTACCCACGTTGCAAATTACCAGGTTGGTTGTTAAGAGGTAATCAAACAGAGACTCGCCCCTGGAATTGATATCGGAACTGCCCCATTGGACATGGTGAGCATTAGCGTCCGCTCCAATAATAAGATTACCCGTGCAGAAATTTGACACCAGGTCTGGTTTATGGATATACATTAGGGTGATTCAAAAAAAATGTCGCCTTGGTCTTACCCCCTAAAAAGTTAGGTATTGATGAGAAAATAAGCCTTGCAAAAAATTAGCGCTCTAACTTAACCCTTAGAAGTGGCTATTTCCCATACATTTTGTATGGGGAAAAATGGCTTTTTTTGTTTCAAAGTGAATTTTCTTGTAATTTTTGAAACTTTTTTCAAAATATTTTTACATACTCTTAAAGTTGAAGTTTCCACAATGGTAAGCCATGTTAAAATAATTACAGCCATTCAAAATTTACTAGATTTTATACGTGTTGTTGTTGTTTTGGAACGGTTCTGCAGAAGTAGTGTGATTTAGGCAACAACTTGGGTGACTTGGTGGTTATTTGTGATAACGCACCTTGTCATTCAAGTGTTGAGGGTGCAATTCTTGAGCACTCCAACGGTCTCCCAAGTGTACTTCGCTTGGGACCATATTCGCTCATGCTGAACCCGGTAGAGGCAGTTTGGTCCAAGATAAAGCCCATAGTAAAGTCCAGTATGCAGGTGCCAATGTACAAGGTCCAGGTCTTTGTGAACAGAGGCAGTATTTGGAACGCAAAATTGATGTTGCCAAGGTAGCCATAACTGGTGGAGATTGCGCCAGAGCAACGCAGCACTGCTTTAGTTTTCATGCTGATGCCCTTTCGCTACGTGATATGCTGGCCGGTGGATAAAAAATTCATATTTAATCCATATATTATGCACTTATATACACACAAAAAAATTGTTACATTTTTTAGGTCTTACCCTTCGAAAGTTAGTAATTGATAAGCAAATAAACCTCGCGCTCTAACTTAACCCTTAGAGACACGAATTTTTTATAACATTTACTTATTTATTTTATAACATAGGTATATTTTTATACCCAGCTGTACTTGTACACAGGGTATTATAACTTTGTTAGGATAACGGTTGGTTGTACAGGTATAAAGGAATCGAGATAGATATAGACTTCCATATATCAATATGATCAGGATCGAAAAAAAATTTGATTGAGCCATGTCCGTCCGTCCGTCTGTCCGTTAACACGATAACTTGAGCAAATAATGAGATATCTTCACCAAATTTGGCATGCGTACTTATTTGGGTTCAGAATAGATTGCTATTGAAAATGGGTAAAATCGGACCATAACCACGCCCCTTTTTCGATATCGAAAATTTCGAAAAACGTATAAAATGGGTTAATTCAATATTAGAAGCAGCTACAATGATAAAATTTGCAATATGTATTGATTTAGATGTTCTAAGGCCGATTTTATACAAATTTTTGAAAAGGGGGCGTGGTACCGCCCACGTATATTTGAAGAAATTTTAAAATTTTGACTCTTAATAACTTCAGAACAGTTTATGCTAGTATAATGAAATTTCGTAAAGGACATACTATTGTTGTGGTAAATTCAGCTATAGAAAATAAACGAAATCGCTTCGCGACCACGCCTACTTTTTCATAAAAGTTATATTGAAACGAGGTGGAAATATTGAAATTAACTGATTTCGCTATAATAATATAATTTGGTACATACATCAACTTTCATATTCTTTACATAATTTTTTCAAAATTTTGGAAAGTGGGCGTGGCACCGCCCACTTATGAGTCAAGCAATTTTTAAATTCGACTGCTAACAACTTCAGAACGGTGTGAGATAGATTTACGAAACTAGGTATACAAAACAAAGAATAACAGCATTTTATGTGCACAGCTGGGTATGTAATATTCGGTTTCACCCGAACTTAGACTTCCTTACTTGTTCTATATATAACATTTTTTTATTTCTGTTTATTCTTTTATTAATTACTAACTTTTGAAAGAGTAACACCCAAAAATATTATGTTTTTTTCTATGTAAATAATAAGCCTACATAGTGCATAAAAATGACGCACAAACACGTAATCAAGATATCTTGTTAATTTTTTTTGTTATTAATAATGTGAATACAACATAATGTTACTATGATTGTTACTTTTTCATTATATAAAAATAAATAATAATACAAATATTAAATCTGAAGACATAATAAATCAGAAGACACTGTATTATTTTTTTTTTAGGGTTAAGCTGAAATTTATTTTCTTATCAATTGCTAACTTTTAAGTGATAAGAAAACATTTTTTAATCACCCTAATGTGCCAACAATTTACTGAACTTGAATTGTAGATTTCTGAATTTGAATTTGAATTTTCTGAATTTAAATTGAAGTTTTCTGAACTTGAATTGTAATTTTCTGAACTTGAAATGTAATTTTCTGAATTTGAAAGGAAAATTCTGAACTTGAATTTTGTTTTTCTGAATATTAACTGTAACTTTCTGAACTTGAAATGGAAATTCGGAACTTGAATTGTAATTTTCTCAACTTGAATTGTAATTTTCTGAATATGAAATGAAAATTCCGAGCTTGAATTGTAATTTTCTAAATACGAAATGGAAATTCTGAATTTTAATTTTAATTTTCTGAACTTGAATTGTAATTTTCTGAATGTGAAATGGAAATTCTGAAGTTGAATTGTAGTTTTCTGAACATGAATTGTAATTTCCTGAATATCAATTGCAACTTTCTGAACTTAAACTTTAAAAGGTGTAGAACTAACATTCAAATTGTCTTCTGGGTATGAAATTTCCATACGCTCTTGGACACACGTTCCTCCACATTTTCTTTTTTTTTTGTGGGGTTATGAGTTTTTCGGCTTCTCTTTTAGCCATCCTTTGCACTTTTTTGCGGACATTACCTTTTTTTCACTACTCTTCACAAATTAGTAAGGTATGTATATTAAATTAAATTTACACCGCGCACGATAAACTTAAAATGCGAACGTTAGTATTTATAATTTGAAAAATTATGAAAAATATTGTCATTAGATTCAGAGTAAAATATTTGTTAAAAAATGTGCGATCACTTTTCAGTCCCCAGGATGATCGATTTCTGTTTGCACAACATTTTTTTGTTACATATAAATATATTTTCAAAAACTCATTTTTCAAGCATAGGGATGAGTCGTTTTCGAGTCTTATTTTAATCGTGTAAGTGATCAATCAGTTTTTAATCACCCAAAGTGATCGAGAAAGACTCAATAAGGTGATTTTTTTTTAAAGTAATCTTCCAAATGCTATTCGGGAACGGAGATATATCAAATTTATAAAGCTATATTTGCATGCGTTCAATATACATTTTTTTTGTTTTTTGCTTCTCCTGTAAAATTTATTTATGTCAGTTAGGGCCTTTATGAATTAAGGTAGCGATATATTAATAGTATAAAAAAGTAAGTTTACTTTTAAAAAACAATATAGTACCTAAAAATCGATCTTTTGAGCAAGAAAAATCGGTACTACAAAATAAATCCCAAATGAAATAAGTTCCAAAAAAAATGAAATAAGTCCCAAATATTTTCCATACAAATTGGGACTTATTTCATAATGAAATAATTCCCAATGCGTTGGGACTTATCTCATAAAATTTTGTTGGGAATTATTTCATACACTGAACCAAAAACGTACATGTTTTTTACGAACAAAGTTTCATAGAAGTTCACGCTGGTTTTTCTTAACATATAAGAAAAAATTCATAGAATCTAAGAAAATTTTCGTAAAATTTAAGAATGAATACAAGCTTTCTGTGGATTTGTTTACATATTTTACGAAAAAGTACTTATATTCTAGGAAATGTTCTTAAATTTCAACGAAAAAGTTCTTTGGAGATGTTTTAACGAACAATTCTTAAAAACTATGTACTTTTTCATTGGATACATGAACTTTTTTGGTTCAGTGTAATGAAATAACTCCCAAATGAAATAATTCCCAACGGGATTTCGTTGGGAGTTATTTCATTTTCCAGCATTGGGAGTTATTTCATATTTGTTGGGACTTATTTCATTTCTCTTGAGACTAAATTTATTATTTTTTCCCATTGGGATTTATTTCATTTTCATTGGGACTTATTTCATTTCACTTAAAATTGCAATTTAACAAGCTTTCACGTTTTTGTAACTGTTTCTATAACTGTTGTAAGGTAAGATTTTAGCAAAACAACCAACAGTCTTATTAGTTTTTGCGGCATCTCCGAAGACTGCAACTGATAATGTTGGACAACAACAATAAAAAGATTTTGATCGATGACACATTTTCGATTATACCGCTGGGGTGTTTTAAACGGCTCCCTGAAATAAATCCCACGAAATAAGTCCCACTTTTAAAAACGAAATAAGTCCCACCAAAAATTGCTTAAAAACATGAAATTACTCCCACGAAATAAGTCCCACTTTTGAAAACGAAATAAGTCCCACCAAAATGAAATGATTTAAAAATTTACTTGAAATGAAATAACTCCCACTCAAAATGAAATAACTCCCCCTTGAATAATATATTTCTTAAATGAAATAAGTCCCACTTTCATAAACGAAATAAGTCCCACTTTTTCACTGTTTAATGCGATTTAAAATAAGAAGTACTTGGCTCTATAAAGTAGTTTATAACAAAAAAAGGAGAGCCATGAGAGATAAGGACAAAAAATTATGGTTGTCCCTTTTACGAAAAGTACAATATATAACTTTTTGCATAAGAAAAAAAAATTAGAAATAAAGCCATAATGGCCTTATAATTCATGGCTCTATCGCACTCCTCCATAAAAAAATCATTTATTTATCAGATAAATATTTGAAGGGTTTCATGAACTTCTGCACGACAGTATGGACATACTATTTTACTGGTTTGATCAGTGAGTAGTGCGGATTTCAGAATCAAAAACTGAAAAGTTATGTGGACCGATCTGTAATAATGAAATCATAACATCTTTTTGTAAATATTCTGTAAAAGGGAATACCATTCATTTCGTAAAGAGCAAGAAATAACGGAACTTTTTGTAAAGCATATTCTACAACACAATACATTTTTTTTAAAAAGCAACAAAAAGAACATTATGAAATTCAATGAGAAACAACGTGAAGAGCAACAAATAACGGCAAAAATTATTAAGCATTAACTTAAAATGCAAAATTATGAAAATGAAATAAGTCCCACTTAAAACGAAATAAATCCCACCCAAAATATAAATTTAGGGGTATGAAATAGCTCCCACTTTACAAAACGAATTTATTCCCATTCAAAACGAAATAAGTCCCACTTAAAATAAAAACGCGTAACGAAATAACTCCCACCAATTGACGAAATAAGTCCCACTTTTAAAAACTAAATAACTCCCACTTTCAAAATAGCAATTTTTGGTGGGACTTATTTCGTCTTTAAAAGTGGGACTTATTTCGTGGGAGTTATTTCAGGGAGCCTTTTAAACAGTTTGTCTTGACCGGACGCAGCTCTCGGTCAAGTTATTGAATGCACCAAAAGGAAATAAAAGAAAAGCGGATATTAGAATTCAATTCAAATAAGTACTTTAATTTTAAATATTTAGTCCAATATGATTAATTATAGAAATATATATATATTTACAGTTTACCTTATATGATTCTGGATCTGGTGGCTGGAACACGTCTGGTATCGCTGAGTTCGTAATCCAAGTGAAAGAATGGAAGGTTGATCTTGTCGGTCGAACTGTTTATATATATATATAAGATATATCTTCCAGCGATGTTTTAACATAGTATAAACGGTTCGACCGCTAATGGTAACTATAAGAAAATTACAAATTTACGAGGGCGACCGGTGAAGTTAATAGGTTTGGGCTCTAGGCCTAAACATGCCGGCCCCTTGCGAAACGCAAGATTAAAATAACACGAGACGTATTCCTGCACCGGGTCCAAGGTTAGCTTAAACTAGGTATTACGATATCTAACTCCGGTTCCAGTGCGGTATCTAAAGTTAGAGGAAAGAAATGAATTAAGAATAAACGTGGCGATATTTCAGTGGCGCAATAGTTTTTTAAGCTATTGCATAGATTTTATCGCGGGCTTGGCACCTAAAAAAAAAACCGGAATGGATAAATAAAAGTTAAAGTTAAAGTTAAAGTTAAAGTTAAAGTTAAAGTTAAAGTTAAAGTTAAAGTTAAAGTTAAAGTTAAAGTTAAAGTTAAAGTTAAAGTTAAAGTTAAAGTTAAAGTTAAAGTTAAAGTTAAAGTTAAAGTTAAAGTTAAAGTTAAAGTTAAAGTTAAAGTTAAAGTTAAAGTTAAAGTTAAAGTTAAAGTTAAAGTTAAAGTTAAAGTTAAAGTTAAAGTTAAAGTTAAAGTTAAAGTTAAAGTTAAAGTTAAAGTTAAAGTTAAAGTTAAAGTTAAAGTTAAAGTTTTTTTTTTTTTTTTTTGTATTCGCGGGAGGAGGAAATGCTTTATGCACTAACCGGGGTTAAGCCCTCGTTACTAGATGCTCTAGCATCGGGACTCTCCGAGTGTGGGACTCCCTTCCTATGTTAAGGTATACCGCACTAAAACCTAACCTCCCACGGCCCGCGCATTCTTCCTTACCTGGGACCGCGCTTAGCATTACTTCAGGTAAGGAAGCGCGTTACGTGAGCCCTGTGGCTACTTCACGCTAACTGGCTAGACAACCGTCTTCCCGTTTCGCAAGGAGGACGTTCCTTGCGTATCGCCTCACTATATCCCATCTTGCATTTTCAGAGGTCATCTTTCGAATGACACTGCCTGGGGAAAGCTCGCCAATTGTCTCTTCCACACGCCTTCTTTCTTCAGCGAATTGCTCGCATACGAAAAAGGTGTGGCGTACATCGTCTATGGCTCCACAGTAGGTGCAGTTCGGGGTTTGAACCTTGCCCATTCTGTGCAGGTACTCACGGAAATAACCGTGTCCGCTTAAGAATCGGGTCAGGTAAAAGTCGACGTCTCCATGCGGCCGATTCAGCCATGGTTCCACTTCGGGGATTAAAACCCTGGTCCACCTTCCAGCAGTACTGTTGATCCATTGTAGTTGCCACCGCCGGATCGATTCACCTCGCGCCTGCGTTGCAGCAACGTCTCTACGTATCTCTGCACGAGTGTCGTACATAATTTTTCTTTCCTCAGCGAGGAGGTATATAGGGACCTTGAAGGAGCGTTCTAATGCGTCAAGCATGTCCTCCCACCTGACAGAGTTAAAAGCATTTTTAACATCTAACGTCACCAATAGTACTACCGGCCTTGCTTGATGGCTTGCCGTCTCAGCCTTCCGGACCGCATCTACGACTTCGGCTATGGCGTCTATTGTGGAGTGCCCTCTCCGAAAGCCATGTTGCCGGTGTGAGAGTCCACCCTCATCTTCTATGGCTGCTGTTAGGCGTTGCTTTATAAGGCTCTCCATCATTTTTCCCGCTGTGTCGAGCATACATAGTGGGCGAAAGGATGATGGAGAGTTTGGGTCTCCTTTACCCTTCGGTATAAGGACGAGCCGTGCTGTCTTCCATCTGGCGGGGAAAACACTTGCCTGCAGACATTTGTTGTACATGTGCAACAAAAGCTCTGGACAGCTATTAGCAGTTAACCTGAGTGCCTCCGCAGGTATTCCGTCGGGTCCTGGGGCTTTTCCAGCCTTCATGCTACGCAGGGCTACTTTGAGCTCTTCTTCATTGAAAGGTACCACGTTTCGGTCATTTCGTGGTACATGTTCCTCTTCTCTAGAAGGATGCGCGAGGAATAGCGTTTCCACGATATTCTTCATGCGATCCTCGTCCATTATCTGGTTTGGTGGACGAAGTTTCTTCATTACTATTTTGTACCCTTGTCCCCAGGGATCATGATCGACTTCTTTACAGAGCGTTTTCCAGCATTTCAGCTTGCTTAGTTTTATGGCTTTTTTCGCCCCCTTGTATTCCTCCGCTCTTTCAAGAGCCTCGGATCTACAACGTGCGCGCGTCGCCAGTCTTCGCTTTCTGTGACATGCTTTTCGCAGCTCCGCTATCTCACTATTCCACCAATATACCTGCTTCTTGCCTCGCCACGTTCCTATGCGTGGCATAGAGGCGTTGCAGGCGAGGCGCATGCATTGCATGGTCTCTTCGACCGTTGCATGTGGCGAGCCAGTGCCATCGGTTATCCGACTGGCATTCGCCAGAACTGTTTCGGAGATCCTGGTGGCGTCAACTTTAGATGCATCCCATCTACGATTTTTGTGAGACGCGTTCGCTGCCAGTCTCTGACCAGGATCGTTGAGTTGAAAGGTGATGTAGTTGTGGTCGCTGCCAGTAAGGTCCTCCATCACTCTCCACCCAATCGCGTTTGGAAAGAGCCTTTCCGAGACAAGAGTTATGTCGGGAATGGAATACCCAAAGCCCGGGCGTCGATATGTCGGGTACGTGCCCGTGTTTAAAACTACCATACCGAGTCGGGCTGCCATATCTAAGATTAGCTTTCCCCTGGTATTAGTTTGGGGCATTCCCCATTCTACTGCTCTAGCGTTGAAGTCTCCAGCGATGACCAGGTTTCCAGTTTGGTCCCGTATGTCGTCTTCTAACAGCTCAAGCTTTTCTCTGCACCTCTCTATGGGGTCGTTTGGGGACAGGTAACAGCTTACGAGCGTAGTTTGTGCCACAGTCACACGGACGAAGCCTTGTCCGGCAGAAGGATTAGTGCCATTTACGTTGGCGTCCACTATCCAGATGGCAGCGGCACCAGATTCATCGACGTAAAGTTAAAGGTAAAGTTAAAGTTAAAGTTAAAGTTAAAGTTAAAGTTAAAGTTAAAGTTAAAGTTAAAGTTAAAGTTAAAGTTAAAGTTAAAGTTAAAGTTAAAGTTAAAGTTAAAGTTAAAGTTAAAGTTAAAGTTAAAGTTAAAGTTAAAGTTAAAGTTAAAGTTAAAGTTAAAGTTAAAGTTAAAGTTAAAGTTAAAGTTAAAGTTAAAGTTAAAGTTAAAGTTAAAGTTAAAGTTAAAGTTAAAGTTAAAGTTAAAGTTAAAGTTAAAGTTAAAGTTAAAGTTAAAGTTAAAGTTAAAGTTAAAGTTAAAGTTAAAGTTAAAGTTAAAGTTAAAGTTAAAGTTAAAGTTAAAGTTAAAGTTAAAGTTAAAGTTAAAGTTAAAGTTAAAGTTAAAGTTATATCATATTTTGTCATATCATGTGATGTCATATAATATGATGTCAGATCATCTGATGTCATATCATATGATGTCAGATCATAACATTTCATATCATATGATGTTTTATCATATGATGTCATATCATGTGATGTCATTTCATATGATGTCAGATCATATGATGTCATATCATATGATGTCAGATCATATTATGTCATATCATATGATGTCATATCATGTGATGTCATATCACATGATGTCATAGCATGTGATGTCATATCATATGATGTCATATCATGTGATGTTATATCATATGATGTCATATCATGTGATGTCATATCATATGATGTCATGTCATTTGATATCATATCATATGATGTCATATCATGTGATGTCATATCATATGATGTCATGTCATATGATGTCATATCATATGATGTCAGATCATATGATGTCATATCACGTGATGTTATATCATATGATGTCATATCATATGATGTCAGATCATATGATGCCAGATCATATGATATCATATCATGTGATACCATATCATATGATGTCATGTCATATGATGACATATCATGTGATGTCATATCATATGATGTCATGTGATGTCATATCATATGATTTCATATCCTATGATGTCATATCATATGATGTCATATCATGTGATGTCATATCATGTGATTTCATATCATATGATGTCATGTCATATGATGTCATATCATATGATGTCAGATCATATGATGTCATATCACGTGATGTTATATCATATGATGTCATATCATATGATGTCAGATCATATGATGCCAGATCATATGATGTCATATCATGTGAAGTCATATCATATGATGTCATGTCATATGATATCATATCATATGATGTCATGTCATATGATATCATATCATATGATGTCATATCATATGATGTCATATCATGTGATGTCATATCATGTGATTTCATATCATATGATGTCATGTCATATGATGTCATATCATGTGATGTCATATCATATGATGTCATATCATGTGATGTCATATCATATGATGTCAGATCATATGATGTCATATCATATGATGTCAGATCACATGATGTCATATCGCATGATGTTATATCATATGACGTCATATCATGTGATGTCATATCATGTGATGTCATATCATATGATGTCATATCATGTGATGTTTTATCATATGATGTCATATCATGTGATGTCATATCATATGATGTCATGTCATTTGATATCATATCATATGATGTCATATCATGTGATGTCATATCATATGATGTCATGTCATATGATGTCATATCATATGATGTCAGATCATATGATGTCATATCACGTGATGTTATATCATATGATGTCATATCATATGATGTCAGATCATATGATGCCAGATCATATGATGTCATATCATGTGATACCATATCATATGATGTCATGTCATATGATGACACATCATGTGATGTCATATCATATGATGTCATGTGATGTCATATCATATGATTTCATATCCTATGATGTCATATCATATGATGTCATATCATGTGATGTCATATCATGTGATTTAATATCATATGATGTCATGTCATATGATGTCATATCATGTGATGTCTTATCATATGATGTCATGTCATATGATGTCATATCATGTGATGTCATATCATATGATGTCATGTCATATGATATCATATCATATGATGTCATGTCATATGATATCATATCATATGATGTCATATCATGTGATGTCATATCATGTGATTTCATATCATATGATGTCATGTCATATGATGTCATATCATGTGATGTCATATCATATGATGTCATATCATGTGATGTCATATCATATGATGTCAGATCATATGATGTCATATCATATGATGTCAGATCACATGATGTCATATCACATGATGTTATATCATATGACGTCATATCATGTGATGTCATATCATGTGATGTCATATCATATGATGTCAGATCATATGATGTCATATCATATGATGTCATATCATGTGAAGTCATATCATATGATGTCATGTCATATGATATCATATCATATGATGTCATGTCATATGATATCATATCATATGATGTCATATCATGTGATGTCATATCATGTGATTTCATATCATATGATGTCATGTCATATGATGTCATATCATGTGATTTCATATCATATGATGTCATGTCATATGATGTCATATCATGTGATGTCTTATCATATGATGTCATATCATATGATGTCATATCATGTGAAGTCATATCATATGATGTCATGTCATATGATATCATATCATATGATGTCATGTCATATGATATCATATCATATGATGTCATATCATGTGATGTCATATCATGTGATTTCATATCATATGATGTCATGTCATATGATGTCATATCATGTGATGTCATATCATATGATGTCATGTCATATGATGTCATATCATGTGATGTCATATCATATGATGTCATGTCACGTGATGTTATATCATATGATGTCATTCATGTGATGTCATATCATATGATGTCATATCATGTGATGTCATATCATATGATGTCAGATCATATGATGTCATATCATATGATGTAAGATCACATGATGTCATATCACATGATGTTATATCATATGACGTCATATCATGTGATGTCATATCATGTGATGTCATATCATATGATGTCAGATCATATGATGTCATATCATATGATGTGAGATCATATGATGTCATATCATATGATGTCATATCATATGATGTCATATCATCTGATGTCATATAAACGTAAAAAATTTGTTTTCTTTCTTTCAAAACCCCCACCGCTGCGTACGGGCCTGGCATAAGTTTATAATATGCAATAGCTTTACCGCGGCAGTCCCCGAGTGCCACACGTCCTTTTATTATTTAAATTCAATTCTTCCTTTTATAATAAATTTAAGAAAAAATGTAAAAAGTTTGTTAAAATTTCGTTCAGCATGCGCCCGATAAAACCCATCCGAATATGGTGTCTTGGGCCAAAAGTGGACCTAGTGTGCCAGCAGGAATTGCGCCCAGCAAAACCTTGGGGTAAATTTCCGAGCCCAAAACGAGTTCTACTGGAGCGGCCATATGAAATTGTGGGTCGGCGAGCCTCAAATTGGAATATTGGCTCGCTATCGCCACATCAATGTTTCTCACTGGAGTCCGTCTTCTGAAATTGTCTACGCATACTGCATGCGTGGTGATGGTCACAGATTTGCCATGCTTCCCACGTAGGCGAATGAAGCTCCCCATCTGATTACCTATCCAGTCGACCTTCAAGCGCAGCCATCGTGTTAGCGCAGTGGAAATCAGCTTGGTGGTTTCGCATGGATCGATCAGTGCGCGAAGTTGTCGTAAACGGCCCCGAATTTCAATGACCACCATCGCTGTCGGTGTTGTGCCTCCACAGGTGCACGTTGGTATTGCGCCGGCCTTCGGGCAAGCGCTGTTGTTGGGCTTACCCATTTAGGCTGCTTCTCGGAGGGCGCCGCCTCCACAATCCTCCTAGCCGCATCCTCAGTTTAAAATGAAACCACACAATTTAAACAAAATTTAATTTAATTTTTATTATAAACACTTTTTACAAACTCGCGGGATGTATCTTAGTCGACTGTCAGGTGTATATTGAAGATGGCTGTCGGGTGATGAAATAGTTATGCCCAAGCCGACAGCAGCACCATGGCAACGCGGCTATCGGCTATCGGTCTCTTTCATTTACATTCCACAGGCGCATGTCATCTGTCATGTGATGTCGTGTGGCACCCCTCTGGCAAAGTCTACAAAACTTTTACCAGCACAGGGTGCACTACGTGATCACATAACAGGTGGCATGGCCCTGTAGGAATGCAATGACTAATGATCAGCCCTTACATCATCCCTTTTGGGGAAAAGAAGAATTTAGCAAGGTGATCAGTCTTGCTAGATTCTTCTTGCCCATATGATTTAAAGTTGTTCGAATGAACGAATGCTATATATTAGGGTGTTGCTCCCTTTTTTTTTTTCGTTCGTTCGAAAAACTTTTGCTAATACTTAAAATATAAGAACGCTTAACTCTTATATATTATAACCGATTTAAAAAAAATTAAATACTTTACAATATCTTTGTTTCTTTTGTTTGTACAATATTTAATTTCGATTTGTTTCCTTTTAGAATACATTTTTGGTTTTTGCATGTATATAACAAAAACTTACTTTGTTAACATTTGTTTTTTTTCTGATTAAGTGAATAATGACAATTTTGTTCTTTGTATGAAAATTTTTTTTTTTTGTTGTGAACTATGTACATATTTTGTAAAATTGTTTCCTTATGATGCCTTCTTGGCTATGTGATAGAAATTATTATTTGTAATTCGTTTTAACTATACAATAATTAATAATAGTACCTTCTTTCGAAAAATAATATATTTTTTTTGTTTTGTTGTATTTTCAAAACATTTTTAATTTGAATTCATGGCTAATTAACAAAAACGCTTAACTTAATAAGTGTAAATTTAGAAATTTTTTTTCTCTTAGAAATTTTTTACAAACGAAAAGATAAAATAAAAAAAGATATGCTAATTTAATTTACAAAGCCTATTTTTATGTACAGTTTTTTCTTTGTCGTTTAATTCATCAAAAATAGTTACGTTAGGTTCATCAATTTTCTTTGTTCCTTTTTTAAAAGAACTTTATCGCCTATCTTAATAACTAACGGTCGAGCCGTCTTATCATAAAAATGCTTAGTTTGTAGTTTGTTTCTATTTATTAGATTTTGTGCCATTTTATGGGTGTTTTGCATTCGAAATTTAATTTCCTTAGCATAGTTTTCGACATTATAAATTGGATCAATTTTATCTTTTGTTAATTCATTTGGCAAAGTTGCCTTTTTTGCAAATACTAATTCGAAAGGTGAAAATTTATTGTCAAAAACTGTGCTTGTTGTAGTATTGTGTAAAAATGTAAAGTATTTTAAATAAGTATCCCAATCTGAATGGGTATCATTCAAATATGCACGTAAGTATTCATTAAAGACTCTATGATTACGTTCAATTGTACCAACGGTTTCGTGATGGTATGCAGTTGAAAAATCATGTTTTACATTCAACAGTTGGGTTATTTCAGCAATTAATTCATTTTTAAATTCTGTGCCCAAATCTGATTTTATGGAATTCATTACACCGTAAGTTAAGATAAAGCCTTCAAAAATTGCAGATGCAATTGTTTTTGCAGACTTATCTGGTATAGCTACTGTTACTAAATATTTTGTCATGTCACAAATCATGGTTAGTGCGAACTTATTACCATATTTGGACTCAGGTAGGGGTCCTATTGTATCGATTACTAATACATCAAAAGGTTTACAAGGTGTTGGAGTTATTACGAGATTTTCTTTTGTTTTTGGTTTCACCTTGTTCAAAAGACATTTATTACAACTTTTTACGTATTTTGCTATATCGCGAGTCATACCTTTCCAGTAAAATTTTGTTCTTAATTTTGCGTAAAGTTTTTTGGAACCACAGTGTCCTCCTGAAATAGGGTCGTCGTGGTAAATTGTCATCAACTTAAGTTTTTTCTCGTCGTCTGTCACAGTTTCGACTGGATCAGTTAAAATAATCTCTAAAAATTTGAGTAATTTGTTTCCGCGATCTTTTAAATTTATAATAGTATAATGATTGAAAAATATATCATTTTTAGGCCATTCTATTTGCTTAATTTTGCGTTTGCTGGCTTCTGAATCAGTGGAGTGTAATGGAGTGTGGTTGCTAAGTGACCTTGCTCAATCCCGACTCTTGCGTCCTCGTTCGTGCTCTCTGGGCAACGGGAGCTACCTAGGCTCGCGGCAGAAAGAGAGGGAGCCCCGGTGGGGCCACTCTGACATACTTGGTTTAAGGGCTCACCGAGGTTTTTGCGTAGCGTCTGTTCACCATGAGGTGCGGCTGCAAGCGGGCGTCTGTCTTGAAGCAAGCGGCTCGCTATATAAATGTGTAAATATTTTCCAAAACCCCGAAACGGGTTGTGCGCTGGGTTTGGGACCCGCCACGTAAAAAACTTAATTCAAATGAAAAAATATACAAAGCCTCGGATGAGAACCCCCTTTAATGTTGACGACCCGGCAAAACGAATAAGGCATAACGATTTGGATATTAGGGCATGTACCGGGAATGGCCGGACCCTTTCAAGGGACGGTACCGCTGCCCGACTGGTTGATGTCCTCGTAGGCGCAAAGGCCGACATCACCGCCCTGCAGGAAATGCGATGGACGGGGCAAGGAAAGACGACCATCGGTCCTTGTGACGTATACTACAGTGGCCAGACACGCGGCAAAGCGCGTGGTGTAGGATTCGTGGTGGGAAAGAGACTTCGCCGCCAAGTATTAGCGTTCACTCCTGTGAACGAGCGTCTCGCCGCGATCCGCATCAAGGCGAGGTTTTTCAACATAACATTTATCTGCGCCTATGCGCCGACTGAGGAGACGGACGACGCAGAGAAGGACTCCTTCTACGATAAACTTGAACAGACTTATGATCGCTGCCCACAGCATGATATCAAAATCGTGCTCGGCGACTTTAATGCCAAGGTGGGCAAGGAAGGAATCTTTGGTCCCACAGTTGGAAAATTCAGTCTCCACGATATAACATCCCCCAACGGCACTAGGTTGATTGACTTCGCCGCTGCTCGCAATATGGTCATCAGTAGTACCAGGTTCCAGCATAAGCGAATACACCAAGCCACATGGCTGTCCCCTGATCAAAGAACTAGAAACCAGATTGATCATGTCTTTATTGACGGCAGACATAGCTCCACCGTTCTGGACGTGCGTACACTGCGTGGTCCCAATATTGACTCTGACCATTATCTTGTCGCAGCCAAGATACGCACACGCCTCTGTGCAACGAAGAAAGTGCGCACAGTAACGGAAGGAAAGTTTGACGTCGAGAAGCTGCGCATGACACAGACAGCTGATAATTTCACAACTCGACTCTCACACCTGCTAGCAGAGGGCAATCCTCGACCTAACGATGTAACCGAGCAATGGAAGCATATCTCTCACTCATTGCGCACCGCCGCTGAGGCCACTATAGGGTTCCAGCGAGCCCGCAAGAACAACTGGTACGATGAGGAATGCAAAACTGCCTCGAAAAAAAAGGACGCTGCCTACAAGGAGACGTTGCGAACGGGCGCAACCCGCAGTGTATGGCAACAATATCGTGAGGCAAAGAAGGAAGAGAGACGCCTTTTCAGAAAAAAGAAAAGTGAGGCCGAAAGGTGTGAGTGTGAGGAGCTTGAGATGCTGGCTGACAGGAATGATGCCCGAAAATTCTATGAAAAGATCCGGCGGATGACGGAAGGTTTTAAGACCGGGGCAAGCTCCTGTAAGGACAATAATGGCGACCTGGTAACCGACGTACAAAGTGTACTTAAATTATGGAGGGAGCACTTCTCCTCACTGCTAAATTGCGAGGGAGACGTCGAACCCGATACCCCAATCCCTGACGATGGAAAAGTCGTCCCACCACCTGACTATGATGAAGTGAGGATAGCTATATCCCGGCTCAAAAACAACAAAGCGCCTGGAAAAGACGGACTACCCGCCGAGCTGTTCAAACGCGGAGGCGAAGAGCTGGTAAAAATCATGCATCAGCTCTTATGCAGAATATGGTCAGACGAATGCATGCCTCCGGATTGGAATTTAAGTGTGCTTTGCCCAATCCACAAGAAAGGCGATCCCGCTAACCGCACCAACTACCGCGGAATTAGTCTTCTTAATATCGCATATAAGGTTCTTTCTAGCGTGTTGTGTGAAAGGCTGAAGCCCATCGTAGACAAACTGATTGGACCTTATCAGTGTGGCTTTAGACCTGTTAAGTCTACCATCGACCAGATTTTCACGATACGCCAAATCCTGGAGAAGACCCATGATAAGAGAATCGACACTCACCATCTCTTTGTCGATTTTAAAGCCGCTTTTGACAGCGTAAAAAGGAGTTGCCTGTATGCCGCCATGTCTGAATTTGACTTCCCTGCAAAGCTTATACGGCTTTGTCAAATGACGTTGAGCAATACCAACAGCTCCGTCAGAATCGGGAAGGACCTCTCTGAGCCATTTGAAACCAAACGAGGCTTCAGACAGGGCGACTCCCTTTCGTGCGATTTCTTCAATCTGATGCTGGAGAAGATAATTCGAGCAGCAGAGCTAAACCGCAATGGTACAATCTTTTACAAGAGCGTGCAATTGCTGGCGTATGCCGATGATATTGATATCATTGGCCTTAACAACCGCGCCGTAAGCGCTGCCTTCTCTGGACTGGATAAGGAAGCGAAAAAAGTGGGTCTTGCCGTGAACGAGGACAAGACGAAGTATTTGCTGTCATCAAAGAAAGAATCGGCGCACCTGCGCCTTGGCAGCCATGTCACTGTTGATAGTTACAAATTTGAAACTGTGAGGGACTTCGTCTATTTGGGAACCAGTATCAACACCGAAAATAATATCAGTCTAGAAATCCAGCGGAGAATCACTCTTGCCAACAAGTGCTACTTTGGACTGAGTAGGCAATTGAGAAGTAAAGTCCTCTCTCGAAGAACAAAGATCACGCTCTATAAGTCTCTCATCATACCTGTCCTGATGTATGGCTCAGATTCATGGACAATGTCAAGAGAAGATGAGATGGCCCTTGGAGTATTTGAGAGAAAAGTTCTCCGGAAGATTTATGGTCCTTCCCGTGATGCCAACGGCGAGTATAGAAGGAAATTTAACGATGAGCTGTACGAGCTCTACGCAGATCTGACCATAGTCCAGCGAATTAAAGCCCAAAGACTCCGCTGGCTGGGCCATGTTATGCGAATGGACAAAGAAGCTCCAGCACAGAAGGTTTTCCTATCGTCGCCTGAATTCGGCAGCAGAGGAAGGGGGAGGCCTCGACTGAGATGGAAACAACAGGTGGAGGATGACTTGAACTCCCTTGGCGTGCTAGCACGAAATATCGGGCAAACTCTTAGTGGATGCCTGTTTTCACACACCCGACAGGTCAAAGAAAAGATATTTGCTTCGGCTTTTTTACGGATGGCAGTGAAGCGTGTCATTTCTATAACAAATAATACATTTTTCGTTTTTCAAAAAGGCATACACTTTTGGAATGGCGAGCAATAATTAAAATGTAGTATGTGCAATGACGAGGTTTTGAATTAACTTCATGTTTTCTTACGTTTTCTTAGACATATTCAGGTGTATAATTAATAACGTATTGGTTATGTATAAATATACATACATATGTACATCTACTGAATAAATAAGCACTTGGATTGGGAGTTATTTCATTTTTCTTGGAACTTATTTCATTTGGGAGTAATTTCATTTTTTTTGGAAACGGCCTCATTCCTTCTTTGGGAGTTGTTTAATTTCTAAAAGTTGGGACTTATTTCATTTTATTGTGGGATTTATTTCATTGGGACTTATTTCATTTGGGATTTATTTCGTGGTACCAGAAAAATCTATTTCCAAATAGTTAGTAATTCTATTAAGTTCAGAAAGTTGCAATTGATATTCAGAAAATTACAATTCAAGTTCAGAATTTCCTTTTCAAGTTCAGATAGTTACAGTTAATATTCAGATAGTTGCAATTCATATTCAATACAATTGAAGTTCAGAAAGTTACAATTCAAGTTCGGAATTTTCATTTCATGTTTCGAAAATTACAATTCAAGTTAAGAAAGTTACAATTCAAGTTCGGAATTTTCATTTCATGTTTCGAAAATTACAATTCAAGTTAAGAAAGTTACAATTCAATTTCAGAAAATTACAATTCAAGTTCAGAAAATTAAAATTCAAGTTCGAAATTTTCATTCATATTCAGAAAATTACAATTCAAGCTCAGAAAATTACAATTCAAGTTCAGAAAATTACAATTCAAGTTCGGAATTTCCATTTCAAATGCAGAAAATTACAATTTAAGTTCAGAAGATTACAATTCAAGTTCAGAAAATTAAAATTAAAATTCAGAAAATTTCAATTCAAGTTCAGAAATTTTCACATAGTTCACTTTAAAAAATTTCCACTGTGCGCTTGAAAATCTATATATATATAAAAATTTTGCCGTTTTTCGCGTTGTAATGAACTTTACGGAGAATGGATGAACCGATTTTAACCAAACTTTGCCACATTAAAGAGACACATGTGGAGAAGGTTTACAACCAAAAAAGGGGGTTATCAGAAAAAGGGGCGTGGCACCTCTCATACAAACTAAATTTTTCAAGCAAAGTATCTGTGAAAGGGTTACAGGTAGGAACCTGAAAATTGGTATAGACCTATATGATATCCAAAGCATTCTCACACATAAAAAGGGGGGTTATCAGAAGAAGGGCGTGGCACCTCCCATCAAAACTTTATTTGTCAAGCAGAATATCTGTGAAAGGGTTCAAGGTAGGGACCTGAAAATTGGTATAGACCTATATGATATCAAAAGCATTATTACACATAAAAAAGGGGGTTATCAGAAAAGGGCGCGTGGCACCTCCCATACAAGCTAAATTTTTCAAGCAGAATATCTGTAAAAGGGTTCAAGGTAGGGACCTGAAAATTGGTATAGACCTATATGATATCAAAAGCATTCTCACACATAAAAAGGGGGTTATCAGAAAAGGGGGCGTCTCACCTCTAAATTTTCAAGCAGAATATCTGTGAAAAGGTTCAAGGTAGGGACCTGAAATTTGTAAAGACCTATATGATATCAAAAACATTCTTGGTTAATCAGAAATAGGGGCGTGGTATCTCCCATATAACTATCGTTACTGTATATTTATACACCGCATGAAAATAAAACCAAAAATGTTGTGTATCAGAAACTTTAGAATAAGTTGCTAGTGTACAATAATTAGAGTTAGTCACTAGTTTTTTATAAGAAATTTCAGTTTGTAATTTCATGTTTATGGATATACATTAGGGTGATTCAAAAAAAATGTCGCCTTGGTCTTACCCCCTAAAAAGTTAGGTATTGATGAGAAAATAAGCCTTGCAAAAAATTAGCGCTCTAACTTAACCCTTAGAAGTGGCTATTTCTCATACATTTTGTATGGGGAAAAATGGCTTTTTTTTTTCAAAGTGAATTTTCTTGTAATTTTTGAAACTTTTTTCAAAATATTTTTACATACTCTTAAAGTTGAAGCTTCCACAATGGTAAGCCATGTTAACTATTCAAATAATTACAGCCATTCAAAATTTACTAGATTTTATACGTGTTGTTGTTGTTTTGGGACGGTTCTGCAGAAGTGGTGTGATTTAGGCAACAACTTGGGTGACTTGGTGGTTATTTGTGATAACGCACCTTGTCATTGAAGTGTTGAGGCTGCAATTCTTGAGCACTCCAACGGTCTCCCAAGTGTACTTCGTTTGGGACCATATTCACCCATGCTGAACCCGGTAGAGGCAATTTGGTCCAAGATAAAGTCCATAGTAAAGTCCAGTATGCAGGCGCCAATGTACAAGGTCCAGGTCTTTGTGAACAGAGGCAGTATTTGGAACGCAAACTTGATGTTGCCAAGGTAGCCATAACTGCTGGAGATTGCGCCAGAGCAACGCAGCACTGCTTTAGTTTTCATGCTGATGCCCTTTCGCTACGTGATATGCTGGCCGGTGGATAAAAAATGCATATTTAATACATATATTATGCACTTATATACACACAAAAAAAATATTACATTTTTTAGGTCTTGCCCTTCGAAAGTTAGTAATTGATAAGCAAATAAACCTCGCAAAAATAAGCGCTCTAACTTAACCCTTAGAGACACGAATTTTTTATAACATTTATTAATTTATTTTATAACATATTATTATTAATTACTAACTTTTGAAAGAGTAACACCCAAAAATATTATGTTTTTTTCTATGTAAATAATAAGCCTACATAGTGCATATAAATGACGCACAAACACGTAATCAAGATATCTTGTTAATTATTTTTGTTATTATTAATGTGAATACCACATAATGTTACTATGATTGTTACTTTTTCATTATATAAAAATAAATAATAATACAAATATTAAATCTGAAGACATAATAAATCAGAAGACACTGTATTATTTTTTTTTTTAGGGTTAAGCTGAAATTTATTTTCTTATCAATTGCTAACTTTTAAGTGATAAGAAAACATTTTTTAATCACCCTAATGTGCCAACAATTTACTGAACTTGAATTGTAGTTTTCTGAATTTGAATTTGAATTTTCTGAATTTAAATTGAAGTTTTCTGAACTTGAATTGTAATTTTCTGAACTTGAAATGTAATTTTCTGAATTTGAAAGGAAAATTCTGAACTTGAATTTTGTTTTTCTGAATATTAACTGTAACTTTCTGAACTTGAAATGGAAATTCGGAACTTGAATTGTAATTTTCTCAACTTGAATTGTAATTTTCTGAATATGAAATGAAAATTCCGAGCTTGAATTGTAACTTTCTGAACTTGAAATGGAATTTTCTGAAATTGAATTGTAACTTTCTTAACTTGAATTGTAATTTTCTGAACTTGAATTGTAATTTTCTCAACTTGAATTGTAATTTTCTCAACTTGAATTGTAATTTTCTGAATATGAAATGAAAATTCCGAACTTGAATTGTAACTTTCTGAACTTGAAATGGAATTTTCTGAAATGGAAATTCTGAACTTGAATTGTAATTTTCTAAATACGAAATAGAAATTCTGAATTTTAATTTTAATTTTCTGAACTTGAATTGTAATTTTCTGAATGTGAAATGGAAATTCTGAAGTTGAATTGTAATTTCCTGAATATCAATTGCAACTTTCTGAACTTAAACTTTAAAAGGTGTAGAACTAACATTCAAATTGTCTTCTGGGTATGAAATTTCCATACGCTCTTGGACACACGTTCATCCACATTTTCTTTTTTTTTGTGGGGTTATGAGTTTTTCGGCTTCTCTTTTAGCCATCCTTTGCACTTTTTTTGCGGACATTACCTTTTTTCACTACTCTTCACTAATTAGTAAGGTATGTATATTAAATTAAATTTACACCGCGCACGAGAAACTTAAAATGCGACCGTTTGTATTTATTATTTGAAAAATTATGAAAAATATTGTCATTAGATTCAGAGTAAAATATTTGTTAAAAAATGTGCGATCACTTTTCAGTCCCCAGGATGATCGATTTCTGTTTGCACAACATTTTTTTGTTACATATAAATATATTTTCAAAAACTCATTTTTCAAGCATAGGGATGAGTCGTTTTCGAGTCTTATTTTAATCGTGTAAGTGATCAATCAGTTTTTAATCACCCAAAGTGATCAAAAAAGACTCAATAAGGTGATTTGTTTTAAAGGTAATCTTCCAAATGCTATTCGGGAACGGAGATATATCAAATTTATAAAGCTATATTTGCATGCGTTCAATATACATTTTTTTTGGTTTTTTGCTTCTCCTGTAAAATTTATTTATGTCAGTTAGGGCCTTTGTGAATTAAGTTAGCGATATATTAATAGTATAAAAAAGTAGGTTTACTTTTAAAAAACAATATACTACTTAAAAATCGATCTTTTGAGCAAGAAAAATCGGTACCACGAAATAAATCCCAAATGAAATAAGTTCCAAAAAAAAAATGAAATAAGTCCCAAATATTTTCCATACAAATTGGGACTTATTTCATAATGAAATAATTCCCAATGCGTTGGGACTTATCTCATAAAATTTTGTTGGGAATTATTTCATAATGAAATAACTCCCAAATGAAATAATTCCCAACGGGATTTCGTTGAGAGTTATTTCATTTTCCAGCATTGGGAGTTATTTCATATTTGTTGGGACTTATTTCATTTCTCTTGAAACTGCAATTTATTATTTTTTACCATTGGGATTTATTTCATTTTCATTGGGACTTATTTCATTTCTCTTAAAATTGCAATTTAACAAGCTTTCACATTTTTGTAACTGTTTCTATAACTGTTGTAAGGTAAGATTTTAGCAAAAAAACCAACAGTCTTATTAGTTTTTGCGGCATCTCCGAAGACTGCAACTGATAATGTTGGACAACAACAATAAAAAGATTTTGATCGATGACACATTTTCGATTATACCGCTGGGGTGTTTTAAACAGTTTGTCTTGACCGGACGCAGCTCTCGGTCAAGTTATTGAATGCACCAAAAGGAAATAAAAGAAAAGCGGATATTAGAATTCAATTCAAATAAGTACTTTAATTTTAAATATTTAGTCCAATATGATTAATTATAGAAATAAATATATATTTACAGTTTACCTTATATGATTCTGGATCTGGTGGCTGGAACACGTCTGGTATCGCTGAGTTCGTAATCCAAGTGAAAGAATGGAAGGTTGATCTTGCCGGTCGAACTGTTTATATATATATATATATATAAGATATATCTTCCAGCGATGTTTTAACATAGTTAGTATAAACAGTTCGACCGCTAATGGTAACTATAAGAAAATTACAAATTTACGAGGGCGACCGGTCCAGTTAATAGATTTGGGCTCTAGGCCTAAACATGCCGGCCCCCTTGCGAAACGCAAGATTAAAATAACACGAGACGTATTCCTGCACCGGGTCCAAGGTTAGCTTAAACTAGGTATTACGATATCTAACTCCGGTTCCAGTGCGGTATCTAAAGTTAGAGGAAAGAAATGAATTAAAAATAAACGTGGCGATATTTCAGTGGCGCAATAGTTTTTTATTATTTAAATTCAATTCTTCCTTTTATAATAAATTTAAGAAAAAATGTAAAAAGTTTGTTAAAATTTCGTTCAGCATGCGCCCGATAAAACCCATCCGAATATGGTGTCTTGGGCCAAAAGTGGGCCAGCAGGAATTGCGCCCAGCAAAACCTTGGGGTAAATTTCCGAGCCCAAAACGAGTTCTACTGGAACGGCCATATGAAATTGTGGGTCGGCGAGCCTCAAATTGGAATATTGGCTCGCTATCGCCACATCAATGTTTCTCACTGGAGTCCGTCTTCTGAAATTGTCTACGCATACTGCAGGCGTGGTGATGGTCACAGATTTGCCATGCTTCCCACGTAGGCGAATGAAGCTCCCCATCTGATTACCTATCCATTCGACCTTCAAGCGCAGCCATCGTGTTAGCGCAGTGGAAATCAGCTTGGTGGTTTCGCATGGATCGATCAGTGCGCGAAGTTGTCGTAAACGGCCCCGAATTTCAATGACCACCATCGCTGTCGGTGTTGTGCCTCCACAGGTGCACGTTGGTATTGCGCCGGCCTTCGGGTAAGCGTTGTTGTTGGGCTTACCCATTTAGGCTGCTTCTCGGAGGGCGCCGCCTCCTCAGTTTAAAATGAAACCACACAATTTAAACAAAATTTAATTTAATTTTTATTATAAACACTTTTTACAAACTCGCGGGATGTATCTTAGTCGACTGTCAGGTGTATATTGAAGATGGCTGTCGGGTGATGAAATAGTTATGCCCAAGCCGACAGCAGCACCATGGCAACGCGGCTATCGGCTATCGGTCTCTTTCATTTACATTCCACAGGCGCATGTCATCTGTCATGTGATGTCGTGTGGCACCCCTCTGGCAAAGTCTACAAACCTTTTACCAGCACAGGGTGCACTACGTGATCACATAACAGGTGGCATGGCCCTGTAGGAATGCACTGACTAATGATCAGCCCTTACATCATCCCTTTTGGGGAAAAGAAGAATTTAGCAAGGTGATCAGTCTTGCTAGATTCTTCTTGCCCATATGATTTAAAGTTGTTCGAATGAACGAATGCTATATATTAGGGTGTTGCTCCCTTTTTTTTTCGTTCGTTCGAAAAACTTTTGCTAATACTTAAAATATAAGAACGCTTAACTCTTATATATTATAATTTATTGAAAATTAACGGATTAAAAAAAATTAAATACTTTACAATATCTTTGTTTCTTTTGTTTGTACAATATTTAATTTCGATTTGTTTCCTTTTAGAATACATTTTTGGTTTTTGCATGTATATAACAAAAACTTACTTTGTTAACATTTGTTTTTTTTCTGATTAAGTGAATAATGACAATTTTGTTCTTTGTATGAAAATTTTTTTTTTGTTGTGAACTATGTACATATTTTGTAAAATTGTTTCCTTATGATGCCTTCTTGGCTATGTGATAGAAATGATTATTTGTAATTCGTTTTAACTATACAATAATTAATAATAGTACCTTCTTTCGAAAAATAATATATTTTTTTTTGTTTTGTTGTATTTTCAAAACATTTTTAATTTGAATTCATGGCTAATTAACAAAAACGCTTAACTTAATAAGTGTAAATTTAGAAATTTTGTTTCTCTTAGAAATTTTTTACAAACGAAAAGATAAAATAAAAAAAGATATGCTAATTTAATTTACAAAGCCTATTTTTATGTACAGTTTTTTCTTTGTCGTTTAATTCATCAAAAATAGTTACGTTAGGTTCATCAATTTTCTTTGTTCCTTTTTTAAAAGAACTTTATCGCCTATCTTAATAACTAACGGTCGAGCCGTCTTATCATAAAAATGCTTAGTTTGTAGTTTGTTTCTATTTATTAGATTTTGTGCCATTTTATGGGTATTTTGCATTCGAAATTTAATTTCCTTAGCATAGTTTTCGACATTATAAATTGGATCAATTTTATCTTTTGTTTATTCATTTGGCAAAGTTGCCTTTTTTGCAAATACTAATTCGAAAGGTGAAAATTTATTGTCAAAAACTGTGCTTGTTGTAGTATTGTGTAAAAATGTAAAGTATTTTAAATAAGTATCCCAATCTGAATGGGTATCATTCAAATATGCACGTAAGTATTCATTAAAGACTCTATGATTACGTTCAATTGTACCAACGGTTTCGTGATGGTATGCAGTTGAAAAATCATGTTTTACATTCAACAGTTGGGTTATTTCAGCAATTAATTCATTTTTAAATTCTGTGCCCAAATCTGATTTTATGGAATTCATTACACCGTAAGTTAAGATAAAGCCTTCAAAAATTGCAGATGCAATTGTTTTTGCAGACTTATCTGGTATAGCTACTGTTACTAAATATTTTGTCATGTCACAAATCATGGTTAGTGCGAACTTATTACCATATTTGGACTCAGGTAGGGGTCCTATTGTATCGATTACTAATACATCAAAAGGTTTACAAGGTGTTGGAGTTATTACGAGATTTTCTTTTGTTTTTGGTTTCACCTTGTTCAAAAGACATTTATTACAACTTTTTACGTATTTTGCTATATCGCGAGTCATACCTTTCCAGTAAAATTTTGTTCTTAGTTTTGCGTAAAGTTTTTTGGAACCACAGTGTCCTCCTGAAATAGGGTCGTCGTGGTAAATTGTCATCAACTTAAGTTTTTTCTCGTCGTCTGTCACAGTTTCGACTGGATCAGTTAAAATAATCTCTAAAAATTTGAGTAATTTGTTTCCGCGATCTTTTAAATTAATAATAGTATAATGATTGAAAAATATATCATTTTTAGGCCATTCTATTTGCTTAATTTTGCGTTTGCTGGCTTCTGAATCAGTGGAGTGTAATGGAGTGTGGTTGCTAAGTGACCTTGCTCAATCCCGACTCTTGCGTCCTCGTTCGTGCACTCTGGGCAACGGGAGCTACCTAGGCTCGCGGCAGAAAGAGAGGGAGCCCCGGTGGGGCCACTCTGACATACTTGGTTTAAGGGCTCACCGAGGTTTTTGCGTAGCGTCTGTTCACCATGAGGTGCGGCTGCAAGCGGGCGTCTGTCTTGAAGCAAGCGGCTCGCTATATAAATGTGTAAATATTTTCCAAAACCCCGAAACGGGTTGTGCGCTGGGTTTGGGACCCGCCACGTAAAAAACTTAATTCCAATGAAAAAATATACAAAGCCTCGGATGAGAACCCCCTTTAATGTTGACGACCCGGCAAAACGAATAAGGCATAACGATTTGGATATTAGGGCATGTACCGGGAATGTCCGGAATTCGAAATTTAATTTCCTTAGCATAGTTTTCGACATTATAAATTGGATCAATTTTATCTTTTGTTAATTCATTTGGCAAAGTTGCCTTTTTTGCAAATACTAATTCGAAAGGTGAAAATTTATTGTCAAAAACTGTGCTTGTTGTAGTATTGTGTAAAAATGTAAAGTATTTTAAATAAGTATCCCAATCTGAATGGGTATCATTCAAATATGCACGTAAGTATTCATTAAAGACTCTATGATTACGTTCAATTGTACCAACGGTTTCGTGATGGTATGCAGTTGAAAAATCATGTTTTACATTCAACAGTTGGGTTATTTCAGCAATTAATTCATTTTTAAATTCTGTGCCCAAATCTGATTTTATGGAATTCATTACACCGTAAGTTAAGATAAAGCCTTCAAAAATTGCAGATGCAATTGTTTTTGCAGACTTATCTGGTATAGCTACTGTTACTAAATATTTTGTCATGTCACAAATCATGGTTAGTGCGAACTTATTACCATATTTGGACTCAGGTAGGGGTCCTATTGTATCGATTACTAATACATCAAAAGGTTTACAAGGTGTTGGAGTTATTACGAGATTTTCTTTTGTTTTTGGTTTCACCTTGTTCAAAAGACATTTATTACAACTTTTTACGTATTTTGCTATATCGCGAGTCATACCTTTCCAGTAAAATTTTGTTCTTAGTTTTGCGTAAAGTTTTTTGGAACCACAGTGTCCTCCTGAAATAGGGTCGTCGTGGTAAATTGTCATCAACTTAAGTTTTTTCTCGTCGTCTGTCACAGTTTCGACTGGATCAGTTAAAATAATCTCTAAAAATTTGAGTAATTTGTTTCCGCGATCTTTTAAATTTATAATAGTATAATGATTGAAAAATATATCATTTTTAGGCCATTCTATTTGCTTAATTTTGCGTTTGCTGGCTTCTGAATCAGTGGAGTGTAATGGAGTGTGGTTGCTAAGTGACCTTGCTCAATCCCGACTCTTGCGTCCTCGTTCGTGCACTCTGGGCAACGGGAGCTACCTAGGCTCGCGGCAGAAAGAGAGGGAGCCCCGGTGGGGCCACTCTGACATACTTGGTTTAAGGGCTCACCGAGGTTTTTGCGTAGCGTCTGTTCACCATGAGGCGCGGCTGCAAGCGGGCGTCTGTCTTGAAGCAAGCGGCTCGCTATATAAATGTGTAAATATTTTCCAAAACCCCGAAACGGGTTGTGCGCTGGGTTTGGGACCCGCCACGTAAAAAACTTAATTCCAATGAAAAAATATACAAAGCCTCGGATGAGAACCCCCTTTAATGTTGACGACCCGGCAAAACGAATAAGGCATAACGATTTGGATATTAGGGCATGTACCGGGAATGTCCGGACCCTTTCAAGGGACGGTACCGCTGCCCGACTGGTTGATGTCCTCGTAGGCGCAAAGGCCGACATCACCGCCCTGCAGGAAATGCGATGGACGGGGCAAGGAAAGACGACCATCGGTCCTTGTGACGTATACTACAGTGGCCAGACACGCGGCAAAGCGCGTGGTGTAGGATTCGTGGTGGGAAAGAGACTTCGCCGCCAAGTATTAGCGTTCACTCCTGTGAACGAGCGTCTCGCCGCGATCCGCATCAAGGCGAGGTTTTTCAACATAACATTTATCTGCGCCTATGCGCCGACTGAGGAGACGGACGACGCAGAGAAGGACTCCTTCTACGATAAACTTGAACAGACTTATGATCGCTGCCCACAGCATGATATCAAAATCGTGCTCCGCGACTTTAATGCCAAGGTGGGCAAGGAAGGAGTCTTTGGTCCCACAGTTGGAAAATTCAGTCTCCACGATATAACATCCCCCAACGGCACTAGGTTGATTGACTTCGCCGCTGCTCGCAATATGGTCATCAGTAGTACCAGGTTCCAGCATAAGCGAATACACCAAGCCACATGGCTGTCCCCTGATCAAAGAACTAGAAACCAGATTGATCATGTCTTTATTGACGGCAGACATATGTAGCTCCACCGTTCTGGACGTGCGTACACTGCGTGGTCCCAATATTGACTCTGACCATTATCTTGTCGCAGCCAAGATACGCACACGCCTCTGTGCAACGAAGAAAGTGCGCACAGTAACGGAAGGAAAGTTTGACGTCGAGAAGCTGCGCATGACACAGACAGCTGATAATTTCACAACTCGACTCTCACACCTGCTAGCAGAGGGCAATCCTCGACCTAACGATGTAACCGAGCAATGGAAGCATATCTCTCACTCATTGCGCACCGCCGCTGAGGCCACTATAGGGTTCCAGCGAGCCCGCAAGAACAACTGGTACGATGAGGAATGCAAAACTGCCTCGAAAAAAAAGGACGCTGCCTACAAGGAGACGTTGCGAACGGGCGCAACCCGCAGTGTATGGCAACAATATCGTGAGGCAAAGAAGGAAGAGAGACGCCTTTTCAGAAAAAAGAAAAGTGAGGCCGAAAGGCGTGAGTGTGAGGAGCTTGAGATGCTGGCTGACAGGAATGATGCCCGAAAATTCTATGAAAAGATCCGGCGGATGACGGAAGGTTTTAAGACCGGGGCAAGCTCCTGTAAGGACAATAATGGCGACCTGGTAACCGACGTACAAAGTGTACTTAAATTATGGAGGGAGCACTTCTCCTCACTGCTAAATTGCGAGGGAGACGTCGAACCCGATACCCCAATCCCTGACGATGGAAAAGTCGTCCCACCACCTGACTATGATGAAGTGAGGATAGCTATATCCCGGCTCAAAAACAACAAAGCGCCTGGAAAAGACGGACTACCCGCCGAGCTGTTCAAACGCGGAGGCGAAGAGCTGGTAAAAAGCATGCATCAGCTCTTATGCAGAATATGGTCAGACGAATGCATGCCTCCGGATTGGAATTTAAGTGTGCTTTGCCCAATCCACAAGAAAGGCGATCCCGCTAACCGCACCAACTACCGCGGAATTAGTCTTCTTAATATCGCATATAAGGTTCTTTCTAGCGTGTTGTGTGAAAGGCTGAAGCCCATCGTAGACAAACTGATTGGACCTTATCAGTGTGGCTTTAGACCTGTTAAGTCTACCATCGACCAGATTTTCACGATACGCCAAATCCTGGAGAAGCCCCATGATAAGAGAATCGACACTCACCATCTCTTTGTCGATTTTAAAGCCGCTTTTGACAGCGTAAAAAGGAGTTGCCTGTATGCCGCCATGTCTGAATTTGACTTCCCTGCAAAGCTTATACGGCTTTGTCAAATGACGTTGAGCAATACCAACAGCTCCGTCAGAATCGGGAAGGACCTCTCTGAGCCATTTGAAACCAAACGAGGCTTCAGACAGGGCGACTCCCTTTCGTGCGATTTCTTCAATCTGATGCTGGAGAAGATAATTCGAGCAGCAGAGCTAAACCGCAATGGTACAATCTTTTACAAGAGCGTGCAATTGCTGGCGTATGCCGATGATATTGATATCATTGGCCTTAACAACCGCGCCGTAAGCGCTGCCTTCTCTGGACTGGATAAGGAAGCGAAAAAAGTGGGTCTTGCCGTGAACGAGGACAAGACGAAGTATTTGCTGTCATCAAAGAAAGAATCGGCGCACCTGCGCCTTGGCAGCCATGTCACTGTTGATAGTTACAAATTTGAAACTGTGAGGGACTTCGTCTATTTGGGAACCAGTATCAACACCGAAAATAATATCAGTCTAGAAATCCAGCGGAGAATCACTCTTGCCAACAAGTGCTACTTTGGACTGAGTAGGCAATTGAGAAGTAAAGTCCTCTCTCGAAGAACAAAGATCACGCTCTATAAGTCTCTCATCATACCTGTCCTGATGTATGGCTCAGATTAATGGACAATGTCAAGAGAAGATGAGATGGCCCTTGGAGTATTTGAGAGAAAAGTTCTCCGGAAGATTTATGGTCCTTCCCGTGATGCCAACGGCGAGTATAGAAGGAAATTTAACGATGAGCTGTACGAGCTCTACGCAGATCTGACCATAGTCCAGCGAATTAAAGCCCAAAGACTCCGCTGGCTGGGCCATGTTATGCGAATGGACAAAGAAGCTCCAGCACAGAAGGTTTTCCTATCGTCGCCTGAATTCGGCAGCAGAGGAAGGGGGAGGCCTCGACTGAGATGGAAACAACAGGTGGAGGATGACTTGAACTCCCTTGGCGTGCTAGCACGAAATATCGGGCAAACTCTTAGTGGATGCCTGTTTTCACACACCCGACAGGTCAAAGAAAAGATATTTGCTTCGGCTTTTTTACGGATGGCAGTGAAGCGTGTCATTTCTATAACAAATAATACATTTTTCGTTTTTCAAAAAGGCATACACTTTTGGAATGGCGAGCAATAATTAAAATGTAGTATGTGCAATGACGAGGTTTTGAATTAACTTCATGTTTTCTTACGTTTTCTTAGACATATTCAGGTGTATAATTAATAACGTATTGGTTATGTATAAATATACATACATATGTACATCTACTGAATAAATAAGCACTTGGATTGGGAGTTATTTCATTTTTCTTGGAACTTATTTCATTTGGGAGTAATTTCATTTTTTTTGGAAACGGCCTCATTATGAAATAACTACCAAATATTGGTACTTATTTCATTTCCTTCTTTGGGAGTTGTTTAATTTCTAAAAGTTGGGACTTATTTCATTTTATTGTGGGATTTATTTCATTGGGACTTATTTCATTTGGGATTTATTTCGTGGTACCAGAAAAATCTATTTCCAAATAGTTAGTAATTCTATTAAGTTCAGAAAGTTGCAATTGATATTCAGAAAATTACAATTCAAGTTCAGAATTTCCTTTTCAAGTTCAGATAGTTACAATTAATATTCAGATAGTTGCAATTCATATTCAATACAATTGAAGTTCAGAAAGTTACAATTCAAGTTCGGAATTTTCATTTCATGTTTCGAAAATTACAATTCAAGTTAAGAAAGTTACAATTCAAGTTCGGAATTTTCATTTCATGTTTCGAAAATTACAATTCAAGTTAAGAAAGTTACAATTCAATTTCAGAAAACTACAATTCAAGTTCAGAAAATTAAAATTCAAGTTCGAAATTTTCATTCATATTCAGAAAATTACAATTCAAGCTCAGAAAATTACAATTCAAGTTCAGAAAATTACAATTCAAGTTCGGAATTTCCATTTCAAATTCAGAAAATTACAATTTAAGTTCAGAAGATTACAATTCAAGTTCAGAAAATTAAAATTAAAATTCAGAAAATTTCAATTCAAGTTCAGAAATTTTCACATAGTTCACTTTAAAAAATTTCCACTGTGCGCTTGAAAATCTATATATATATAAAAATTTTGCCGTTTTTCGCGTTGTAATGAACTTTACGGAGAATGGCTGAACCGATTTTAACCAAACTTTGCCACATTAAAGAGACACATGTGGAGAAGGTTTACAACCAAAAAAGGGGGTTATCAGAAAAAGGGGCGTGGCACCTCTCATACAAACTAAATTTTTCAAGCAGAGTATCTGTGAAAGGGTTACAGGTAGGAACCTGAAAATTGGTATAGACCTATATGATATCCAAAGCATTCTCACACATAAAAAGGGGGGTTATCAGAAGAAGGGCGTGGCACCTCCCATCAAAACTTTATTTGTCAAGCAGAATATCTGTGAAAGGGTTCAAGGTAGGGACCTGAAAATTGGTATAGACCTATATGATATCAAAAGCATTCTTACACATAAAAAAGGGGGTTATCAGAAAAGGGCGCGTGGCACCTCCCATACAAGCTAAATTTTTCAAGCAGAATATCTGTAAAAGGGTTCAAGGTAGGGACCTGAAAATTGGTATAGACCTATATGATATCAAAAGCATTCTCACACATAAAAAGGGGGTTATCAGAAAAGGGGGCGTCTCACCTCTAAATTTTCAAGCAGAATATCTGTGAAAAGGTTCAAGGTAGGGACCTGAAATTTGTAAAGACCTATATGATATCAAAAACATTCTTGGTTAATCAGAAATAGGGGCGTGGTATCTCCCATATAACCATCGTTACTGTATATTTATACACCGCATGAAAATAAAACCAAAAATGTTGTGTATCAGAAACTTTAGAATAAGTTGTTAGTGTACAATAATTAGAGTTAGTCACTAGTTTTTTATAAGAAATTTCAGTTTGTAGTTTCATGTTTATGGATATACATTAGGGTGATTCAAAAAAAATGTCGCCTTGGTCTTACCCCCTAAAAAGTTAGCTATTGATGAGAAAATAAGCCTTGCAAAAAATTAGCGCTCTAACTTAACCCTTAGAAGTGGCTATTTCTCAAACATTTTGTATGGGGAAAAATGGCTTTTTTTTTTCAAAGTGAATTTTCTTGTAATTTTTGAAACTTTTTTCAAAATATTTTTACATACTCTTAAAGTTGAAGCTTCCACAATGGTAAGCCATGTTAACTATTCAAATAATTACAGCCATTCAAAATTTACTAGATTTTATACGTGTTGTTGTTGTTTTGGGACGGTTCTGCAGAAGTGGTGTGATTTAGGCAACAACTTGGGTGACTTGGTGGTTATTTGTGATAACGCACCTTGTCATTGAAGTGTTGAGGCTGCAATTCTTGAGCACTCCAACGGTCTCCCAAGTGTACTTCGTTTGGGACCATATTCACCCATGCTGAACCCGGTAGAGGCAATTTGGTCCAAGATAAAGTCCATAGTAAAGTCCAGTATGCAGGCGCCAATGTACAAGGTCCAGGTCTTTGTGAACAGAGGCAGTATTTGGAACGCAAACTTGATGTTGCCAAGGTAGCCATAACTGCTGGAGATTGCGCCAGAGCAACGCAGCACTGCTTTAGTTTTCATGCTGATGCCCTTTCGCTACGTGATATGCTGGCCGGTGGATAAAAAATGCATATTTAATACATATATTATGCACTTATATACACACAAAAAAATTATTACATTTTTTAGGTCTTGCCCTTCGAAAGTTAGTAATTGATAAGCAAATAAACCTCGCAAAAATAAGCGATCTAACTTAACCCTTAGAGACACGAATTTTTTATAACATTTATTAATTTATTTTATAACATATTATTATTAATTACTAACTTTTGAAAGAGTAACACCCAAAAATATTATGTTTTTTTCTATGTAAATAATAAGCCTACATAGTGCATATAAATGACGCACAAACACGTAATCAAGATATCTTGTTAATTATTTTTGTTATTATTAATGTGAATACCACATAATGTTACTATGATTGTTACTTTTTCATTATATAAAAATAAATAATAATACAAATATTAAATCTGAAGACATAATAAATCAGAAGACACTGTATTATTTTTTTTTTTAGGGTTATGCTGAAATTTATTTTCTTATCAATTGCTAACTTTTAAGTGATAAGAAAACATTTTTTAATCACCCTAATGTGCCAACAATTTACTGAACTTGAATTGTAGTTTTCTGAATTTGAATTTGAATTTTCTGAATTTAAATTGAAGTTTTCTGAACTTGAATTGTAATTTTCTGAACTTGAAATGTAATTTTCTGAATTTGAAAGGAAAATTCTGAACTTGAATTTTGTTTTTCTGAATATTAACTGTAACTTTCTGAACTTGAAATGGAAATTCGGAACTTGAATTGTAATTTTCTCAACTTGAATTGTAATTTTCTGAATATGAAATGAAAATTCCGAGCTTGAATTGTAACTTTCTGAACTTGAAATGGAATTTTCTGAAATTGAATTGTAACTTTCTTAACTTGAATTGTAATTTTCTGAACTTGAATTGTAATTTTCTCAACTTGAATTGTAATTTTCTGAATATGAAATGAAAATTCCGAACTTGAATTGTAACTTTCTGAACTTGAAATGGAATTTTCTGAAATGGAAATTCTGAACTTGAATTGTAATTTTCTAAATACGAAATAGAAATTCTGAATTTTAATTTTAATTTTCTGAACTTGAATTGTAATTTTCTGAATGTGAAATGGAAATTCTGAAGTTGAATTGTAATTTCCTGAATATCAATTGCAACTTTCTGAACTTAAACTTTAAAAGGTGTAGAACTAACATTCAAATTGTCTTCTGGGTATGAAATTTCCATACGCTCTTGGACACACGTTCATCCACATTTTCTTTTTTTTTGTGGGGTTATGAGTTTTTCGGCTTCTCTTTTAGCCATCCTTTGCACTTTTTTTGCGGACATTACCTTTTTTCACTACTCTTCACTAATTAGTAAGGTATGTATATTAAATTAAATTTACACCGCGCACGAGAAACTTAAAATGCGACCGTTTGTATTCATTATTTGAAAAATTATGAAAAATATTGTCATTAGATTCAGAGTAAAATATTTGTTAAAAAATGTGCGATCACTTTTCAGTCCCCAGGATGATCGATTTCTGTTTGCACAACATTTTTTTGTTACATATAAATATATTTTCAAAAACTCATTTTTCAAGCATAGGGATGAGTCGTTTTCGAGTCTTATTTTAATCGTGTAAGTGATCAATCAGTTTTTAATCACCCAAAGTGATCAAAAAAGACTCAATAAGGTGATTTTTTTTAAAGGTAATCTTCCAAATGCTATTCGGGAACGGAGATATATCAAATTTATAAAGCTATATTTGCATGCGTTCAATATACATTTTTTTTGGTTTTTTGCTTCTCCTGTAAAATTTATTTATGTCAGTTAGGGCCTTTGTGAATTAAGTTAGCGATATATTAATAGTATAAAAAAGTAGGTTTACTTTTAAAAAACAATATACTACTTAAAAATCGATCTTTTGAGCAAGAAAAATCGGTACCACGAAATAAATCCCAAATGAAATAAGTTCCAAAAAAAAATGAAATAAGTCCCAAATATTTTCCATACAAATTGGGACTTATTTCATAATGAAATAATTCCCAATGCGTTGGGACTTATCTCATAAAATTTTGTTGGGAATTATTTCATAATGAAATAACTCCCAAATGAAATAATTCCCAACGGGATTTCGTTGAGAGTTATTTCATTTTCCAGCATTGGGAGTTATTTCATATTTGTTGGGACTTATTTCATTTCTCTTGAAACTACAATTTATTATTTTTTACCATTGGGATTTATTTCATTTTCATTGGGACTTATTTCATTTCTCTTAAAATTGCAATTTAACAAGCTTTCACGTTTTTGTAACTGTTTCTATAACTGTTGTAAGGTAAGATTTTAGCAAAACAACCAACAGTCTTATTAGTTTTTGCGGCATCTCCGAAGACTGCAACTGATAATGTTGGACAACAACAATAAAAAGATTTTGATCGATGACACATTTTCGATTATACCGCTGGGGTGTTTTAAACAGTTTGTCTTGACCGGACGCAGCTCTCGGTCAAGTTATTGAATGCACCAAAAGGAAATAAAAGAAAAGCGGATATTAGAATTCAATTCAAATAAGTACTTTAATTTTAAATATTTAGTCCAATATGATTAATTATAGAAATAAATATATATTTACAGTTTACCTTATATGATTCTGGATCTGGTGGCTGGAACACGTCTGGTATCGCTGAGTTCGTAATCCAAGTGAAAGAATGGAAGGTTGATTGCCGGTCGAACTGTTTATATATATATATATATATAAGATATATCTTCCAGCGATGTTTTAACATAGTTAGTATAAACAGTTCGACCGCTAATGGTAACTATAAGAAAATTACAAATTTACGAGGGCGACCGGTCCAGTTAATAGATTTGGGCTCTAGGCCTAAACATGCCGGCCCCCTTGCGAAACGCAAGATTAAAATAACACGAGACGTATTCCTGCACCGGGTCCAAGGTTAGCTTAAACTAGGTATTACGATATCTAACTCCGGTTCCAGTGCGGTATCTAAAGTTAGAGGAAAGAAATGAATTAAAAATAAACGTGGCGATATTTCAGTGGCGCAATAGTTTTTTATTATTTAAATTCAATTCTTCCTTTTATAATAAATTTAAGAAAAAATGTAAAAAGTTTGTTAAAATTTCGTTCAGCATGCGCCCGATAAAACCCATCCGAATATGGTGTCTTGGGCCAAAAGTGGGCCAGCAGGAATTGCGCCCAGCAAAACCTTGGGGTAAATTTCCGAGCCCAAAACGAGTTCTACTGGAACGGCCATATGAAATTGTGGGTCGGCGAGCCTCAAATTGGAATATTGGCTCGCTATCGCCACATCAATGTTTCTCACTGGAGTCCGTCTTCTGAAATTGTCTACGCATACTGCATGCGTGGTGATGGTCACAGATTTGCCATGCTTCCCACGTAGGCGAATGAAGCTCCCCATCTTATTACCTATCCAGTCGACCTTCAAGCGCAGCCATCGTGTTAGCGCAGTGGAAATCAGCTTGGTGGTTTCGCATGGATCGATCAGTGCGCGAAGTTGTCGTAAACGGCCCCGAATTTCAATGACCACCATCGCTGTCGGTGCTGTGCCTCCACAGGTGCACATTGGTATTGCGCCGGCCTTCGGGTAAGCGCTGTTGTTTGGCTTACCCATTTAGGCTGCTTCTCGGAGGGCGCCGCCTCCACAATCCTCCTAGCCGCATCCTCAGATTAAAATGAAACCACACAATTTAAACAAAATTTAATTTAATTTTTATTATAAACACTTTTTACAAACTCGCGGGATGTATCTTAGTCGACTGTCAGGTGTATATTGAAGATGGCTATCGGGTGATGAAATAGTTATGCCCAAGCCGACAGCAGCACCATGGCAACGCGGCTATCGGCTATCGGTCTCTTTCATTTACATTCCACAGGCGCATGTCATCTGTCATGTGATGTCGTGTGGCACCCCTCTGGCAAAGTCTACAAACCTTTTACCAGCACAGGGTGCACTACGTGATCACATAACAGGTGGCATGGCCCTGTAGGAATGCACTGACTAATGATCAGCCCTTACATCATCCCTTTTGGGGAAAAGAAGAATTTAGCAAGGTGATCAGTCTTGCTAGATTCTTCTTGCCCATATGATTTAAAGTTGTTCGAATGAACGAATGCTATATATTAGGGTGTTGCTCCCTTTTTTTTCGTTCGTTCGAAAAACTTTTGCTAATACTTAAAATATAAGAACGCTTAACTCTTATATATTATAATTTATTGAAAATTAACGGATTAAAAAAAATTAAATACTTTACAATATCTTTGTTTCTTTTGTTTGTACAATATTTAATTTCGATTTGTTTCCTTTTAGAATACATTTTTGGTTTTTGCATGTATATAACAAAAACTTACTTTGTTAACATTTGTTTTTTTTCTGATTAAGTGAATAATGACAATTTTGTTCTTTGTATGAAAATTTTTTTTTTTTGTTGTGAACTATGTACATATTTTGTAAAATTGTTTCCTTATGATGCCTTCTTGGCTATGTGATAGAAATGATTATTTGTAATTCGTTTTAACTATACAATAATTAATAATAGTACCTTCTTTCGAAAAATAATATATTTTTTTTTGTTTTGTTGTATTTTCAAAACATTTTTAATTTGAATTCATGGCTAATTAACAAAAACGCTTAACTTAATAAGTGTAAATTTAGAAATTTTGTTTCTCTTAGAAATTTTTTACAAACGAAAAGATAAAATAAAAAAAGATATGCTAATTTAATTTACAAAGCCTATTTTTATGTACAGTTTTTTCTTTGTCGTTTAATTCATCAAAAATAGTTACGTTAGGTTCATCAATTTTCTTTGTTCCTTTTTTAAAAGAACTTTATCGCCTATCTTAATAACTAACGGTCGAGCCGTCTTATCATAAAAATGCTTAGTTTGTAGTTTTTTTCTATTTATTAGATTTTGTGCCATTTTATGGGTATTTTGCATTCGAAATTTAATTTCCTTAGCATAGTTTTCGACATTATAAATTGGATCAATTTTATCTTTTGTTAATTCATTTGGCAAACTTGCCTTTTTTGCAAATACTAATTCGAAAGGTGAAAATTTATTGTCAAAAACTGTGCTTGTTGTAGTATTGTGTAAAAATGTAAAGTATTTTAAATAAGTATCCCAATCTGAATGGGTATCATTCAAATATGCACGTAAGTATTCATTAAAGACTCTATGATTACGTTCAATTGTACCAACGGTTTCGTGATGGTATGCAGTTGAAAAATCATGTTTTACATTCAACAGTTGGGTTATTTCAGCAATTAATTCATTTTTAAATTCTGTGCCCAAATCTGATTTTATGGAATTCATTACACCGTAAGTTAAGATAAAGCCTTCAAAAATTGCAGATGCAGTTGTTTTTGCAGACTTATCTGGTATAGCTACTGTTACTAAATATTTTGTCATGTCACAAATCATGGTTAGTGCGAACTTATTACCATATTTGGACTCAGGTAGGGGTCCTATTGTATCGATTACTAATACATCAAAAGGTTTACAAGGTGTTGGAGTTATTACGAGATTTTCTTTTGTTTTTGGTTTCACCTTGTTCAAAAGACATTTATTACAACTTTTTACGTATTTTGCTATATCGCGAGTCATACCTTTCCAGTAAAATTTTGTTCTTAGTTTTGCGTAAAGTTTTTTGGAACCACAGTGTCCTCCTGAAATAGGGTCGTCGTGGTAAATTGTCATCAACTTAAGTTTTTTCTCGTCGTCTGTCACAGTTTCGACTGGATCAGTTAAAATAATCTCTAAAAATTTGAGTAATTTGTTTCCGCGATCTTTTAAATTTATAATAGTATAATGATTGAAAAATATATCATTTTTAGGCCATTCTATTTGCTTAATTTTGCGTTTGCTGGCTTCTGAATCAGTGGAGTGTAATGGAGTGTGGTTGCTAAGTGACCTTGCTCAATCCCGACTCTTGCGTCCTCGTTCGTGCACTCTGGGCAACGGGAGCTACCTAGGCTCGCGGCAGAAAGAGAGGGAGCCCCGTTGGGGCCACTCTGACATACTTGGTTTAAGGGCTCACCGAGGTTTTTGCGTAGCGTCTGTTCACCATGAGGTGCGGCTGCAAGCGGGCGTCTGTCTTGAAGCAAGCGGCTCGCTATATAAATGTGTAAATATTTTCCAAAACCCCGAAACGGGTTGTGCGCTGGGTTTGGGACCCGCCACGTAAAAAACTTAATTCCAATGAAAAAATATACAAAGCCTCGGATGAGAACCCCCTTTAATGTTGACGACCCGGCAAAACGAATGAGGCATAACGATTTGGATATTAGGGCATGTACCGGGAATGTCCGGACCCTTTCAAGGGACGGTACCGCTGCCCGACTGGTTGATGTCCTCGTAGGCGCAAAGGCCGACATCACCGCCCTGCAGGAAATGCGATGGACGGGGCAAGGAAAGACGACCATCGGTCCTTGTGACGTATACTACAGGGGCCAGACACGCGGCAAAGCGCGTGGTGTAGGATTCGTGGTGGGAAATAGACTTCGCCGCCAAGTATTAGCGTTCACTCCTGTGAACGAGCGTCTCGCCGCGATCCGCATCAAGGCGAGGTTTTTCAACATAACATTTATCTGCGCCTATGCGCCGACTGAGGAGACGAACGACGCAGAGAAGGACTCCTTCTACGATAAACTTGAACAGACTTATGATCGCTGCCCACAGCATGATATCAAAATCGTGCTCGGCGACTTTAATGCCAAGGTGGGCAAGGAAGGAGTCTTTGGTCCCACAGTTGGAAAATTCAGTCTCCACGATATAACATCCCCCAACGGCACTAGGTTGATTGACTTCGCCGCTGCTCGCAATATGGTCATCAGTAGTACCAGGTTCCAGCATAAGCGAATACACCAAGCCACATGGCTGTCCCCTGATCAAAGAACTAGAAACCAGATTGATCATGTCTTTATTGACGGCAGACATAGCTCCACCGTTCTGGACGTGCGTACACTGCGTGGTCCCAATATTGACTCTGACCATTATCTTGTCGCAGCCAAGATACGCACACGCCTCTGTGCAACGAAGAAAGTGCGCACAGTAACGGAAGGAAAGTTTGACGTCGAGAAGCTGCGCATGACACAGACAGCTGATAATTTCACAACTCGACTCTCACACCTGCTAGCAGAGGGCAATCCTCGACCTAACGATATAACCAAGCAATGGAAGCATATCTCTCACTCATTGCGCACCGCCGCTGAGGCCACTATAGGGTTCCAGCGAGCCCGCAAGAACAACTGGTACGATGAGGAATGCAAAACTGCCTCGAAAAAAAAGGACGCTGCCTACAAGGAGACGTTGCGAACGGGCGCAACCCGCAGTGTATGGCAACAATATCGTGAGGCAAAGAAGGAAGAGAGACGCCTTTTCAGAAAAAAGAAAAGTGAGGCCGAAAGGCGTGAGTGTGAGGAGCTTGAGATGCTGGCTGACAGGAATGATGCCCGAAAATTCTATGAAAAGATCCGGCGGATGACGGAAGGTTTTAAGACCGGGGCAAGCTCCTGTAAGGACAATAATGGCGACCTGGTAACCGACGTACAAAGTGTACTTAAATTATGGAGGGAGCACTTCTCCTCACTGCTAAATTGCGAGGGAGACGTCGAACCCGATACCCCAATCCCTGACGATGGAAAAGTCGTCCCACCACCTGACTATGATGAAGTGAGGATAGCTATATCCCGGCTCAAAAACAACAAAGCGCCTGGAAAAGACGGACTACCCGCCGAGCTGTTCAAACGCGGAGGCGAAGAGCTGGTAAAAAGCATGCATCAGCTCTTATGCAGAATATGGTCAGACGAATGCATGCCTCCGGATTGGAATTTAAGTGTGCTTTGCCCAATCCACAAGAAAGGCGATCCCGCTAACCGCACCAACTACCGCGGAATTAGTCTTCTTAATATCGCATATAAGGTTCTTTCTAGCGTGTTGTGTGAAAGGCTGAAGCCCATCGTAGACAAACTGATTGGACCTTATCAGTGTGGCTTTAGACCTGTTAAGTCTACCATCGACCAGATTTTCACGATACGCCAAATCCTGGAGAAGACCCATGATAAGAGAATCGACACTCACCATCTCTTTGTCGATTTTAAAGCCGCTTTTGACAGCGTAAAAAGGAGTTGCCTGTATGCCGCCATGTCTGAATTTGACTTCCCTGCAAAGCTTATACGGCTTTGTCAAATGACGTTGAGCAATACCAACAGCTCCGTCAGAATCGGGAAGGACCTCTCTGAGCCATTTGAAACCAAACGAGGCTTCAGACAGGGCGACTCCCTTTCGTGCGATTTCTTCAATCTGATGCTGGAGAAGATAATTCGAGCAGCAGAGCTAAACCGCAATGGTACAATCTTTTACAAGAGCGTGCAATTGCTGGCGTATGCCGATGATATTGATATCATTGGCCTTAACAACCGCGCCGTAAGCGCTGCCTTCTCTGGACTGGATAAGGAAGCGAAAAAAGTGGGTCTTGCCGTGAACGAGGACAAGACGAAGTATTTGCTGTCATCAAAGAAAGAATCGGCGCACCTGCGCCTTGGCAGCCATGTCACTGTTGATAGTTACAAATTTGAAACTGTGAGGGACTTCGTCTATTTGGGAACCAGTATCAACACCGAAAATAATATCAGTCTAGAAATCCAGCGGAGAATCACTCTTGCCAACAAGTGCTACTTTGGACTGAGTAGGCAATTGAGAAGTAAAGTCCTCTCTCGAAGAACAAAGATCACGCTCTATAAGTCTCTCATCATACCTGTCCTGATGTATGGCTCAGATTCATGGACAATGTCAAGAGAAGATGAGATGGCCCTTGGAGTATTTGAGAGAAAAGTTCTCCGGAAGATTTATGGTCCTTCCCGTGATGCCAACGGCGAGTATAGAAGGAAATTTAACGATGAGCTGTACGAGCTCTACGCAGATCTGACCATAGTCAAGCGAATTAAAGCCCAAAGACTCCGCTGGCTTGGCCATGTTATGCGAATGGACAAAGAAGCTCCAGCACCGAAGGTTTTCCTATCGTCGCCTGAATTCGGCAGCAGAGGAAGGGGGAGGCCTCGACTGAGATGGAAACAACAGGTGGAGGATGACTTGAACTCCCTTGGCGTGCTAGCACGAAATATCGGGCAAACTCTTAGTGGATGCCTGTTTTCACACACCCGACAGGTCAAAGAAAAGATATTTGCTTCGGCTTTTTTACGGATGGCAGTGAAGCGTGTCATTTCTATAACAAATAATACATTTTTCGTTTTTCAAAAAGGCATACACTTTTGGAATGGCGAGCAATAATTAAAATGTAGTATGTGCAATGACGAGGTTTTGAATTAACTTCATGTTTTCTTACGTTTTCTTAGACATATTCAGGTGTATAATTAATAACGTATTGGTTATGTATAAATATACATACATATGTACATCTACTGAATAAATAAGCACTTGGATTGGGAGTTATTTCATTTTTCTTGGAACTTATTTCATTTGGGAGTAATTTCATTTTTTTTGGAAACGGCCTCATTATGAAATAACTACCAAATATTGGTACTTATTTCATTTCCTTCTTTGGGAGTTGTTTAATTTCTAAAAGTTGGGACTTATTTCATTTTATTGTGGGATTTATTTCATTGGGACTTATTTCATTTGGGATTTATTTCGTGGTACCAGAAAAATCTATTTCCAAATAGTTAGTAATTCTATCAAGTTCAGAAAGTTGCAATTGATATTCAGAAAATTACAATTCAAGTTCAGAATTTCCTTTTCAAGTTCAGATAGTTACAGTTAATATTCAGATAGTTGCAATTCATATTCAATACAATTGAAGTTCAGAAAGTTACAATTCAAGTTCGGAATTTTCATTTCATGTTTCGAAAATTACAATTCAAGTTAAGAAAGTTACAATTCAAGTTCGGAATTTTCATTTCATGTTTCGAAAATTACAATTCAAGTTAAGAAAGTTACAATTCAATTTCAGAAAATTACAATTCAAGTTCAGAAAATTAAAATTCAAGTTCGAAATTTTCATTCATATTCAGAAAATTACAATTCAAGCTCAGAAAATTACAATTCAAGTTCAGAAAATTACAATTCAAGTTCGAAATTTCCATTTCAAATTCAGAAAATTACAATTTAAGTTCAGAAGATTACAATTCAAGTTCAGAAAATTAAAATTAAAATTCAGAAAATTTCAATTCAAGTTCAGAAATTTTCACATAGTTCACTTTAAAAAATTTCCACTGTGCGCTTGAAAATCTATATATATATAAAAATTTTGCCGTTTTTCGCGTTGTAATGAACTTTACGGAGAATGGCTGAACCGATTTTAACCAAACTTTGCCACATTAAAGAGACACATGTGGAGAAGGTTTACAACCAAAAAAGGGGGTTATCAGAAAAAGGGGCGTGGCACCTCTCATACAAACTAAATGTTTCAAGCAGAGTATCTGTGAAAGGGTTACAGGTAGGAACCTGAAAATTGGTATAGACCTATATGATATCCAAAGCATTCTCACACATAAAAAGGGGGGTTATCAGAAGAAGGGCGTGGCACCTCCCATCAAAACTTTATTTGTCAAGCAGAATATCTGTGAAAGGGTTCAAGGTAGGGACCTGAAAATTGGTATAGACCTATATGATATCAAAAGCATTCTTACACATAAAAAAGGGGGTTATCAGAAAAGGGCGCGTGGCACCTCCCATACAAGCTAAATTTTTCAAGCAGAATATCTGTAAAAGGGTTCAAGGTAGGGACCTGAAAATTGGTATAGACCTATATGATATCAAAAGCATTCTCACACATAAAAAGGGGGTTATCAGAAAAGGGGGCGTCTCACCTCTAAATTTTCAAGCAGAATATCTGTGAAAAGGTTCAAGGTAGGGACCTGAAATTTGTAAAGACCTATATGATATCAAAAACATTCTTGGTTAATCAGAAATAGGGGCGTGGTATCTCCCATATAACCATCGTTACTGTATATTTATACACCGCATGAAAATAAAACCAAAAATGTTGTGTATCAGAAACTTTAGAATAAGTTGTTAGTGTACAATAATTAGAGTTAGTCACTAGTTTTTTATAAGAAATTTCAGTTTGTAATTTCATGTTTATGGATATACATTAGGGTGATTCAAAAAAAATGTCGCCTTGGTCTTACCCCCTAAAAAGTTAGGTATTGATGAGTAAATAAGCCTTGCAAAAAATTAGCGCTCTAACTTAACCCTTAGAAGTGGCTATTTCTCATACATTTTGTATGGGGAAAAATGGCTTTTTTTTTCAAAGTGAATTTTCTTGTAATTTTTGAAACTTTTTTCAAAATATTTTTACATACTCTTAAAGTTGAAGCTTCCACAATGCTAAGCCATGTTAACTATTCAAATAATTACAGCCATTCAAAATTTACTAGATTTTATACGTGTTGTTGTTGTTTTGGGACGGTTCTGCAGAAGTGGTGTGATTTAGGCAACAACTTGGGTGACTTGGTGGTTATTTGTGATAACGCACCTTGTCATTGAAGTGTTGAGGCTGCAATTCTTGAGCACTCCAACGGTCTCCCAAGTGTACTTCGTTTGGGACCATATTCACCCATGCTGAACCCGGTAGAGGCAATTTGGTCCAAGATAAAGTCTATAGTAAAGTCCAGTATGCAGGTGCCAATGTACAAGGTCCAGGTCTTTGTGAACAGAGGCAGTATTTGGAACGCAAACTTGATGTTGCCAAGGTAGCCATAACTGCTGGAGATTGCGCCAGAGCAACGCAGCACTGCTTTAGTTTTCATGCTGGCCGGTGGATAAAAAATGCATATTTAATACATATATTATGCACTTATATACACACAAAAAAATTATTACATTTTTTAGGTCTTGCCCTTCGAAAGGTAGTAATTGATAAGCAAATAAACCTCGCAAAAATAAGCGCTCTAACTTAACCCTTAGAGACACGAATTTTTTATAACATTTATTAATTTATTTTATAACATATTATTATTAATTACTAACTTTTGAAAGAGTAACACCCAAAAATATTATGTTTTTTTCTATGTAAATAATAAGCCTACATAGTGCATATAAATGACGCACAAACACGTAATCAAGATATCTTGTTAATTATTTTTGTTATTATTAATACCACATAATGTTACTATGATTGTTACTTTTTCATTATATAAAAATAAATAATAATACAAATATTAAATCTGAAGGCATAATAAATCAGAAGACACTGTATTATTTTTTTTTTTAGGGTTAAGCTGAAATTTATTTTCTTATCAATTGCTAACTTTTAAGTGATAAGAAAACATTTTTTAATCACCCTAATGTGCCAACAATTTACTGAACTTGAATTGTAGTTTTCTGAATTTGAATTTGAATTTTCTGCATTTAAATTGAAGTTTTCTGAACTTGAATTGTAATTTTCTCAACTTGAAATGTAATTTTCTGAATTTGAAAGGAAAATTCTGAACTTGAATTTTGTTTTTCTGAATATTAACTGTAACTTTCTGAACTTGAAATGGAAATTCGGAACTTGAATTGCAATTTTCTCAACTTGAATTGTAATTTTCTGAATATGAAATGAAAATTCCGAGCTTGAATTGTAACTTTCTGAACTTGAAATGGAATTTTCTGAAATTGAATTGTAACTTTCTTAACTTGAATTGTAATTTTCTGAACTTGAATTGTAATTTTCTCAACTTGAATTGTAATTTTCTGAATATGAAATGAAAATTCCGAACTTGAATTGTAACTTTCTGAACTTGAAATGGAATTTTCTGAAATGGAAATTCTGAACTTGAATTGTAATTTTCTAAATACGAAATAGAAATTCTGAATTTTAATTTTAATTTTCTGAACTTGAATTGTAATTTTCTGAATGTGAAATGGAAATTCTGAAGTTGAATTGTAATTTCCTGAATATCAATTGCAACTTTCTGAACTTAAACTTTAAAAGGTGTAGAACTAACATTCAAATTGTCTTCTGGGTATGAAATTTCCATACGCTCTTGGACACACGTTCCTCCACATTTTCTTTTTTTTTTGTGGGGTTATGAGTTTTTCGGCTTCTCTTTTAGCCATCCTTTGCACTTTTTTGCGGACATTACCTTTTTTTCACTACTCTTCACAAATTAGTAAGGTATGTATATTAAATTAAATTTACACCGCGCACGATAAACTTAAAATGCGAACGTTAGTATTTATAATTTGAAAAATTATGAAAAATATTGTCATTAGATTCAGAGTAAAATATTTGTTAAAAAATGTGCGATCACTTTTCAGTCCCCAGGATGATCGATTTCTGTTTGCACAACATTTTTTTGTTACATATAAATATATTTTCAAAAACTCATTTTTCAAGCATAGGGATGAGTCGTTTTCGAGTCTTATTTTAATCGTGTAAGTGATCAATCAGTTTTTAATCACCCAAAGTGATCAAAAAAGACTCAATAAGGTGATTTTTTTTAAAGGTAATCTTCCAAATGCTATTCGGGAACGGAGATATATCAAATTTATAAAGCTATATTTGCATGCGTTCAATATACATTTTTTTTGGTTTTTTGCTTCTCCTGTAAAATTTATTTATGTCAGTTAGGGCCTTTGTGAATTAAGTTAGCGATATATTAATAGTATAAAAAAGTAGGTTTACTTTTAAAAAACAATATACTACTTAAAAATCGATCTTTTGAGCAAGAAAAATCGGTACCACGAAATAAATCCCAAATGAAATAAGTTCCAAAAAAAAATGAAATAAGTCCCAAATATTTTCCATACAAATTGGGACTTATTTCATAATGAAATAATTCCCAATGCGTTGGGACTTATCTCATAAAATTTTGTTGGGAATTATTTCATAATGAAATAACTCCCAAATGAAATAATTCCCAACGGGATTTCGTTGAGAGTTATTTCATTTTCCAGCATTGGGAGTTATTTCATATTTGTTGGGACTTATTTCATTTCTCTTGAAACTACAATTTATTATTTTTTACCATTGGGATTTATTTCATTTTCATTGGGACTTATTTCATTTCTCTTAAAATTGCAATTTAACAAGCTTTCACGTTTTTGTAACTGTTTCTATAACTGTTGTAAGGTAAGATTTTAGCAAAACAACCAACAGTCTTATTAGTTTTTGCGGCATCTCCGAAGACTGCAACTGATAATGTTGGACAACAACAATAAAAAGATTTTGATCGATGACACATTTTCGATTATACCGCTGGGGTGTTTTAAACAGTTTGTCTTGACCGGACGCAGCTCTCGGTCAAGTTATTGAATGCACCAAAAGGAAATAAAAGAAAAGCGGATATTAGAATTCAATTCAAATAAGTACTTTAATTTTAAATATTTAGTCCAATATGATTAATTATAGAAATAAATATATATTTACAGTTTACCTTATATGATTCTGGATCTGGTGGCTGGAACACGTCTGGTATCGCTGAGTTCGTAATCCAAGTGAAAGAATGGAAGGTTGATCTTGCCGGTCGAACTGTTTATATATATATATATATAAGATATATCTTCCAGCGATGTTTTAACATAGTTAGTATAAACAGTTCGACCGCTAATGGTAACTATAAGAAAATTACAAATTTACGAGGGCGACCGGTCCAGTTAATAGATTTGGGCTCTAGGCCTAAACATGCCGGCCCCCTTGCGAAACGCAAGATTAAAATAACACGAGACGTATTCCTGCACCGGGTCCAAGGTTAGCTTAAACTAGGTATTACGATATCTAACTCCGGTTCCAGTGCGGTATCTAAAGTTAGAGGAAAGAAATGAATTAAAAATAAACGTGGCGATATTTCAGTGGCGCAATAGTTTTTTATTATTTAAATTCAATTCTTCCTTTTATAATAAATTTAAGAAAAAATGTAAAAAGTTTGTTAAAATTTCGTTCAGCATGCGCCCGATAAAACCCATCCGAATATGGTGTCTTGGGCCAAAAGTGGGCCAGCAGGCATTGCGCCCAGCAAAACCTTGGGGTAAATTTCCGAGCCCAAAACGAGTTCTACTGGAACGGCCATATGAAATTGTGGGTCGGCGAGCCTCAAATTGGAATATTGGCTCGCTATCGCCACATCAATGTTTCTCACTGGAGTCCGTCTTCTGAAATTGTCTACGCATACTGCATGCGTGGTGATGGTCACAGATTTGCCATGCTTCCCACGTATGCGAATGAAGCTCCCCATCTGATTACCTATCCAGTCGCCCTTCAAGCGCAGCCATCGTGTTAGCGCAGTGGAAATCAGCTTGGTGGTTTCGCATGGATCGATCAGTGCGCGCAGTTGTCGTAAACTGCCCCGAATTTCAATGACCACCATCGCTGTCGGTGTTATTGAAGTAAGGCACTGGATAGGCTGGGGCGGCATTCTTTTATGGGCTCGGGCTGCGTGACGCTGTTTTTTGCGCGGCTGGAAAGTTTGCATTTCCAATCCGCTTTGTTTTTCGTGATGTAAAAGCGGCCGGAAACGCTGGGGTTCCGGTCCGCGCGTGGCGACTAGGTGGAATGCACGTGATCGAAATTACATCGCTTTCACTCGCGTCGTTTTTCTTCGGTCTGTCATCTTCCATGCTGCACAGTATGGTGATCGTCACCGCATTTTCCACATCTATCTTCATGTGTACACTTAGCAGTAATGTTTTTCATGCTGATAATCCAACGCTCTTCTGGCGTGCTAGCACGAAATATCGGGCAAACTCTTAGTGGATGCCTGTTTTCACACACCCGACAGATCAAAGAAAAGATATTTGCTTCGGCTTTTTTACGGATGGCAGTGAAGCGTGTCATTTCTATAACAAATAATACATTTTTCGTTTTTAAAAAAGGCATACACTTTTGGAATGGCGAGCAATAATTAAAATGTAGTTGGTGGCTGTTGGCAACAGGCTTCAAGGATTTTAGAGTAACAGCTTTTAAACTGTCACTGAACATATTTATTGATTCGCCCAACATATTAATTTGACGGCAAATGATGTCCTCGAGCCCGCAAAAAAAAACAAAAAAAAAAAAAACAAGATAACCGTTTAAAATTGCCATTAAATTATTGCTAACCGTGTTTTAATCAAAATTGAGCTTTGATTGACACTTTTTGTTTGATAGTCTCCACAAACCCTTACCTCATTCATGTTTGATGGTCTCCACACACCTTAATATGCTTAACCGCCATATGCTTGAAAGGAGTGCTTATCGAAATCGATTCGCTTTCGATAATCTAATCTCTTACCTAAGTTTAATTAATTTGTGAATGGCGCCGGTAGTGGAGAAAAACGTGCCGCGTAAAAAAATCGTGTGCGTTGCAAAAAAAGTGCGGTTTTCGGTACATAAAGTGTTTAAACCTAAAACCTAGTTTGGCAAGAGAAAGGCATTCAGCTCAGACTTAACAAAATACAGGCTCTAACCCTGCCACCCTCGCTGGCTGGGATTAGTTTAAAACCCTTAGTCCCCAAACCGCAAATCCTTGAGCTGTTGACCCAGGGTTCTTGGATGAGGACCACATCTATGTCGCCTTTAGAGAGACGACTGATTAAAGCAGCCGAGGCTGCTTTAGATTTGTGCAGGTTTATCTGAATCACCACCAACATGAGAGCGCTCAGACTTCCCTGCCACCGCCGTATCGTCGAGTTCCACCTCGTCTGGAGGCTTATCTTTCAACGACGATTTGTTCAGACCACGATTTGGCGTGGCCGAGATCCTACTAACTGTGGCAGTATCGACATTGCTGCGCTCAGGACTAGCTGCTATCACTGTGACGTTGAGGTCTTCCCCGTCCAGCAGGCTGTCTCCCATCTCCGAGCTGTTCACTGCTCCTTCGTCATTTGACGTGGCAGATACCATACTTTCCGAGTCGGAAATCTCCGACTCCTCTACCGGCACTGCGATGTCCGAGTCCTCCGGTGCAGCCGAAATAGCAGCGCGCTGTGCATCGCCGCGGTATATGTGGATCACGATCTGACCCATGCCGTAGTGCACTCGTCCATTGCACCGTTTAAGGGGCTCGAGTGCTTCCTTAGTCAAGGTGAAGACCACTTGCCTGTCAGGCCCTACCGCATCATCGACCAGATTGACACCCCAGTCCTGCGTCGGGAGAGACGGGTTCATGATGCTCAGCATCCTGAGAATTCTCTCAGGTTCAGCAGGGATAGCAGGAATCCACGCTCTTGCCCTTGGCCAAGCCGGGATGTCCTTCCAGTCGACAATCTCGATTTTTGCCCCTCACCCAGTCTTGCAGCTGCTGCCTTGTACAGTGCAACAGTTTTTGCATCCTCGCAAGCGAATACCTTGATTCGGCCCTGGTGCCATCCCGCATCAGAACCCATCGGCGTGGCACCCGGAGACTCATCCATAATGTCGAGAACGGCATTACCGATAGCATTCCGGACGTACCGCCACTGGTCCCTAGGGATGGCCCAGCTTTCGTTACCTCGGTCAATGACGCCTATGAGGATCCTATCCTTAATCACTTCAGCAAAGCTGAGTTTACCCACTACGAGGGCGTGTTGCTGCCGCTTCGGGTGAGGTTTTAAATCCACGTCGTTTGAAGGGATTTCCATTAACCTTCTTTGGCGCGTAATCGCTTTGTAAGTTCGGTAATATAGCTTCAGCCATCTCCACCGTCTTTCTAGTATTCGGCGATAGCGTCTCTTGTGAAATACCCTCGTATTTCTTCAGGATCCTCGCGGCCGCTCTTTGTCCAAGTACTCAGAGCGACTGGGATACGTCTTTTGGGGTAAATTTCGACCCGTAGTTGCCATCGCGGTCGTTGCCTTATTTGGATCTCTGGGGCCAGGTCGTGAGACCACTGCCACAGACGTTAAAGACTTGGTTTCGGTACCGGCACTTACTAGGACTTTAGCATCAGCCGTTGTTGGCTTCACTGTGTTTGTACCGGTACTTACTTTGTACCCCTTGTTATCCAGAGCTAATCGACCCGTAGTTGCCATCGCTGTCGATCTCTCGGCTGATAAAGAAATGGAGTTTGTCCTCCGGCGTTGCGTTCTCGCTTGCTCCAGCATTTTCCTCCTCTGCTGTGCAGTATACATTGTTGTATCTTTAGTTTTAGGGTTTTTGTTACTATTTATCATCATGTTCGTACGACCCCTCGCCGGGCAAGGCCAGTTTAGGGTCAAGGGAAGAGTAAGGGGAATGTGTCGTCCGCCGCGGCAGAGCCCCATACCGCGGCAAGGCCATAGTTACTCTCCGAGGCGGCCCGGTATCAGAGAGGCTCCGTTCGATTACAGCCACGATTTACCTCCCGGCTGCAAACGTCCAATGGGCACGTGGTCGCAAAACACCCTGGATTGGGAGGGGGAAGATCTTAGTCGTCGCGCCAGAGAGGCTTGGCTTCTCTCGTGATGTAGTACCGGTGGCGCTATGATCACAAGGGCAGCGTAGCCCTGTGGCTATCGACTTAAGCCCTCGTACCGCGGCAAGGTGTCCACCCTTCACGAGGGAATAGTAACTATAAGAAAATTACAAATTTACGAGGGCGACCGGTCAAGTTAATAGGTTTGGGCTCTAGGCCTAAACACAGTTTATCTTGATGGCCAAAAGGTAGAAAAAGACTGGTCCAAATATTGGCCGATAACTTAGATATCGTCCTATAATTTTGAAATCGGTTGAGTTATCGGAATAATCGATATATTAAATTTAAATTTAAAGTTTCATTGAATTCCAATCAGGGGATTTCGAGATACGTCCACAAACATACATACAGACAGAAAACATACAGAAATTTACAATTTTATTATATGTAGATATTATGAAAATGTAAGATATAACCGGCAGGCAGGAAAAAAAGAGTTTGAGGGGGAAAGGGGGCGCGGCGCATTCCTGTTTATGTATATGTACGTATTAATATACATATATGGGTCATTATTTTACAAATCGAACAACTTTTGAGACTTCATAATTTTGATTCGGCTCAAACTTTTTTTTTAAGATGCTCGCACAAAATAAGCAAATATATGTATCAGGATTTCCTCGAAAAAAATTTATTTTCAGAGATCTGCATGTGCTCAAATTCGATGAGTAAGCAAACTTGCCCACATTCAAAATACCATATCTTTGGTTCCACTCGTCGTATCTTATTCATTTTTGTTTTATTTTGAAGGTAATAATATTTACTTTATAACTGCGTTAAAAAAATATTTAATTATAAAAAATCAAAATATTGAATAAAGAATGAATTTTTTAAATAATTATTACATACAGTTTTCCCCACTTACTATTTTCGAAAAAATATATATAAAATGCGCTACAATTTCACCTAAAAACCCCTTTTTATTTCAAGTTGGACAATTTTGTAGTTCAAAAGATATTAACTAATTTCTGACCTGACCTCGAGCAACTTGCTTACATTTGCTTGCAGCAGGTACGTGCTACAATTGTATACAGTCAACGCCTGCCTGTGTATGCATGCTTGGTCAACTTAACTACAACATACATACGTATACATACTTGTGCATGGTCAACTTAACTACAACATACATACTTAGCACTTTGCAGGTAGCTAGTATTTGTGTTTTACCAAATCATTATTGTAGTACAATAGTCAATACATAGAATACAAATAAAAAACAATTTCTATTTTTTTAGTTATTTTTAAAATGTATTTACATATATTATTGAAAATAAAATGAGAATGCACACTTCAAAACCGTCGTAAGAAAATATGTATACATATGTGTTTGTATGTTTAGATACTACATGTAACAATATAAAAAAAAAATTTCGTATTCGAAAATAGAATTTAATAATTTCTAATAATATAGGATTTAATAATTTTTAATAAATTATAAATTATAATACTTATTTTTGTAAAATTAAGATTTTACAAGCCATTTTTATATTATTATGTTTTATTATTACAAGTAGAAAATGAGCAGGATTTATTAAACATAATCAGTCTAATATATAAACAAACTTATATAATATCAATTTTACAAAAATAACAAACTCGGACTTGAAGACGGCAATTGATGTATGTACTAATTAATTACTACAAAAAACAAAACCAACTTAACAATAATTTTTAATTTCATTTAAATTTATACATATTTAATAATAATTATTTCATAACTTGAACTTCAACTGAATGATCATCCAAAGAAAAAAACTTTGCTTTTGCTGTTCCTTCTGCCACTGGAATCATGCAGGGGTATGCCAACGTCCCTTTCACAGCTACCGCCTTTTTAAATCTAGCTTCAAGGTTATTTTCTTCTTTGTAGTATTCCTCGTTTTCCACATATTTAAATAAAATATTAGGGATAGCCGCTATTGCCCAGTCAAATAATTCTTTTGGCGTTTGAATTGGATTATTCGCTCTCTGTAGACTTGCTCTGGCAGCCAATCTTTTCAAGGTCCCTCCTAAACCATCGCATGCATTTTTGCCATGTGAAGTTGGAAAAAAGTGCCACTCCGCACTCAAACCGAAATCCTTTTGATGGTGGGTAAGATTAACAAAATTCTTTTTGTTTTTATACTGTGCACTTGCCCCATCAGAAAAATATGTAATTTTGGAAATATTTTCAAAGTTATTTTTAACATACTCCACTAGGTATTTTTGAAATAAATGCACGGCAATTGTGTTGTGATGTAAACAGTCCGAAATGACAACAAAGCTTTTCATACGAATTTCGCCGCTTCCATGCTTGTAATAAATGGCAAATGGATGAATTGTTGCCTGATTGTTATTCCAATGAATTCCTTGAGCAGAATTTTGCACGACAAATGCATAGTTTTCGGAAAAATCACAGAGAACGATGCATTCATTTTCTGGTAAAGATTCTTTTTTGCTGTTTATAAACTTGTTTTGGCTTTTAACTATGAATGAATGCAACAATAATTTGTTTAAGCCGGACTCTAATTTTTGTAAGTATTCATCAACTGGGGATACCATTACTTGCAAAGTGGTTCTATCGACGTTCACCCATTGTCTGTAAGTTATTTCCTCAATAAAGCTATCCTCCAAAATTGTTCTTATTTCATCGATCAAATTTGTTGCCCCAGGGCACTGGGCACATTTTCCGAAATAACAATTTGTTTATGCATTAAGACATAACATACGTTTTAAACAGTCTTGATAGCTTTTTATTGGGTGCACAGACTCAGCAGTAAGATGTTTGATGTTAGGTCCTTCGACTAATAATTTGACGTTCTCATGTATAGTGCAAACACATACTGAATGAGTACCACTTGAACCTGCTAGAACGCAATGTTTTGGCCTCAAAGTTGCAAATTTTGAAAAACTACACTTAACCGTGGGGTGATTTTCCTTAAACATCTGATGAAGTTCGCGTAAGTTTATCAACAGTAGCCTCTTTTGCACGTGAATGCGTTCATTATTAATTTTTACAGAGACAAAATCTTTTTTCCCGGGCATTACACGACTATTTTCATCGAGTTCATAAAATTGTGTTATCAAATCAATAACTTCTCTTTCTAATGACGGATGGCTCTTGGGATTTGCTTCTGCCAGAATTCCTTTCTCCTCAGCAATTTTCTTAGCAACAGTTATCATATGAACTGTAGCAGAGGGGAAATGATGTTGAATTTTCCGATGAGGCCAATCCTTGCAAATAGTTAAAATTCTAACTTGTTTTGCTCGATCACTGGTGGTAGCGAATGCGTCTTTAAGAGTTTGTAATATTTCGTTTCCATCATTTTCATCTAAGCAAACGTTGTCATCACTGGGTATGCCAAAAATTTTTCCTGAAATTGCTTCAGAAACATTCTGCATTTTTTCAGTTGAATAGCGCTTCTGATTAACTTTTTTTTTTGAATTGGTGAAACTCCGATTATTTCTAAGCCTCTGTTGATTAAACTAGTTGCCTCAAACATTGCTTCCCTGTCTTTCTCCAATGATATAGATGTAGAACATTCCGGAGTGTAATTCACGTCGCTATCAGTTTCAGTGTGTACTTCGCTGAAATTAATATCATCTGGTTCCTTCATCTGGAAAAACGAATAAATGTATGATAAGTACCTAATATTTGACGAATTAAATAATACTGAAGTTAAAATATGGAAAACCATATGTGTACATGAGGGCAGCTGCCAATGTCTTACATATGAGTTCCATAAATAGATATATTGTTTCTGAATTTGTATATTCAATTATATGTGCAAGTATATACAAACCTCATTATCTTTGCTGATTTTAGATAGCTTAAGTCGGCATTTGTTGCAAATTCGTTGTTCCATCGCTTTTTTTGTTACAGGAATATCCAGCGTCAATAAGTGCTTTTCTGTTACTTTTCTCAGAGTCCCGTATTTTTTGGTGTTTGGATGCGGAGACAAATCAAATGGATTAAAACATCTAACTTTCGGCATTTTCCTAATAATATTTATTTAAAACTCGCAATAATAAAACAAGAACTTTCTCAATTAAGGAAATGAACGATGTTTCTACATTGAAATAACATTTAATTCTGTTTTCTATTTACAATCTTACATCTACTTATACTAATTCTGACAAAAATAATAATTTCGTAAAACTATCTACCTACTAAGTGATTATTAAGTTTATTCACAAGTATGTATACGTATGTATGTTGTAGTTAAGTTGACCAAGCATGCATACACAGGCAGGCGTTGACTGTATACAATTGTAGCACGTACCTGCTGCAAGCAAATGTAAGCAAGTTGCTTGAGGTCAGGTCAGAAATGAGTTAATATCTTTTGAACTACAAAATTGTCCAACTTGAAATAAAAAGGGTTTTTAGGTGAAATTGTAGCGCATTTTATATATATTTTTTCGAAAATAGTAAGTGGGGAAAACTGTATGTAATAATTATTTAAAAAATTCATTCTTTATTCAATATTTTGATTTTTTATAATTAAATATTTTTTTAACGCAGTTATAAAGTAAATATTATTATCTTCAAAATAAAACAAAAATGAATAACATACGACGAGTGGAACCAAAGATATGGTATTTTGAATGTGGGCAAGTTTGCTTACTCATCGAATTTGAGCACATGCAGATCTCTGAAAATAAATTTTTTTCGAGGAAATCCTGATACATATATTTGCTTATTTTGTGCGAGCAGCGTAAAAAAAAGTTTGAGCCGAATCAAAATTATGAAATTTTTTTTTTCGATAAATCCGTTTGATTTGTAAAATAATGACCCATATGTCTGTTGCAACTAACTAAAGTAACTTCAGTCGACCTCTGAAACCTCGTGTGGTACATTTAACGTCTTGGTGTCTACTATACTGACGGGTAAGTACCACAATGAAACTTCGGTAGGAAAATCCGGGTCCTTGGCACAAACAAATGTAGTATCACACTTTAAGATCCGACAATAAATGCTGAAGATATGAAGAAAAATATAACTGCTCGACTATAGGGTTGTCTTTTTTATTTTTTATTTTTAAATGATATATAAAAACGCTTCATACATATGCATAGGGCAACGGATTGTGAAAAAATTAACATTATTTCATTTTCTAATAATAACACTGGATCACAAATTCCAACTTTTTTTCTGCACCAGAGACGCCATAGTGAAATTCCTATGTAAAATCACCTCCTAATTCCGAAAATCAAAGTTATTTTTACTTGAATGGTACCGTTTTTGAGATATTTACGATTTACCGTTATTTCAAAAAACAAAAAAGATGGCTCCACTTAATCGTGTATATCTCAAGAACAAATTGAGCTATTCGAAAACGGTTTGAAAAATTTGAAAGCTTATAAAATTTACTATAATCAGTACATACAACACTTTTTGCTAGGTCCTGCAGATTCAAACATAGTGAACAATCATTACGGATTTTTTAAATTTTTTTTGTAAAAATATAAAAAATGTGTACTTTGCGAGGAAGCATCTCGATATTTCCCATCATAGCGACATCCCAGAATCCTTGATACCGACTTTCAATCACTTTCATTTGCTGGTGAAACCTTTCGCCATGCTCGTCACTTTCGTCGCCAAGATTTTGCGGGACACATTAGTACATAATTTTCTTAGGCTGGATTTATCTTTCAATTCAGAACAAATTTTTTGTTTATAATTTTCCCGTTCTTGTTTGTTCGGAACTGGACGATGAATTCAGATTTATGGCTATATATAATTTATTATAATATGTTTTTTTATTTACCCATTTCCGCATAGTTTTTGATTAAGTCGTTCACTTACATCTCGTAGTTAGGACTTTTGTGTTTGCCTAAAAAAGAAGTAACGACCTTTTCAAAATAATCCCACGCTGCTGCCTCCACTGGTGACAATAGTTCTTTGAAATGGTTATTGGTCATCATTTTCCTTATTTGCGGTCCCACAAAAATCCCTTCCTTTATTTTTGCTTCTGAAATCTCTGGGAAGATTGTCTTCAAATGATGAAAAGCTTCGCCTTCTTTGTCCAAAGCCTTCACAAAGTTTTTGATAAGGCCGAGCTTGATGTGGAGCGGAGGTAGAATTATTTTTTCCTTCTTTATAAGAGGAGAGTATTTTATGTTATCTACCCCAACTTGAAACTCGATTCGTTCTGGCCAATCCTTTATGATGTAGTGGTCTTGACGAGCTCGGCTATCCCATTTGCATAGAAAGCAACAGTATTTTGTGTACCACATAGCATTCCAACGACTTTAAGATCGGCACATATTTTCCAATCATGTTCTTCGTATTTGATTAACTTAAGCAATTTTTGCATTATCTCATATGTTTCCTTCGTATTTACTGCATGCGCGATCAGGATAGATGGCTTTTGGTTGCCAATATGCAATAATACGACCTTTAAACTTAATTTATTGCCGTCTATGAACAATCGCCACTCTTTTGAATCATATGGTTCACCAAATTGTTTGAATAGACCAGCAATGTCTTTGCAGTAACAAACACTGTCCTCCTTCGTATAGTACTTGGAAACTTCTTCATGACGAGTTCTATAATATGTTACCTTAACATCGGATGAAACAAATGTAAATTGTTGCATTCGAGAGGCGTGTAGTTCGGCCTTTTCCTTTGACAATTCCAAATCCCTTATCCAATCATTGAGTTGTGCTTGTGACAAAGAATTTCTTTCGTTTTCCGTTTGAAATTCAGTACAACATGATGCCGCGTAATCAGATACTACTGTTGACAATGAAACTGGAGCCGGAACTAAAGTTAAATTTGATTCTGGCAATGTCGCTTCTGTTGAAATTAGTTCTGGTAATGACACTGTAGATACGCTCGCATAGGTTACTTTTCTGGACTTTCCAACCCCAAGTACTTTTGTAGTACAAATATAGCAGTCCGTTGAATGGCAAGTTGGTTCCCTCCACTTCATTGGTGTAATAAATTTCACACGTCGCCTAAATAGATAGTTTCAGAAATTAGTCAGCTATGCATTAAAAGGGAACAAATTCCTAATTTTTACAACGTACCTTTTTGTTCCGGTTTCCGAAGAAATCAATTCGACTCGGCATGCGGTGCACACAGTGTTCGGTGTCCATGGTTTTTAGGCTCAATTCCAAAACACTTATAGTATGTAACTTTCAAAGGATTTGAAAACACACGTCTCACACTTTTAACAATAAATTGACCGCAGATGAAACAGAATATATCTGGATCATTTGTACACTCAAACTCTAGCGCCCTTTTATTCATTTTTTATTTTTAAGTAAATGACGGGTTATAAACTGCAATTATAAACTGAACAGTATCCGGCGAGCCTTGCAGATATTATGAAGGAACAAGTCGCATGTACTCTTATTTATACTTAGATCCAGTAAAAATTCAAGCCTACCTAAACAAAAAGGTTCCCTAGTTCTACAAAGAAAACACTACCTGCCTCAAAAATATGCTCTTGTTTAAAATGTACCTAGGTTTGAGAAAACGACACTAACAGCTTTTTGTATCTAATAACTTTTCGAAAATCTACCTGCTAACTAACTGATATACGAATACTAACACATATGTACCAGTAGGGTACTTAAGTATTAAATGGATATATTTACTTGAATGCTTAGACCTTTTGTATTAGTACGGTACCATTCAAGTAAAAATAACCTTGATTTTCGGAAATAGGAGGTGATTTTACATAGGAATTTCACTATGGCGTCTCTGGTGCGTTTTGGCTGTAAACCAGTGTAATTCATTCAAACTACTTTGTAGTGCATCATCATCATTTTTATAAGATGCCGAAGGAGGATGCTTTTGCGGGTGTAACATAGTTTTGTATGGATAATGGGATATTGGGCAGATATATATATCGTCGCTCGGCGCGCAATACCGCGTATTTGATGGAAGCCAAATTGTGTAGGAGGATATAAGAATTTACAAAAGAAAAAGCACTCAAACTGCAAAACATAGCTTTTTTTATTTATTTATTTGTGTTTTTGTAGCTAAACACTGAGGAATTTTAACGTCAATACATTAAGAGCGATGAGTCCCAGTCAGGGTAACGAAATCTCGTTTTTGGACATTTTGGTATATACGCCTTTTTGTTTTTTGCAAATACGCGGTATTTCGGGCCGAGCGACGATATATATTATATACTCGTATATAAATATTATAGGTCCATCCTAGTGTAGTGCAAGCAGTATTATAAGAATGTTTAGAGTTCTGCTACTGAGAAACAAAATTAATTTGGTTTCTGTTTCGGTTTCTGTTACAAGGAACAAAATTAATTTAGTTTCGTTACGGGTTTTGTTACAAGGAACAAAACTAATAATTTTGTTTCTGTTACAAGGAACAAAATTAATTTAGTTTCATTCCACCTTCCTTAAAACAAAAAACAACAAAGAACCAAACAATTAGATAATTAATTTTGTAAAATTAAAACATGGATGGCACATTAATTACTTACATAAAAGTGGAAAAATTATAAACTTAAAAATTGCATAGAGACATCACTATGTAAAACTTGGAACATTTAAAACCGTAAAAACATTTAAAAATTTGGAAATTTCGATACCGCTTGCATGCGGTAAGCTTGTCAACTAAAACTAAATTATAAACATAATAAATATGCAGCCGTGATGTTGTCAGTATCTTCCTTTTTGTTTATAGTCTTTTCTCTTTTTTGTAATATTCTGAGGCTCTCTAAAGTGTACCGGGTTCTTTCTCTTCTTTCGTTGTCTATTATTTTTGTATTAGCAAAGTCAGCTGTGTGATTGTTTTCTATTGCATGCTGTGACAGTGCTGTGCTTTGTTTTTGTTTTTTGATGTCGGCTTCGTGCTCGGATAGCCTCGTATTAAGCGAGCGCTTGTTGTACCTATGTACACTTTATTGCAGCTTTCTTTATCGTTTCCTTTGCATTGTATTTCATAAACTACATTGCTGCGTTGTTGGGGATCTATAGGGGTTTTTGTTTTTGTAAAGCACGTAGCTAGGGTGCAATTAGATTTATATGCTAGTGTAGTGTTGTGTGTTTTGGTAAAATCATGTGCAAAGTTTTCTGTGAGCCTGGGAACGTAAGTGACACTAAAATATCGCTTTGTTTGGGTGCTTTCTGTGTGAAGTGTTTTTTGGGTGAAATTGTTGGTGTTAATTTTTTGTTGATCGATTAAACTAGATATCAGGTGGTCGGGGAAATTATTCTTTTTTAAAGTCCATTTTATTTTTCTTACATTGGCGTCGTGAAAACGTGGATGGCTAATCGTTAATACTTTGTGTATAAAGTTTTTGGCAGTGTTAATTTTGTATTTAAATGGCTGTGAGGAGAAAAAGTTTATTAGGCGCCCAGAAGCAGTAGGTTTCGAGTACCAATCTAATGTTATTATGTCTTCGGATCTGTGTATGCGAGTGTCTAAGAAGGGGATATTGCTGTTTTCTTCTTTTTCTATTGTAAACTTAAGTCTATTGTGATAGCTGTTGAAGGCATTTAATATTATATTCGCATCTTTCCGGGCAATGATAGCAAAAATGTCATCTACATATTTCACTAGAAATTTAATGTGTATGTTATGTTGTTGTTCTAATTGCAAGAAGGTGTGATTAAGTACGTCATATCGTCTATCGTCTCGTCTATCAATGTACCTTGTTACCATTTGTCCAAATTCATAGGAAATATTCTGAGCTCCCTAATTTCCTCAGAATACAACATCAAAAACTCGTTTGACTTAAAAGAGAGATTGCAAAATGTAAATATATGTAGTGATGAGCTGTTAGTGTCTTTCGATGTTGCCTCCCTCTTCACTAACATACCAACAAATCTAGCTTCTAAAATAATAATGCAAAAATGGGATGAAATAAAAGAAAACACAAATATACCGAAAAGCAAATTCAACAATATTCTACAATTCTGCCTTAAAGACAACAATTACTTCATCCACAACAACAACGTGTATACCCAAACGAATGGAATGCCTATGGGTAACCCCCTTTCCCCCACCATCGCCGATATAGTTATGGATGACGTACTTAATCACACCTTCTTGCAATTAGAACAACAACATAACATACACATTAAATTTCTAGTGAAATATGTAGATGACATTTTTGCTATCATTGCCCGGAAAGATGCGAATATAATATTAAATGCCTTCAACAGCTATCACAATAGACTTAAGTTTACAATAGAAAAAGAAGAAAACAGCAATATCCCCTTCTTAGACACTCGCATACACAGATCCGAAGACATAATAACATTAGATTGGTACTCGAAACCTACTGTTCTGGGCGCCTAATAAACTTTTTCTCCTCACAGCCATTTAAATACAAAATTAACACTGCCAAAAACTTTATACACAAAGTATTAACGATTAGCCATCCACGTTTTCACGACGCCAATGTAAGAAAAATAAAATGGACTTTAAAAAAGAATAATTTCCCCGACCACCTGATATCTAGTTTGATCGATCAACAAAAAATTAACACCAACAATTTCACCCAAAAAACACTTCACACAGAAAGCACCCAAACAAAGCAATATTTTAGTGTCACTTACGTTCCCAGGCTCACAGAAAACTTTGCACATGATTTTACCAAAACACACAACACTACACTAGCATATAAATCTAATTGCACCCTAGCTACGTGCTTTACAAAAACAAAAACCCCTATAGATCCCCAACAACGCAGCAATGTAGTTTATGAAATACAATGCAAAGGAAACGATAAAGAAAGCTGCAACAAAGTGTACATAGGTACAACAAAGCGCTCGCTTAATACGAGGCTATCCGAGCACGAAGCCGACATCAAAAAACAAAAACAAAGCACAGCACTGTCACAGCATGCAATAGAAAACAATCACACAGCTGACTTTGCTAATACAAAAATAATAGACAACGAAAGAAGAGAAAGAACCCGGTACACTTTAGAGAGCCTCAGAATATTACAAAAAAGAGAAAAGACTATAAACAAAAAGGAAGATACTGACAACATCGCGGCTGCATATTTATTATGTTTATAATTTAGTTTTAGTTGACAAGCTTACCGCATGCAAGCGGTATCGAAATTTCCAAATTTTTAAATGTTTTTACGGTTTTAAATGTTCCAAGTTTTACATAGTGATGTCTTTATGCAATTTTTAAGTTTATAATTTTTCCACTTTTATGTAAGTAATTAATGTGCCATCCATGTTTTAATTTTACAAAATTAATTATCTAATTGTTTGGTTCTTTGTTGTTTTTTGTTTTAAATAAATATATAGTGTCACTCCCCTGAAGAAGCCAAGGATAATTGGCGAAACGTCGGGACGTAAGGTGGAATAAAATTACACTGTTTTATTTGCACTAAAAAATTTATAGATCTGCTCAGCTTATTAAATATTTACATAAATCAAACAGATCGGAAGATAATCATATATTCATTTTTAATTTAGTTTCGTTACAGGTTTTGTTTCTGCTGGAACCGTTTCGGAGTTTTGTTACGACTTTTGTTACAAAGGAGTTTTGTTTCTGTTTCGGTTTCTGTTACAAGGAACAAAATTAATTTAGTTTCGTTACAGATTTTGTTTCTGCTGAAACCGGTACAATCATTTTGTTTCGAATTTAGTTTCTATCCTTTAAAGTTTCTTGGAACAGAAACGCGAGTTTCGTTTCGGTACGAGTTTTGTTACAAGTCTCTGTTATTTTCTATTGAAACTTGATTCGTGAGGAAGTTTGTGGATTTTACCTCGGTGCTGCCTCTAATTTTTCATCGAAACTCAAATAACCCAGTAGAAAAAATACATACATTTTATATAAATGATTATGGATTATAAAGAAGTAAAGTGCATATATTGAAAACCCATTTCGAGGGGTTTCTCAGTAGCATAATATAAACCTAGTCAGCAAAGGCTTTGGCCATTTATCTGATGTGCTATTTTTATATCTTCGTAGCTTATTATTGCACCTCCTCCCATACTGCCCCTGACATAACGGAATGGTCTATAAATCTTCGGGAGTAATTTTCTGTTGCTGTGTATCATTAAAAACATACTTAATCAAACACTAAGCTCAATGTAACTCATGCTAATTTTTTTTTATTTAAAAGCAGCAGGCCGATATACACATTTAATGTACTACTCATAAAAATAAAAAAACAATTTAATACGGAAAAATTGTGTCTAATTTGTCTGTTCTGAAATAAATATTAAAACTTTCTAAATGTTTTCCGAAATTTGGGAGAATGATTTCCTATTTACCAAAAATTTCGAAGGTGTAGTACAATGCATAGTGTGTTTTTTGTGCCAGCTACACGCTCGAAATACAATGTCGAGCGCTATTTCAAAAGGCTTCACAATGAATTCTTAATTAACTACGATGCAGGACTGTAACGAAGCCACTTGGTAGTGCAGTTGATGAGAGCGTTTTATGTCGATGAAGATTTGGAGTTTTTGGAGAATGCAGATGAGCCATATGAAGTTCCTGAATGTTATGCAGGTACAATTAAGGAGTTTAAGAATCGCGAAAGTTCTATAACCTTTTACAGATAGTTCGTTCATAAAGTCCGTATACCACGACATGTTAAATTGTCTTGGAAAAGAAGATGAAGACATGGCGCGCAAAGTTGATACAATTTGCTTATCACGAAATACAATCACTCGCCGTATAGAAGTAATGAAAGAGTTGTATGCCATAACCATTTTTGAAAAGTTGAAATCATGCAGGTATTATTCGCTAGCTCTTGACGAGTCGTGCGATATATCCGACACAAGCCAGTTCCCTGCAGCGAAAGCAACTATGTAGTTGAAAACTACTTACAACTAGTTGGTGCACCGGACCCAACTAGTCAGTGTTCTGTCTTTTTTCCATATAAGCAACTGGTATTTTTTACGTGTTGATGTCCTACGAGATGCCAATTGTCAGATTTCGACCAGAATATACCAGTTATCTACTAGTCAGGAAATACCAGTTTCATACTAGTTCCATATTAGTTAAACCTGGAATAGTATAATTTCCATAAAATGAACTAGTCCACATACTAGTCCAAAAAGGGCTAGTATAAAATATACTAGTCCCATACAAGTCCAAAAAGCATTCAACCTGGACTAGTATGATTTCAACCAGAATTTGCCTGGCTTACCCTTTATTTTATCCCTCGACTTTATTTTCATGTTTATTCTTAAGAAAGCAGCGGTTATTTGTATTTACCCTATCACGAAAAAGCATCTATGAATTATAAGAGAAAACGAAACGAATGAATTTTGTATTTTTCAACTGGTATAATTTCACCCAGAAAAATATAGTTGTATACTGGTATGAAATGGATATATCCTGACTAGTATGAGTTCTACCAGAAAATTCTAGTTGTATACTAGTATGAAGTGGATATTTCCTGACTAGTATGAGTTCTGCCAGAAAATTATAGTTGTATACTAGTATTTTTCTGACTAGTTTGAGGTTTCGCTGCAGGGTTATTGCTGTTCGAATTACTGACTATAACCCTGCAAAAATCTTTGAATTATGTGTTCCAATTTTTTGATATTGGAGTACTCCAATAGTAATCCTTTGTATACCACCTTCAGCTTTTTGAAAGCCGATCATTGATCTTGCCTTATCGACGAAAATCACGACACTGTCGCTCTGGCAGTTTATACTCCAAGGAGTAATAACATTGGAGTAGTTTGCAAGGTGCTATCACAGTAGATACTCCAAGGAGTAACAACATTGGAGTACTCTATGGAGCAGCAAAAACAAAGCGAAGGTTGGAGTTGGTAGTCCAGTCCTAGGATATCGCAATGTTAATTGGAGCACAATTTTTATATGAAAAAGGATTACATTTGGAGTACTCTGATGCTCCAATTGGAGTACTCTTTGGGTAGGAAAAAGAGTACTCTCGATTTTTGCAGAGAACTTCAGCAGGCAATGGTACCGCTTTTGAAGCATGCGAGAGGAATCGACATCTTTGATACAGTAGCAAAGGTCTAAGATGCAGTAATAGGGTTCCAAAAACTTTCAGTAAAATGCACAGATGGTGTACCTGTCATGGTAGGAAAAAACGAGGGGTTAGTTGGCCAATTTAAAAAGCGCGGCTTGCTAATTCCATTTTTTCACTGTATCATTCACCAAGAAGCCCTGTGCGCGAAATTGAGTAACGCTTCAAATACTATGGATCTTGTTGTGAAAATTGTTAATAAAATCAGAGGTATCCACAATACTTTGCCCCATAGAATATTGAAATGTTTTCTTGAGGAGGTCAAGGCAGAATACAATGACCTTTTATTAGGGTTGGGGTAAAAATACTGCTTTTTTGGAAATTCTGCATTCATAATTCCGGAAGTCGAAACACCAGAAATCAAAATTATGGAAGTCAAAATTCTGGATAACGAAATTCTAAATTGCAAAATTCTGGAAACCAAAATTCTGAAATTCAAAATTCTGTAATTAATGATTAAAAATGCGTGTTGATAACAAAAAAAGTGCGCACTTTTTTTGTTATCAACACGCATTTTTAATAATTAATTACAGAATTTTGCCTTTAACATTTAACTGGACTTGTTCTGAAGGAATTAAAATCAAATGTACCGTGCCGATTGTCACACAATTTCATGGCTGTGAACATGTTATATGAAAGTGAAATGAACATTCTCATAATCCATGTGCGCATAAAAAATCGGTTGCAGAAACAAATAATCTGGTTAAAAATATGGTTCGCTCGAGTTTTCTGCAGCCTAGCCAAATAATTCAGCGTTCGGTATCTATAACAGAAAAACATATGTATTGGACATTATCTGCCATCAAGAAATGCCCTTAAGTTAAGAATTAGAAGACAACGGAACGGTTTAAAATGTTTTAAAGAGCCAACTTATGTTGAAAAAATAGATATTCCCTTATTATCACTTTAAATGTTTTGGAAGGTCAACTATTTATTTTAAGTGAGAAAGTTATTAAAGTTATGGCGCATGCATTCTTATTTTTGGAACAAAATTTTCACTGCAGTTTTTAAATGAGAGCGACTGCTGGATTATGGACGGTACACTTGACGTTGTCCAATGATGATGAGGCAGCTATTTTCCATACACGGAAGAGTAGAAACCCAACAAACACAGTCTCTAACGTTAGAGAAATGCTCGCCTTTACGTTAGATAACTAGCGTAATTCTCTAACTATTCTCTATTCGAAGGCAACCATAGAGAACTACACTACAACTCGATTCGAGATAGGTTAGAGAACTAGCCAAAAGGTGAGTATTTGCAAATTCACATTAGAATCCCATTAGAAAATGACATTAGAATTCGACTCGAAAACTATAGTTTTCTCGATTTGAGAATTATGTCCCATTTTGTTAAAGAACACTGTGATTCTCGAGTGTTTCTCGAGTTGTCCTCTAGCTAGTTCTCGAATGTACCTCGAATCGAAATCTAGCTTCATGGTTTGTTGGGAAGACAAATTGTTCCGCTGGTTTTCTGTCTTATGACCAAAAAATCAAAGTCAATGTATATATCTTAAATATAAGCAAATTTATTAAAATACACGATTTTGCTCAAATTTTGGGGAAAAAATTTCCAGAATTAATTCTGGAAAACGTATATTCCGGAATTATGAAAACCCAGAATTTTGAAATACAGCCAAAAAAGGCGAAGGAAGTGCGGAATTCCGATTTCCAGAATTTTGTCGACCCAGAATTTTGATTCCGGAATTTTGACTTCAGAATTTTAATTTTAGAATTTTGACCGTTTCCGCTTTTATTACATACGGAAAATCGGTGGTTAAGCCGCGATAAATGTTTGGAGAGATTTTTTAGTTTAAGAAAGGAGATAGTTTTGCTTATAAAGGAAGAGGTGTCAATTTTACATGTACATCTGGAAGAGTTGGAGACTCAAGAATTTTCTACAAATTTTGCTTTTTTAACTGACTTGACGAGAAAAAACAAAACTATTTTTGGAATGATAGATTTAATTAATGGTTTTCAAAGAAAAATTGATATATTTATTTCTGATTTAAATATTTCTGAATTTAATATCAATATTTTTGATTTTGAACTCTATGTAAATAATTTATTGAATCTAAAAAACATCTTTAGTGCACGGTTTGAATGTTGTGAACACATAAAGCCCATACTGCCAATATATTTGAATCCATTAAACTGTTATATTACTAAACTAAATCCTGAATTACAATTGGAAATGTGTGATTTGCAAGCCCACTCAAATGTTAGATTTTCTAGTTATCAAGGAATTAAGTTTTGGGAATCCATTGACAAAACTTAAAGGGTAAGGTATGTGTGATTTGCAAGCCGACTCAAATGTTAGATTTTCTAGTTATCAAGGAATTAAGTTTTGGGAATCCTCCTCTTCAGACTCCGTCGCTTCCGGCAACGGTTTCCTGTAGAGGCTTGTCGAAGTCGTCGCGTTTGTCATAGTCGTCGTTTTTGTCGTTGCTGTCAGGTCCGTGTCCGTCAAGGGAGTCAGTACGTCCATGTGTTCGTCTGCGTCTTTTGTTTTCATTGGTTTGTTTGTGTTTTTGTAGTTTGAGTTATCCATGGTTTGGTCCCACGAGTAAGCCGGAAGGGGTTGGTCACTCGTCCGCAGAGCCGGTATGCGTACAACCGAACTTGCCCGGGCATCGGAGGGGACCGTTCGCGATCAGAAATTCAATAGCCGCCCTCTGACCATTCATCCATCGGCACGGGTACCTTGACACCTTGGATTAGGGTGTTTGTTTGCGGCAATCCTAACACTCGCCTCATCCCCGGGGTGGGGGTCGACAGACCGTTGGGCCTGTCTGCTCCAGTCCAAAGGATGAAACCAGTAGAAGGCTTTCCTATTAGTTTTTTGCCGCAGCCCGTGGTTCCGCCGTTGGGGGGCTATCCTACCATCCTCCACATCCACGAGGGGAGGGTTGTGACGAAACCGTTGGGCTTGTCCACCGCACCCCATGGATGAAGCGAATGATAGGCCTTCCTCTTAGTACACCGCGGTCCGTGGTTCCGTCGTGGGAAGAATGCCACGGCTTCGCCGCGGCAAGGCGACCAACTTTGAAGAGGGTGAGTATAGGACTTGGGCAACTATGTCCTAAAGGTACAAAAAAAAAAATCATGCATAAAACACTCTTTTATACACTCTTTTAAGAGCTCAAAAAAAAAAAAAACATTCGAAAAATAATCTTTTATGCATGAGACTGAGAGCTCATTTATGAATGACCAGTTTCATAGGAAAAATCACTCAAATACAAGCATTTTGACTGTTTATAATTTTTTTTTTTATGAAACCACTCAAATACAAGCATTTTGACTGTTTATAATTTTTTATGAACTCATTATGAATGTGAGAAAAAAATAAATAAATTGCGGTTACGTGACAACCCTAAGTGGCAACCCTGCTTGAAAGTGTTACATTTGGAATACAGTCCAAAAAATAATTCTTTAATACCCATATTGGCATATTTTGCTCAATATTAAAAAAATAATCGAGATAGGTGGCAACCCTGTAAACCGCACCAAGTGGCAACACACATCTAAATAATCTAAAAATGAATCAAATTGTCTATATGCTAAATTTATCCAAATCGGTCAAGCAGTTCCCGAGATAAACGAAAAAAGAAATAAATTGGGGTTAGGTGGTAACCTAAGTAGCAACCCTGCTTGAAATTGTCATATTTGGTATACGGTTGAAATACCTTTCATTTGATACCAATATTGGCATATTTTGCTCAATATTAAAACATAATGGATATAGGTGGCAACCCTGTAAACCGCCCCAAGTGGCAACACCCATGTAAATAATCTAAAAATTAATCAAATTGTCTTTAAACCAAATTAACCCAAATCGGTCAAGCAGTTCCCGAGATAAACGAAAAAAGAATAAATTGCGGTTAGGTGGTAACCATAAGTAGCAACCCTGCTTGAAATTGTTATATTTGGTATACGGTCGAAAATACCTTTCATTTGATACCAATGTTTGCATATTTTGCTCAATATTAAAATATAATGGATATAGGTGGCAACCCCCTTAACCGCCCCAAGTGGCAACACACATTTAAATAATTTAAAAATTAATCAAATTGTCTATATGCCAAATTTTATCCAAAGCGGTCAAGCAGTTCCCGAGATATACGAACAAATAAATAAATTGCGGTTAGGTGGCAACCCTAATGGCAACCCTGCTTGAAATTGTTTTATTTGGAATACGGTCGAAAAAACATTTCATTTGATACCCATATGAACATATCTAGCTCTATATTTAAAAAAAATTGGGATAGGTGGCAACCCTGTAAACCGCCATATGTGGCAACACCCATAAATTCTGCCCGGCCTAATAATTATAATTTGTGCAATGTTAGCTAAATATCGTGGTGAAAATCGCCTACGCCTGAAAGTCGGCTACAATTTCTGTTTCCGTTGCATCATCAGCCATTTTCTCAAATTTTACTCTCAATCAAAACTTCATATCGCCGCCTAAGAAGTTAACTTCAAAAAAGCTAATATCGGCGATATACCAACAAGTTATCAGGAGAGCTACTGCCGAGGAGCGACCCCGTTTAGAAAAATTACTTTTGCCGGGCATTGATCCGCCACGACTTGGTGTAGAAGGCCGAACACTTAACCGCTACACCACGGCGGCCGCCTCATACAACTCTGTTGAATTTTAGTGGCCTAGCATGAATACTTCCAACATAAAATATCCCATTTGTATGTGAGGTACCCGAACCTTTTCCCCTATCATCATCATATCTATTATTTCTGTAAGGTCTTTTTGTGTTTGCCCCTAATTTTCTGCTCTCATTTGAAACCAATATTAATAAATAAGGTATAGTTTTAAAGGTGGGAGTTAGCTCTACATGCGAAACCATATATTAATTAGCGGATTGCTTTTGTTTATCCTGCAACGCTATTGTGACTGACATTCATCAGACTTTAGAGCTGTATTGCCAGAATCGGGGATATCGCCCTTTTTCGGGGATTTTCCGTCTGCCAATGTTATTTCGAAATGGTTTGGTATTTGTTTCCTTTAGGGGTTATTTGCAATCAAAGTTGTTGTAATCACATTAGGCCGACCCTAAAGATGTCCAAAAAAGTGTTCTGCGCAGAAATGATGAGGATGGCGTAGCCTGTGTTGGACCGGACGAGTGTTATTTTTTATAAGCAACTCGGAAAGGTGTTCTGCACACAAATACCATGGATCCCGATCCGAATTTGGATCGGAACTGGGTCCTTTTTCGGGATTTTGATCATAATTTTTCGCTGAAACAAAAATTTAAAAAAGCGCTCCGGGATTCGTGATCCTGCGGCCAATACACGTTTTTTGAGCCCTCTCCCATAATTTTTTAAAAAAAGTTTTTGCAGTTGACCCCTAAAGGAAACAAATACCAATGCTTTTTGGCTATAAAATCCGCAATTCATGATGCAACATCGTTTGTTTTTCCCCGCCGAGGAACAAACTCAGAGCAGCACTACAAAAATTTGAAGAGAAATATTTTTCAAGGTTCGAATGATAACCTGTACATTTATCGCGCCATAGTTCTTTTTAGGTGTGTTTTTCCATGCTAGAAAAAAAATTTGGCACTCTTGAAACTTATTTGGTACAAAAAATAAATGTGAGTGGAAACACTGCGCTGGACTGGTAGTGCTGCGAGTCTTTGATTTTGATTAAAAAAGACAATGGTGAATGGACATTCTTTTAAAATGTTCAAATGTAGATGGCGCGCCGGCGGGTAATTGCCAGTGGTGAAAAGTCTTTGCTAAACACCTGTTGCGAATATTTTTCTTATTCTTTCTCACAAAAAGTGCAGTTGATTTTATTTGTTAATTGAAAATCTTTTATGGATGTTTCTTCTTGGATCTTTTATTATACACCGTGATAAAATATATAATTGGTAAGTTCTAAAATGTGTATTTTTACATGAGACTTGAATTTTGTGAAGTGAGCCACTTTTTTTCAAAGTTGTACTATCTTTCTGAAACTTTTTTGTATGGTTCACAACAACAATAAAAAAATACGTTTGGGCCAGTTTTTCGAAATTCGAATTATTTTCAAAGTTATAGCTATCAACACTTTTCGAAATTCCTCACTTTTTGATGAATTTCTCAAGATGGTATCTTCTTCCAAACGACGATTGAAATTTTTTTGCAAACATTTTTTGCAATTTTCAACTTCTCCATCGTGGTCAGATGGCGCTTTTGTATGATGTTGTTGGGCATTCCATTAGTAACTATTAGCAAAAAAAAATTTTTTGGCACTCTAAGGGAGCGGGAGTTATGAAATTTTTTTTTCTCTACGTACTGTATACTACGAAGGGAAAAAATGTAAATAACTTCCGCTCGCTTAGAGTGCCAACATTTTTTTTTTGCTAATAGCTACTAATGGAATGCCCAACAACATCATACAAAAGCGCCATCTGACCACGATGGAGAAGTTGAAAATTGCGAAAAAAGTTTGGAAAAATTTTTTTTTGCAAAAATATGAATCGTTGTTTGGTAGAAGATGCCATCTTTGATATATATTTAAAAAATCAGCAAAATCGGTTTGCCCAATCAAGAGAAAATCATCAAAAAGTGAGGAATTTCGAAAAGTGTTGATAGCTATAACTTTGAAAATAATTCGAATTTCGAAAAATTGTTATATATGTATTTTTGTTTTATCGTTGTGAGCCATACTACCAACTTTCATTAAAATACATGGCCGTCGAAAAAATTGTAGATGGCTCAGTTCACAAAATTCATGTCATGAGCTACATGTGTTCACATTCTGTTTATATCATCATCCATAAACTAATTTTGAAGAAAAATGCAATCGTAATGTTGATTCGTAATCTTAATGCCAAAGAAGGACTTATAAATGGTGCCAGGATAGTCGTCAGTCATTTAGGCGAAAACGCAATCAGTGTCAAATTAATCGGTTCGGGAAAAATTGCTATAATACCGCGAGTTAAACTAATGATGATGACTAGGAAACAGTTTCCCTTAATACCAGTCGGTATTGAAATTAAGCCTTTTTGGAATTAAATTTGAGTTTTAATACTAAATATTATTAATTTAAGACTCTGAATTTTTTTTAATTCCAAATAGTTTTAAAGTAATACCAAAATAATACTAAAGCGCTCTCTCCCTAGCGCTTTCTCTCATTATAATGTTTTAGGTACTATTTGTTTTAAAACAAAGCCGGAAAAGTATTAAATTAATTACTTTTTAGCATTCGTCTTTTTAGCGGTTCGTCGCTATTGCGATACTACATTAAGAACAACAGTGCAATTAGACGCTGACAAACACAAGTACTCGATGGCTTGATAGTAGACATCTCCGTTGAGCATTCAATAAATTGTGGGTTCGACTCTCGGTGAAGGCAATATAATAAAACTGTAATTTTTTTTTTTGCCTGAGAGAATCTTCGACTGAATTCCTCTCTCACGAGAAATCAGACCGAACGTGGTATTAATTTAATCCTTTTTCGGCGTTGTTATATATAAACACCAAAAAGGTATTAAAGTTAGACTTTTATTTTTACTGTGTAGAGTCAGGCGATTCCAAGATTTAACTTTTTCAGCCCAAGCGACATTCAAACAAAAAATTACAAATGATTTTATTTTTACGTCAAATATTGTGTTTAAGGAAGTTTTAAAAAAAAAATACATGTGACCACTGGGTCATATTTATAGAAAAAATCGATTACTTTTTATCAAATTGCCGAAAATTTTACATAAGTTTGTATGACGTAAGTAAACGATTTCAAACCATTTTTTTTTTGCGCAAGGCGCGCACGGGTCCACCTAGTCCCTCTTAATTCATCGATGATTTTCAGTTTCTCAAGTTGGTTATGATCGGTCAACCCTTTTAGAACGCAACTTATCTTAACTTATATATTATATATGCAGTAGAGGCAGACGTTCTGTCGAAATGTGGACTCACTGTCCCCCCTTTTACAACTCTCCTTCCTATCTTTCTTCGCCATCACACTATCGCCCTCCCTTTTTCTCTTCATTCCCCTCTTTCCTTCTACCACGACCCTATTCCTCTATATTCCATTCCTATTGGCCCCGGTAAGGCATGGGAAACATCAAAAAACCATGAAAGCGTTTTTAATCTAGCATACAGTGAAACCCGCTTAAGTACTCACCCGCTTAAGTACCAAATATTTTTGTGCACTCTGCTTTTTGTAAGAAATGGGAGGAAAATCCTCCTCTTAAGTAATTCCCAGCTTTATTACTATCATAGTGTATCAATACAAGTGTGAACTGTAGCTTTGACAGAAATGTCAAAACACACTTCCACGTCAAATCAAAAATGTCAAAACACACATCCATGTCAAAAATATGGGTTGCTATTGTTGTTTTCGTTGCGATCGGGTTGTGTGCAGCACCGAATATCAATGAAACAGGGTTCTTGTTTGCACAAAAGTGTTGCTGTGTTGCACAACTTTTTCACTCCAGTTTCTAGAGCAACTTTTAAGCGAATCTTTCAGTTTATGCTTTATATCAAAGAAAAAAAAAAGACACAAAATAAAAAAACTTAAAACTAGTAAATTTTATTTATTTTACAGAAAAATATTGAGGTAAGCATCTTCGAAATGAGAAATTAGACAGAAAATGAAAACAAACGTTTTTTTGGAAACATGTATATACGATGTTTTTAGATAGATTTACTATCAAATACATATCTTAGCACAAAGAAGGCTTCAAACCCCAAAATTTGGTATTTGTTTCCTTTAGGGGTCAACTCCTAATAAATTAGCTAGAATTATGGAAGATAGCTCAAAATACGGGGTTTGGCCTCAGGATCACGAATCCGGAAGCGCTTTTTTAATATTTTGCTTCTCTGAAGAGAACCCGCCCCAATTTTGGTACCGGACCCGGGTCAATTTTCGGTTTTTTGACCATAACTTTCCACAGACACAAAAAAATTAAAAAGCGCTTCCGGATTCGTGATCCTCATGCCAAAACCCGTATTTTGAGCTATCTTCCATAATTCTAGCTAATTTATTAGGAGTTGACCCCTAAAGGAAACAAATACCAAATTTTGGGGTTTGAAGCTAATTATTAGCAGTTGTTTGTTATTTTTTTAATAGAAAATAGTGAGCAGACTCGAAAGAGTTATTCTAACTAATAATTTTATATAATTCGCTGTTATTTATGTTAAAAAAATCAAATTTCTAAGTTTAAGCGAACTACTTTTTTGATGAACAGGTCTTAAACTCATTTTGGAATTTTGACGTCTATGCAGAAGAGTTTACACTTGTATTGGTACACTATGATTACTATATTCCTCATATAATTTTCCCCTTTTAAAGCTACATTTACACTGCACCAAATGCGTCACTTTTGGTCAAGTTTTTTCGAGACCGTTCATCCGCAAATTGAATTTGATCACCAAATTAGGTCAAATTAAATTAAATTCATCTAATTTGGCAAACAAATTCTGCGGAAAAACATTCTCGAAATAACCTCGCCAAATGCGACGTATTATAAGTACCTACCTGGAGTTAAATCCCCCTCCCAAGCGGCATCAGAATACCTCTGGAGCGGGCAAACTAAGCTTTGCTGAGATAACCAAGGACAGGATCCTTATAGGCGTCCTTGACCGAGGCAATGACCGTCTGGCCATCCCCAAGGACCGGTGGCGTTACGTGCGAAATGAACTCGGCAACATTCTTCTCACCGTTGCTCCGGAGTTTCCGGGTAGTTCCGCGAGAGTAACGGATGCGGGTTGGCACCAGGGTCAGATCAAATTACTCGCAAGCGAGGATGCAAAAACCGTAGCACTGTATAAGGCAGCCGCTGCTAAACTGGGTGAAGTCTACAAGGGCGCAAAGATAGAGGTCGTCGACTGGAAGGACATTCCAGCTCGTCCAAGGGCAAGGGCGTGGATTCCGGCCATCCCTGACGAACCCGACAGAATTCTCGGGATGCTACGGCTAATGAATCCGGCCCTCCCAACGCATGACTGGAGTGTCAATCTGGTCGGGGATGCGGTGGGGCCCGACAGACAGGTGCTGTTCACCATGAATAAAGAGTCAATCGAGCCCCTCAAAAGGTGAAATGGCCTAGTACACTACAGCGTAGGCCAGATCGTTATCCACGTATATCGTGGTGATGCGCGCTGCCTTCTCGGCTGCTCCGGGGGAACCGGAAAACGAATTACCAGAAGAGGAAGCGGAGGATTCCGATGCGGAAAGCATCTTATCCGCCACGTCCCTTGCCGATAGTGCTGTGAACAACTCGGAGATGGAGGACAGCCTACAGGACGAGGAAGTCCTCGACGTCACGGTGGTAGCAGCCAACGCTGAGCGATTAACATCTAACGCTACAGGCAGCAGGACTCCTGCAACGCCATATCGGGCAGTTAATCGGAACAACTCGTCGTTGATAGGCAACCTCCGGGATGGGGCAAACCTCGACGACATGGGGACGGCAGGGAAGTCTGTGCGCTCTCATGTTGGTGGTGCTTCAGATTAATCTGCACAAATCTAAAGTGGCTTCGGCTGCTTTAAGTAGTTGTCTTTCTAAAGGCGACGTGGATGTGGTCCTCATCCAAGAGCCCTGGGTAAATAGCTCGAGAATCTGCGGATTGGGGACTAAGGGTTTCAAGCTCATTCGAGCCAGCGAGGAGAGCAAAGTCCGAAAGTGTATTTTGGTCAAGTCTGAGTTGAACTCCTTTCTCCTACCTAACTACACCAATGGTGATATTACCGCTATCAGTCTAACGGTCGACAGCACCCGCCTGACGGTGGCGTCGGTCTATATGCCCTACGACGCCGAAGAACCCCCACCACAAACGGAGGTGAAAGACCTGGTGTCAAATTTCTGCACGGGTAATCTTATTATTGGAGCGGACGCTAATGCTCACCATGTCCAATGGGGGAGTTCCGATATCAATGCCAGGGGCGAGTCTCTGTTTGATTACCTCTTAACAACCAACCTGGTAATTTGCAACGTGGGTAATGAGCCTACTTTTATCACTAAGACCCGTAGGGAGGTCATAGACCTCCCTATCTGTAGTGAAGGCGCTTATGGGTGGGTCAGAAAATGGCGGGTTCTGGAAGAACATTCATTCTCCGACCACCGTTACATAGAAATGGTTTTAGACTTTATTGTAGAACAACCAATCATTAAGCGCAATCCACGTAACACAAATTGGCAGTTACACAATGAAATATTAGACAGAGACCTCCCAGTACTGCTCTCACAAGCCACCTCATCAGTAGAGGAGCTGGAGGATCTTGTTACTACATTTACATCGGCGCTCTCAAATGCTCTAGGACAGGCTTGTCCAGTGCCAAAACCACGCGGTAAACACAGGCCACATTGGTGGTCCTACGATTTGGACTCGTTCCACAAATCATGCCGGAAACAATTTAACAAGGCCAAGAGCCTCGGCTCTGAGCCTCATTGGCACGAATATAAAGCTAAACTTAGGGCCTACAAAAAAGCTCTGAGACAGGCGAAGAGAACTTCGTGGAGAGATTTCTGTACTGGCGTCGAAAAGGTCGACGACACAGCGAGACTTAGACGAGTCCTCTCGAAAAGTCAAACAGCCATCAGCTATTTGCGAAAAACTGACGGATCCTGGACCAGCACGGAAGAGGAAACCCTTGAGCTGCTCTTGAATACACATTTTCCGGGGAATCTGCATGACGCACCACTAGTACCTGCAACAAACCTGGCAGTAAAAATACCCATTACTGAGGAAAGGGTAAGGTGGGCAGTTAAGAGCTTTGAACCGTATAAGGCTCCCGGGCCGGACGGGATTATCCCCGCGCAACTTATAAACACGTTGGAGACATCAGCTAAATGGCTGGTATTTCTCTTCACAGCCTGCCTGGCTCTCAACCACATTCCGGGCTCCTGGAGAAGCGCCACGGTAGTGTTTATCCCTAAGGCTGGGAAGGCATCCCACTACGGCCCAAAAGACTACAGACCGATCAGTCTCTCGTCCTTTGTACTCAAAACCTTTGAGAGGATACTAAGCGACTACCTCTCAACGACTATTGATAGCAACCTAATCTCTAGCTATCAGCATGCATACACCAAGGGTAAATCAACAGAAACCGCTCTGCACAGCCTAGTATGCCATTGAGAAATCGCTGTGTGAAAAGGACTACTGTCTCGTGGACCTCTAACTGGTTTAATTGACCAACTTTTAAGGGGAAGGAAAATAGCTTCTTCACTTGGTACGGTTGAGTTATCACGCTATGTCACAAGGGCAACACCCCAGGGTGGTGTTCTTTCCCCGCTTTTATGGAACCTCACAGTCAACTCGTTGCTATGTGACACAAGCTGGGGGGGCGGGAAGATAGTGGCATACGCAGACGATTTAGCTATTGCATTCAGAGGCAAGTTCCCACAAACTCTGTGTGACCCGATGCAAGTAGCACTGCGAGAAGTTTCGACGTGGTCCTCTCGCTGCGGACTTAGTGTCAACCCGGGGAAAGTGGAACTTGTCCTCTTCACCAACCGGTACAAAATACCGCCACTAAGCCTACCAGAACTAGATGGCACGCGCCTGGGCTTGTCGGATAAGGCCAAGTTTCTAGGCATAGTTCTGGACAGGAAACTGAATTGGAAGGAGAATGTTCTTCAGCGCCAGAAGAAAGCTTGCATCGCTCTATACACATGCAAAAGAGCCATTGGCAAAAAATGGGGGCTCAGCCCTAGAGTATGCAGTTGGATCTACACGGCCATCACTCGTCCAATCATGCTATATGGAGTCGTCGTATGGTGGCCTGCGCTGAGCAAGGCATACCTGAATCTGTTGCGGAAAGTCCATAGATCCAATATGATCTGTATAAGCGGTGCGCTAAGGACAACGCCCAACGAAGCCCTCCAGGTCATTCTGGGCATTTTGCCACTTGATCTGGAAGGGTTTCGGTCAGCAGCGGCATCAGCTCTGCGCCTAAGAGAAACCTCCAGTTGGGGTGCGGGTACTATTGGACACTCCAGTATTCTGGAATCTTACAGCTTTCTCCCTCTAAGCACAGATCGTTGTGCGACCACTACAGTCGGTGAAAGCTGTTTCAAAATAAACATTCCCAGCAGAGAAGACTGGGAGAGGACGGATTGGTGCCCCGAAACAAATAGTGGCACTTCCATATACACCGACGGCTCGAAGTTGGACGGCAGAGTTGGAGGAGGGGTTTATTCAAGGGATTTGGACCTTGAGCTCTCCTTCAGGTTACCTGATCATTGTAGCGTCTTCAAGGCGGAAGTCTCGGCAATCCTAGACGTCGCGGCCTGGTTAAGCAAACGTGTTATCGGAGAAGATATCGCTATTTTCAGCGATAGCCAAGCGGCCATCAAATCCCTTGGCTCATACACGTTCACCTCTGAACTGACGCTCAGCTGTCGTCGATCTCTTCAGGAGATGGCCCAACAGAACCGCGTAAACCTCATATGGGTCCCGGGACATAGGGACATTGAGGGAAACTGTAAGGCAGACGAGCTTGCCAGGCAGGGCACGACCAAGCAGGTTCTTCAGGATAAAGAGCGCTTAGGTATGCCGTTTGCCACATGCAAACTAATGCTGAAGGAGCACACACTCCGTCAAGCCAACGAAAGATGGCTGCAATCCCCAGGGTCGGATATCGAAACAAACCTGGCCAAAATGGGATCTCAAAAGGTCTAGACGCATTTATGCCCTAACTAGGAGGGAAATCTGCATATTGATAGGAGTATTAACCGGTCACTGCCTCATTGGTAGGCATGCAGAAAGGCTAAGTGTGCCCTACCGACGATGTTGCAGGAGTTGCAAAGATGATGAGGAGGAGGAAACAGTGGAACACCTCACTTGGTACTTTTATATTTTGAAGCTCAGTGGTAGCACTATAAAATCGATATTTGATTTCACTTACACCACTAATTTTTTAAGAATCGATAGTTGTCAAAGTGAATTTAGGGTGAAAATGGATATATGTACTAATGTAACTACGTCTCATTTCTCATATCTTCCTTAAATGCCCGAAGGAAGGTAGTTAGTGTTCGTTTAAGTGCACAACCCGCTTTAGTACCTGAAAACGCTGAACTTTTTGCTCGGGGTACTCGATAATCGTAGCTTCTGCTGTGGATTCAAGCTGAAGCTTAGTTGGTACATCCTCCAAGCCACATCTCTGGCGATTTTGAGCTGCACGCTGTTTGTTCTTCAGCCTTTTTTTCTACCGCAACATTTTCATCACTGCCGCTGGATTCATGAGGTACCCGGGGCAGAGACGGTTTGGTTTTAACCCGCAGTTTTACTTTGGCATACATCAAACTGATTATATGATATGACACCGGATCTGCAGCTATTACGATTTCCGCCACTGTGGCCCTACTTGTCCGATTGAGGATTCTCCAGTATATGGTGTCTAGGGCCGGGTTTTGAACTGAAATAACTCTGAGGATATGCCCGTTTGAGGGGCAATCGTCCTCTTTAAAATACCCAACAAAGATAATGCGACGGGGTACTTCCGCATCCGAGACTTTTTAATTAGTTTTGGGACGATGTCTTTTAACCATTCTGCGGTTTCAGAATTATCTCAGACGATTGAAAGCCATCCTTGGCGAATCGCGCAGCCCGTGAAGCGGGGACTAAAGCCTAACCTAATATAAACGCACGGACTGCCTGTTCTGTAAGAAATGTCTCATGCACATACAACTTTTATGGGAGTAGCCGAATTTGATCGCACTGTGTAAAAACCTAACTTGATTTCCAATTTTTGTTCTGCGTGACATTTCGATTTGACGTTTGTACACAGGCAAATATACAAACGTACTCACATTTATTTCGGTTACAAGGAAACAATTTATGATGTACGTGCGGTAAACGCACGGGGTGCGTTCATATTAGGTTAGGCTGTAATAGCGCCAACTTGAAGCTTAAACACTTAATTCAGAATGGCCCTCCTTAGTGCCTTCAGTTGTTCAGAAGGCCAGATGGTAGTAGGATAATCTTGTGGGATTATACGCAGCTTAATAGTGGTACGGGCATCTGTTTGTTAATGTTTTTTAATAAAGGGCCTGTGGGATAATGCTAATCTAGGCCCTGCCTAGTTTTGCCAAGGCAATTCCAGCTAAGAAATAAAATATTTCATTGCCTTTCAGGCAGCATTGAACCCGGGCACCTTTACATCACACTCGTCCTCTCTGTCCATTGAGCTATTCCAATCATTGAAATATTTTCGGCAAATGAACAAGTTGAATTAAGTTTCACATACATTTAATAATAAACTATCCATTCAGCTGTTACAACTCATGAAATTTGTTCGGCCAATGAAATACTTTAATTAAATTTTATAATCGTGGAAAAACTATCCTGGCGCTGGATTGGAAAAACTAAGCCGCGCCAATATAGAAACAAGTAAGGAAGTCTAAGTTCGGGTGAACCGAACATTACATACCCAGCGGCAATTTTCAGAACGGGATAACAATGATATAGGCCCTAGGAGGATTTACCTAAAGTTTTTACTATCTTAGCTATTTACCTTACCGAATTATGTCAATTTATGTGATTTTCGAAATTTCCCATATCGAAAGTGGGCGTGGTCGTGAAGCGATTTCGTCCAATTACATCAGGTATGCTTGTACCAATTTCATCGTTCTACCGTAATCAGTTTAAATGATATGAATTATGTAAATTTATGTGATTTTCGATATCGAAAGTGGGCGTGGTTGGAGGGTGATTTTATACTCCCAACGATACTGGTATGCTTTGTGCCAAATTTCATCGTTCTACCCTAATCAGTTTAAAGGTTACGACCAGTCGAATTTTCAAAAATACCTCCCTTAAAAGTGGGCGGGGCCACGCCTACTTTTGAAAAATTATTAAAAAATCATTATATAATGACCATGGGGATTCACCTATAAAACTATATCATTTTAACCATTTCCGTTACCGAATTATGTCAATTTAGGTGATTTTCGATATCGAAAGTGGGCGTGGTTAGAGGGCGATTTTATCCAATTTCATCAGGTATACTCCCAACGATACTAGTATGCTTTGTGCCAAATTCCATCGTTCTATCGTAATCAGTTTAAGAGTTACGACCGGTCAAATTTTCAAAAATGCCTCCCTTAAAAGTGGGCGGTTCCACGCCCAATCCAAAAAATTTATGGAAAAATCATAAGAGAATGACCAGGGGGATTTACCTATAAAATTATATCATTTTAGCCTTTTCAGCTGCCGAGATATGTCAATTTGTGTGATTTTCGAAATTTTCGATATCGAAAAAAGGGGCGTGGTTATCATCCGATTTCGCCCATTTTCAATAGCAACCTACCTTGGCCAGAAAGTAACCTGTATACAATTTCATGCAAATATCTCAATTTTACTCAAGTTATCGTGTACACAGACGGACGGACAGACGGACAGACGGACGGGCATGGCTTATTGAACTCCTTTTTTCAGCCTAAGAACTTTCATATATGGAACTCTATATCTATCTCGATTATTTTGTGCCGTTACAAACTACCGCTATGTGAACAAAATTAATATACCCTTGTACTAGTACTAGTACGCTGGGTATAAAAATATCCAGGCCCTGGATTGGAAAAACTGAGCAGTTGCAAGGTATGCAAAACTAGGCAGCCCCCTTACAGAAAATACCATAAAATGCCCGTAAATTGAATAACATACGCTTTCCATTCCAGAGCACTGGCAGGCCCAAGGCAGAATTGTCTATTGTAGGAAAATCTAGCCAGCGCCTACATTAAGAATAGATTTGCCTAGATTATTTCCTACCCGGTTGGTTTCGAATTTGATACCACTAGCCCGGAGTCTCTTCAGACACTTACCGAGAAGCACCACTCGTGTGCTTACGTTTTGCAGTATTTTCAGTATCATGGGGGGCTTGTTCAGCCCCGCCATGCTTGTGGCTTCAGTTTTGTTTCGATATCAACCGAAAGGCCAGAATTGGCCTGATCATTTGAGAGCAGTTCAGCTCTATCATGATCTGTAGTATAAGGTTTTTCATTCAATTGGTCCATATATGTAGTTCCCACGAGTGTAGGGTAAAGTAGGTCGGCTGGGACATAGCCGCCTCTTTGGATTTTAGTCGCCTTTTAAGACAGGCATACCTATCGCGGGCATATAATTTGAAAATCGGTTGGTTAGTTTGTGAGAAATTTTGATTTAGAAAAATGCGTCAAATGAACTTTGACCCTAAATAACTTTCATTGTTGTTTGCCCGAAAAAATTTACATATTTATACTCACGTTACTTACTTACATATATCTTTCGATCCCAATACTTATTTTTAACTTCAGACCTTGCGGTAATCTGCATTTATGCCGAAAATAACACCAAATACGAAGATTTTCTTTATACCCATAATATTTGGTGTGACCATGACACTCGCTAATTTCAGAACGGGATAACAATGATATAGGCCCTGGGAGGATTTACCTAAAGTTCTTACTATCTTAGCTATTTACTTTACCGAATTATGTCAATTTATGTGATTTTCGAAATTTTCCATATCGAAAGTGGGCGTGGTCGGAAAGCGATTTCGTCCAATTATATCAGGTATGCTCCCTATTATGCTAGTATACCTTGTACCAATTTCATCGTTCTACCGTAATCAGTTTAAAAGTTATGACCCGTGAAATTTTCAAATATGCCCCCTGAAAAGTGGGCGATTATCAAAAAATCATAATAGAATGACTAGGGGGTTCATCCTACCAAAGTGGGCGTGGTTGGAGAGCGATTTTTTCCAGTTTCATCAGGTATACTCCCAACGATACTGGTATGCCTTTGCCAAATTTCATCGTTCTACCCTAATCAGTTTAATAGTTAGTTAAAAAATTTATGGAAAAATCATAAGAGAATGACCAGGGGGATTCACCTATAAAATTATATCATTTTAGCCATTTCAGCTGCCGAGATATGTAAATTTGTGTGATCTTCGAAATTTTCGATATCGAAAAAGGGGGCATTATACGATTTCGCCCATTTTCAATAGCATCCTACCTTGGCCAGAAAGTAACCTGTATACAAAATTTCATGCAAATATCTCAATTTTTACTCAAGTTATCGTGTACACAGACGGACGGACATGGCTTGATGAACTCCTCTTTTCAACCTAAGAACTTTCATATATGGAACTCTATATCTATCTCGATTATTTTGTGCCGTTACGCACTACCGTTATGTGAACAAAATTAATATACCCTTGTACTAGTACTAGTACGCTGGGTATAAAAATGCTGTGTGGGTTAACGTTAACACAAATACTTAGCAAGTACTTCGTATAAGAACTATAAAAGAAACAGATTCGTAAACTTAAAACATACCCTTTATGATTTGGTTTCTGATTACATTCTATAATTAGTTTATCAGTAGGAAAATAATCATCATCAACAGCAATTTCTTAATAAGGTATTAAAAACAAACCTTACATTTCTTTAATGGTTTTATCATATAAAATACAAAAGCATGTAGGTTTAACAATTTCAAGTTTTCTTTTTTGTCTCTAGTATATATAAATGTTGATTTACATCATAAATTGAAAATTAAGACATACATACGACTTAGAATACGACTGTCGTATGTGAATTTTAGGCATTTCGGGATTATTGCATATTATAAGCTAGCTTCGTAATCTCTTTCGACTTCTCACATTTTCAGTGTGCATTTTGTCGTAAGTCATACAATTGTAGTTTTTCGATAGTGTATTTTAAAAACTAAAAACCGTCTCCTGAAAAATCAAGTTTTGCTACATACGACATTCGTATTCTGAGGTAGCGATAAGTATATTATGGTATTCTAAATGGCACAACTATCGCTTCTTTATGGTCAATTTGTAAAACGTGTAGAGATGCATGGCTTTTGCTCAAAAAACTTGATATCTAAAATGAAAAAGAGAGTATTTAAAAATATAATTCGGCGTAACAAAATTTAAATAAACATAGGTTATGTTGAATACCCGATACTCTCCTGTCCAGCGTTTCAAACCAATTTTCAATGGATGTTTCATAGAAGTTCATGCTGATATTTCTTAGAATAAAAGAAAAAATTCATAGATTCTAAGAAAATTTTCTTACAATTTATGAATGATTTCATGCTTTCTGTGGATTTGTTTAAATATTTTAAGAAAAAGTTCTTATATTCTAAGAAATATTCTTAAATTTCTATGAAAAAGTTCTTTGAGGAGGTTTTACCGAACAATTCTTAAAATCTATGTACTTTTTCTTTGGATACATGAACTTTTTTGGTTCAGTGCAAGATCACCGATGCATTCACATAGGAAACCCCTTATATTTATTCCAAATTGGAAAAAAATTATATATAAAAATTTTTTGAATCGTTTGCGTAATGACAAAGTTAGCAAAAAATGCTATTTTTCTCACTATGGCTCGCTTAAATTGTTCTTAATTTCAGTAATATTTATTTTCTAGAAAAACTTTATTCACAAATATTCTAGTGAAATAACTGATAAAAAATGTTGCTCCGTATTAGTTTTTAGTAACATTAATATTTAATCTAGAAAAAAAAAAAAATTAAAAAATAACAGCGAAATTTTCACATCTTCGCATTCTTTGCCTGATGATTACAGTAGTTTACAAATAATTCATTTGAAAAAAATACCAGATATTCACGTATATGGGTGAATTGGCACTGGTATGCCAAGCTGTGAACATATTTTTACAAATTTTTGTATGGGCAGGTTTTCGATATATCGGTAATTTTGTGTTTTTTTAGGTATCACTTCATGCAAAAATTCTTTTCGGCAATGATACAAAAGCGATGGACGCAAGCGATACCTTGTTCTTAAGGAAATTAAAACACGCTTCCAACGTATAATATGTTTGGGTGGACCAAACCATCGCTGAGCAATAGCTGGTCAAAGTCGAAATTTTACGATTTTTGAAAAAAATTTGATTTTTAAAAAAATATTTTTTTTATGCGAAGTTGTAAAAATCAGGAACTTTTTCTAAAATTTGTGTGCATAATAACAACCACTTTAAGCATAATATTACCAAGATCTAGGAAAAACTGTATTTTTGACGATTTTTTTTTGCAAATTTCAACATTTCTAAATTTAACTAAATGGTATTAGGTCGATGTCTTTATAAGGCACAAAAAAAAAGTCGTGGTGTCAATCATTACCAAGCAAATAGAGTCCAAACCAACCGTTTTTATAATTTTGGTCCGTCTGTCTGTCTATCTTTCTGTCCGACTGTTTGTCTTTCTTTCTGTATGTTGGTGGAAGTATCACTCGACGTTTAACTTGAAATTTGTCGACAAATACACGCGTATTGTACGAATACATGTTTGGTCACCCCTGCTTCACATATTGGTCACCCCTGCTCCATGAATAAATGAAAATTCGTTGAGTGCGGACGTGTTTCTGATCGCTCTGTGAAAACGTAATATTTTTGATTAGTATTCGTCGTGCTTTAAAGTTTCTAAGCTCTAATTTTCGTAAATTTCATAATAACATTTTGTAAAAACGATTGAAAACTCTTGATGAGTTAGTGACTATAAAGTTTAAACGCTTATAAATGTAACAATATAACTAGTCTGAATAATCATAATGCCGTGTATATGCAAGCAGAGAGTTGACCGAAAGGGTGATAAGGTGGAGTGTGCGGGTTGTGCCGAGTTTTTTCACCTCCAGTGTGTTGGTATTAATTCGAGTGATTTGGAGTTTTTGCTGGCTTCATCTAAGCCGTTCTTTTGTAAAACCTGTACAGCGGAGCGTCGAGCTTTTCTTCGTTTACCCACTACACCCCTTCCTACTAAAGTTACGGATAGTCTCAATGTACTAAACGACAATAAACAAGAAACGTTACTTTCTGTTTCCGATAAAATTGCTTCTCTGAGAGAAGAGAATGCTCGAATATTATCTTTAGTTGTTACCTTACAAGAAGACAAAAAGCAACTTTCTCTTAAATATGACGCTTTATATACAGCTGTGCTCGAAATGCAAGCTTTGCTCAAAGACAATGGTTTAAACATTTCTTCGCTTAAGTCTGATAACAAAGACATTTATCTACCTGTTTCTAATGGAGTCAATAAACTCAATTCCATCACCAGTAGCGGCGCTAAAAATGACAGCGACAATGAAAAGTCTGTTTCTGTGCGCTCGTCTCTCTCGCTCACTACCTCTTCGTCTGCTCAAACAAATACACCACCTAATGTGATTATCGACGAAATGTTGCATCACGCTCTCGCAATTCCTATAGTACAGAGATAATAACAATGCCTAGGGTGAGTGCTAAAGGGCAAACTACGTCAATGTCAGCTTCAAGTGCAGCTGTGGCTGGTAATGTTTCTGCCATGCATAAGCCAAACTCAAACAACAACACAATGCAAATGAAATCAATAGCACCCACGCATGCTGTTGATAATTCTTCATCTCCTATTCGCAGTTATACACACACTATAAACGATGTTATTGTAGATCTAACATTTTGATTAGGACTGAGTTTTATAAGTTTGAATCGGAAGAGTCGGGGATTTTAGAGGAGCTTGATTACTCTAAAGCGGACTATGAAGCATTGTGTGGGGTTTTAGATACTTCTGATTGGGCGTTTCTTAATGGGTTGAGCAGTCCTGCCGACTCATACAAAACTCTAAGGGAAAATCTTGAACTGGACATATCTCGGTATGTTCCTCTGAAAAGGCTAGTTACACGTAACAAACCACCTTGGTTTACCGCTAGGCTTTGTAATTTAAAGAACGCGAAAAATAAAGCGTTGAAAAAATTTAGGAGAAATTATTCTGAAACTGATCGTCTTAACTTTCTTCGGCTACGAAAGGAATTTGATTACCTTCACGGCTTTCTATTTAGAAATTATATTTATAAAATTGAAAATAACCTTAAATCTAACCCATCAGGTTTCTGGCGCTTTATTGATACGCGAAGGAAAACAATTGGTTTCCCTACTAGCTTGCATTATGATGGCGACACGTCCGATAACACAGTCGACTCTTGTGATTTGTTTGCTAAATTTTTTCAAAAAGTATATGAAACCCAAAGAACAATTCAATGCCCTACGCTTACAGCTACATCTCTGGCGACAATCACTAGTTTCTTTGTGTCTGAAGATGATGTTATAAAGGCAATTTCATCATTGGATTCAAGCCCACGTATAGACTCCGAAGGATTTTCTCCATTATTTTTCAAAAAATGCTCCAAGACTTTATCTATTCGTATTGCTTTACTGTTCCAAAAATGTCTCAATAACGGAACATTTCTAGATGAATGGAAGCTATGCACCATTTTTCCAGTTTTCAAGTCTGATGACCGCAATGATGTTCTTAACTACAGGCCCATAGTTAAGCAAAGCACTTTAGCTAAGATGTTCGATCATATCATTCAGCTAAAATTATTTGATCATGTGAGTAGCGTCATATCGAAATACCAGCATGGTTTCTTTCCGGGTAGGTCAACTGTACGAATTTAACCATTTTGTCCAATAACATAATTGTTGCTTTCGAGAACCGTTTGCAATTGGATGTTGTCTATACGGACTTATCTAAAGCATTTGATAAAGTAAACCACCTTATCCTTTCTAAAAAACTCGAGTGCTTTGGCATTAGTGGTGAACTACTTGCATTTTTTGATTGTTTTCTTAGAGGTAGAAAACTCATTGTCAAAATAGGAAAAATAACATCTAAACTTTTGATCGACGCGGTATCAGGTATACCACAAGGTACACATTGTGGCCCGCTACTATTTCTATTATTTATTAATGATTTGCCGGATTGCTTTAAATTTTCAAATTGTCTTATTTTCGCTGATGACGTTAAGATTTTTTCAGTTGTGCGCAACTACTCTGATAGTTGTAAAATACAGCAAGATCTTGACGCGCTGGTGCAATGGTGTTCATGTAATTGGCTGCAATTAAATATAAACAAGTGCTACGTAGTAACCTTTTCGAGAGCTTAATAGTTGTATGATATCTAGAAGTGAGGAAATGAAAGACTTGGGTATTATATTCGATTCCAAGCTCACATTTTTCAAGCATATCGACTTTATGGTATCTAAAGCCTGTGCAATGTTAGGGTTCATAAGACGTAACACTAAAGAGTTAGAAAATCGAAAGGGTTCAAAGAATCTTTACCAGGATCGCTTTGTGTAGGCTACAGTGGAACAGTGTACTTCCTTCTTACGATGGACGGCGGAAGTTGTTAGGACTGCAATCCTTACTCGATAGAAGGAAATATTTCTCTATCATCTTCACATATAATATTATTAATGGTCACATTAATTGTACGGCTCTAGCCGATTTGCTCAAATTATATATTCCTCCTCGTAATTTGAGGTCCACTGTTGTTGTTGTTGTAACGAGGTGTAGTCCTGCACAACGCGTATTTTTCCTTAACCTAATTGTCATCAATATCTTCTAACGGGAGTCCAAGGAAACTAGCAGTTTCAATAGGGTTGGACCAAAGAGAGATGGCTGTTAGAAGACTGGGCTCAAATGAGCAAGAAAATAAGTGATTGGTATTGTGGGGTCCACTCGCTTATTTGAATGTACAATGCATTTTACTAACTATGGTGATAATGAACCGATTACTAGATGTGTTAAATTGTGTAATACTTATTCAAATTTCATAAACTTTAACCTAAACTTAAATACGTTTAAAATGAATTTGTTTTTGCTGTTTAATTAGTAATTCCATGATAGTTGTAGTTTAGTCTGTAAGAATTTAATTTCTGTAGACTGTATTAAATAAATAAATAAATAAATAATATTGCTTAAACTGTTTTTTATTATGCACACAAATTTTAGAAAAAGTTCCTGATTTTTACAACTCGCATAAAAAAAAGTATTTTTAACATCAAAATGTTTTCAAAAACCGTAAAAATCCGACTAAATTTCGTCTTTGACCAGCTATGGCTCAGCGATGGTTTGGTGCATCCCTACACATTATACGTCGTTGGAAGCGTATTTTAATTTCCTTTCGAACAAGGTATCGCTTGCGTCCATTGCTTTTGTAGCATTGCCGAAAAGAATTTTTGAATGAAGTGATATCGAAAAAAACAAAATTACCGATATCTAGAAAACCTGCCAATACAAAAATTTTTAAAAATATGTTCACAGCTCATCAAACCAGTACCAATTCACCGATATACATGAATATCTTGATATTTTTTCATATTAATTATTTGTAAGCTACTTTAATCATCAGGCAAAGAATGCGAAGATATTCATGTTACAAAAAACTTATATAAAGCAACATTGTTCATAAGATATGTCCCAATAATATTTGTGAATAAAGTTTTTCAATAAAATAAATATTACTGAAGCTAAGAACAATTTAAGCGATCCATAGTGAGAAAATAGTATTTTTAGCAAACTTTGTGGGCTCAAGGCACGACCAATCATTATGCAAATGGTAAAATTTTGTATATATAGTTTTTTTCTAATTTGGAACAAATCTAAGGGGTTTTCCATGTGAAAATACGAAAAAAAATAACGGCCACCCTAGTTTTTCTACACCAATTAACATTTAGTATTTCAATTACTCTTCCAATTCCTTTAAGGAATGGAATGGGAAATTTTCAAGAACATTTTCCATGCCTTTTAATGTAATTGAAAACATTTCAATTACATTTTCTATTCCTTTCAAAAGTAATGGCTCGGCATTTACATTTTGTACTTGAGCCTCAAAACGATGAAGTACTTCTGGTATTTTTTTTTTGAGGAATTGAAATTTAATCAATTCCTTTTCTTTTCATGAAAGGAATTGATTACATTTTTCAATTACTGAGAAATGTAATTGCGGTCACACTACACACATATCGCTTCCCTGGTTCAATAACGACGCAATTGTAAAATATTAAGTTTTGTTGAAGCAAGTTTCAATATTTGCATCCGTTCATCTCAATCAAAAGTCCCATAAAATTGCTTGTTTTATTTTAAATTGACATTAAATACGGTAGAGAATAGATTTAATAAATATGATTACGATAAGTCGCCGCACCCATTTTTTTGAAGCGCTCTTGCAGTTGCGTCGTTCTTGAACTAAATTTATTCCCGAAATATGTATGATTTAGTAATACATGTGACATGTGTGACCGCGGTATGGGGCTCTGCCGCGGCGGACGACACACTTTCCCCTCACTCTCTCCTTGACCTGCAGCTGGCCTTGTCCGGCGATGGGTCCTACGAACAAGATGAAAAACACGAAACAAAATTTTAAGCAACCAACAACTACGTTCACTCCTCTGCAGAGGAGAGCTATGCTGGATCAAACGAAAGCACAGCGTCGGAGGACAACCTCCACTTCAAAACCAACCGGGGGACTGACAGCGATGGCAACTACGGGTCGATCAACCTATAAATCTTCAAGTAAGATGGACATGATGGGAACAGCACCAGTGCGGCTGCCTACGCAGCTAAGCGGACAATGGCGCATGCTGAACTTCCATCAACCGCTGGTACGAAAACCACTCTCTCAACGCCTGTGGCAATGGTCTCAATACCTGGCGTGGGAGTTAGCACAATCATAGCCAAAGAGGGTAAACGCTAGCCCTTCCAAACTCCAGAGATCGGACGTGGAGTTAAAACCCCATCCCAAGCGGCATCAAACACCCCCGAAGTGGGCAAACCAAGCTTTGCTGATGTAACTAAGGACAGGATACTTATAGGCATTCTTGACCGAGGCAACGACCGTTTGGCCATCCCCAAGGACCAGTGGCGGCACGTCCGGAATGCACTCAGAAACGCTGTCATCATTTGGCGTCTCCAAGTGGTTCGGCACGGATGCGGGCTGACACCAGGGACAGATCAAACTTATCGCGTGCGATGACGCAAGAACTGTTGCACTGTACAAGGCAGCAGCAGCAAGTCTACGAAATTGCAAAAATCTAGGTCGTCGACTGGAATTATATTCCGGCTGCGCCAAGGGCAAGGGCATGGATTCCTGCCATCCCTGCAGAGCCTGAGAGCATTCTCACCATGCTGCGTATTATGTATCCATCCCTCCCGACGCAGGACTGGAGTGTCACTCTGGTCGGAGATGCGGTAGGGCCTGACAGACAAGTGGTCTTCACCATGAATAAGGAGAAACTCGAGCCCCTTAAAAGTGTAATGGGCCAGTGCACTACAGCGTAGACCAGATAGTCATACACGTATACCGTGGCGATGCACAGCGCGCTGCCAACGGCTGCTCCGGGAGACTCGGAAATCGAAGTACCGCAAGAGGAAACCGAGGAGTCCGACGCGGAAAGCATGTTATCCGCCAACTCGGAGATGGAATACAGCCTTCTGGACGGGGAAGGCCTCGACGTCACGGTGGTAGCAGCCCATCATGTGCGCAATATCTCTGCAGCCTCAGACAGCAGGGCTACCGCTACGCCAAATCGCGCAGTTGCTCTGAATTCGTCGCAGAGAGCCAGCCTTCGGAACAGGGCAGACCTCGACGATATGGGGACGCCAGGGAAGTCTGATCGCACAAATCTAAAGTAGCCTCGGCTGCTTTAAGTAGTCGTCTTTCTAAAGGCGACGTGGATGTAGTCCTCATCCAAGAACCCTGGGTCAACAGCTGGAGGATCTGCGGATTGGGGACTAAGGGTTTCAAGCTCATCCGAGCCAGTGAGGAGGGCAAAGTCAGAACCTGTTTTTTGGTTAAGTCTGATCTCAACACCTTTCTTCTACCGAACTATACCAATGGTGACATTACTGGTGCCAGTTTAACAGTCGGCAGCACCAGCCTGACGATGGCGACGGTCTATATGCCCTACGACGCCGAAGAACCTCCACCACAAAGGGAGGTGAGAGATCTGGTGTCAAATTTTTGTACGGGTCATCTTATTATAGGAGCGGACGATATCAATGCCAGGGGCGAGTCTCTGTTTGACTACCTATTAACAACCAACCCGGTAGTTTGCAACGTGGGTAACGAGCCTACTTTCATCACTACAACCGTAGGGAGGTCATAGATCTCACTATTTGTAGTGAAGGCGCTTATGAGTGGGTCAGAAAATGGCGTGTTCTTGAAGAACACTCATTCTCCGACCACCGATATATAGAGTTAGTGTTGGAATTTCGTGTAGAGCAACCTATTATGAAACGCAATCCACGCAATACCAACTGGCAGCTACACAATGAAATTTTAGCCAGAGACCTACCAGTACTACCCCCACAAGCCCCTCATCGGTTGAGGAGCTGGAGGACCTGGTAACGACATACACCACCGTGCTCCTGGAGACACGCCACGGTAGTGTTTATTCCTAAGGCTGGGAAGGCCTCCCACTACGAGCCAAAGGACTACAGACCCATCTGCCTCGCGTCCTTTACACTCAAAACTTTCGAGAGGATACCTCTCCACTACTATTGATAGCAACCTTATCTCCAGCTATCAGCATGCTTACACCAAGGTTAAATCAACAGAAACTGCGCTTCACAGCCTAGTATCTATCATTGAAAAATCGTTGGGCGAAAAGGATTACTGTCTTGTGGCCTTCCTTGACATTGAAGGATAGTGGCATATGCAGACGATTTAGCCATTGCATACAGGGGCAAATTCCCACAAACTCTGTGTGACTTGATGCAAGTAGCACTGCGTGAAGTCTCGGCATGGTCCTCTCGTTGCGGACTTAGTATCAACCCGAGAAAAGTGGAACTTGTGCTCTACACCAACCGGTACAAAATATCACCGCTGGACCTACCAGAACTTAATGGCGTGAGCCTGAACTTGGCTGATAAAGCCAAATTCTTGGGCATAGTTCTGGACAGGAAGTTAAACTGGAAGGAGAATATTCTTCAGCGCCAGAGGAAGGCGTGTGTTGCACTTTACACATGCAAAAGAGCCATAGGCAAAAAGCCCCAAAATATTCAGATGGATTTACACTGCAATTATCCGACCTATCATGCTATATGGAGTCGTGGTGTGGTGACCTGCGCTGAACAAGGCCACAAATCGGAATCTGTTAGGTAAAGTCCATAGATCTGGCATGATCTGTATAAACGGCGCGCTAAGAACAACGCCCAACGAAGCTCTTCAGGCCATTCTAGGCATTCTGCCCCTCGATCTGGAAGCGTACCAGGCAGCAGCGGCAGGGGCTTGCGCCTAAGGGAAACGTGCGACTGGGGCGCAACCACAACTGGGCACTCCAGTATTCTAGGATCTTACAGTTTTCTCCCTCTGAGCGCAGATCGATTTGCGGCCACAACAGTCGGAGACAGCTGTTTCAAAACAAACATTCCCAGCAGGAAAGAATGGGAGAGGATGGATCGCTGCCCCGCTACTAATGGCGGCATTTCTGTTTACACTGACTGTTCGAAGATAGACGGCAGAGTTGGAAGAGGCATTTATTCAAGGGATCTGGAACTTGAGCTCTCCTTCAGACTACCTGATCACTGCAGCGTCTTCCAGGCTGAAGTCTCAGCAATCTTGGATGCCGCGATTTGGATAAGTAAACACGCGATCGGAGAGGACATCGTTATTTTCAGCGACAGCCAGGCGGCCATTATTCGTTCAACTCTGAACTGACGCTCAGCTGTCGTCGATCTCTTCAAGAGATGGCCCAACAGATCCGCGTGAACCTCACATGGGTCCCGGGACACAGGGACATTGAGGGAAATTGTAAAGCAGGCGAACTGGCCAGGCAGGGTATCAGTGGCGTGCCGTCCATATAAGCCGAAAAGTCCGGCTTGCCTAGCTAATCCCCTATGAGCTACAATATGTATGTTCATTTGGCTTCTTAAAAGGATATCCGGTTTTTATTTCCCTGCCTGCCACCTACTACCTAATAGCTGTTAATAGTATGGAAACATACCTACAGCTTTTCGTGCCACCTGCCGGCTGATTGCTCATTTACATAAAATTATTTCAGTGCGTGATGGCCATCTCTTACTTACTTACTTAAAACAGCCTTTAACCTCCTAGGCAATGACGGCCATCTCGCTTTTACTTATTGGCTTTTACGGGGCTTTCAAAACCAGTACGAATCTGCGTGCTGAAGCAATTGTTTTTTTTTAATTTGGAAGTAATTTTATATAAAACTTTGAAGCTGGCTTCTGGCTGGTGTTACCGTACGGTATAAATGCTTACGAGAAAACGAAAATGAAATTTGTTTAAGTATGTATCTACAATTTTAAAGTGCAAAGCGCGCTACTCAAAAATTATTGGCGCATATTTTAAAGTAGAAAAAAAGAATTCAATAGTGGTAGGTGCTGTATTTTTTTTTTTTTGCTAGGCACTATAAAACTTAAAAAATATAGGTATTTAAGATTTCTTAGCTTGCAATGTACCTAAATGGGAAATAGTGCGAATAAAACGTTTCCCTTGGATTGGAAAAGCTTACAAAATCTGCAAACAATAACGTGCCTATTAGCGGAACCTAAAAGTTTAAAATTTTCCCAGTCTGCAAAAGTCGATAAATATACTGAACTCTTCTTTGTCTGAAATGTTCTCTGGCAGCAGTAAGTGCTTTCGTTGGGGTTATAAAGACTGGGGCTTCCCTCGGTGGATACTCGTAGGCACGCCACTGCAGGGTATGACTAGGCAGGTTCTTCGGCATACGGCTTAGGTATGCCGTTTGCCACATGCAAGCTAATGCTGAAGGAGTATACCGTTACCTTAATTCACAAAGGCCCTAATTGACACATTTTTCGAAAACGACTTTTTCACATATTCAAGTATGATTTAGTAAAATACACCCTCACTACAAATTTTAAGGAGTTACTAGCAGTAATAACGGAGATATTGCAAATTTACAAAGCAAGATTTGCATGCGTTCAATGTAAAAAAAATTTTGATTTTTGCTTCTCCTGTAAAATTTTTTTTATGTCAGTTAGGGCCTTTGTGAATTAAGGTAACGATACACTCTGTCAAGCCAACGAAAGGTGGCAACAATCCCCAGGGTGCCGGACATCCAAACAAACCTGGCCAAAATGGGATCATAAAAGATCTAGAGGCATTCACGCCCTAAGAAGGAGAGAAATTTTCATATTAATAGGTGTTCTAACTGGGCACTGACTAATTGGTAGGCACGCAGAAAGGCTAGGTGTGCCCTACCGACGATGCTCTAGGAGCTGCAAAGATGATGAGGAAGAGGAAACGGTGAAGCACTCATCTGCAACTGCCCGCTTTTAAGCGGCGCGAGAACGCGCTTTTTGAGAGTTCCCTTCCTGGATAGTCTAAGCCAGATCGCTGAACTGGACATAAAGGACTTGATGACCTTCATAAAGTCATCTAAGTGGTTCGAGGGTGTCGGTTTAGGAGTGTCAGTCCCGGGACCAGGCCATATGGAAAATTCCTGAGTTGTTGGGATTATCCACCTTCCTTTTCCTTGTGTTGGTGGTATCACAACGGGCCTTTCAAAACTGGCCTAAGTGTGCCTCTGCGGCAGCCATTTGTAAATAAAAATAGACGCTGCTTTCTTAAGAATAAACACGAAAATCAAAGCAAAGGATAAAATAAAGGGTAAGTCATGAAAATAATGCGACTATTACATACTCATTCTATTTGGCGACCGATAGGCTAAACGAACGATAGCTGCCTGGCCGTATCGTCAGCTATGGGTATTGTGAATGTTACGTTGCCGATTATCGGCTAGCCTTACGTTGATCGCCAACAAAACGAAATGAAATGTCAAATTTGCAACCAGGGTTGCCAGATTTGTAAAACAAAAGGCCCAATTTTAGAAAAAAAGACTCAAAACGCCCGAAATTCCAAATTTCGATAAAACACGAAGTACCCACACCGAAAATATCGCTTTATTTTAGATACTTTATTTAATTTTTTTATTTCATCTATTTTTGTTTAATTGTATTTCTTTTAATTTTTTTAAATTTAAAATAATTTTTTATTTTATTCAAATTTGTTTATTTTTCTTTTCTAAATTCAAATTTGTTTTATTTTTATTTTCTTTACATTAGTTTATTTTTATTTCTTTTGCTGTACTGTATTATTTTAAAATATACTTTTTTGCTTAATTTGTTTTGTTTTATAATATTTTTTTTATTTTACTGTTTTTTATTTAATTTTATTTCAAGCTATTTAGTATAGTATAGTATATTTATTCATTTTCTCTTTGTTGCTTTTGACTTGTAGTCTATTGCTGTAAATACCGACGGTATTGTAAAGCAATTTTCGGGATTGTATGAAAATGTGTTTTTTGAGAAAAATTTACCCACGCGCTGCAGGAACCAGACAAGCCGACATATGTTTCGATGATACTGGAATTACATCTCTTCATGGACTTTTCTTCCCGGCATTGTGAGAGTCGAACTCACAACACTGTAGTGACTTGTATAGAAGGTCTAACACCTTAGGCCACTACCCAGCTTGAAGGTAAACCCTTCTCAGTGTCCATTTATGCATATATTTATACTTCCATATAGAACATTTCTTTAATTTCAATGCTAACTTATATGAAAGATTTGCGAATTTTTAGGACTTGGTGTGAAACCTATGAAAGAATTTTCTATGCTTAATGCACGAATATTTTTTTCATTTAAACATTTAAACTCTTTGTTGCTTTTGACTTGTAGTCTATTGCTGTAAATACCGACGGTATTGTGAAGCAATTTTCGGGATTGTATGAAAATGTGTTTTTTGAGAAAAATTTACCCACGCGCTGCAGGAACCAGACAAGCCGACATATGTTTCGATGATACTGGAATTACATCTCTTCATGGACTTTTCTTCCCGGCATTGTGAGAGTCGAACTCACAACACTGTAGTGACTTGTATGCTAGAAGGTCTAACACCTTAGGCCACTACCCAGCTTGAAGGTAAACCCTTCTCAGTGTCCATTTATGCATATATTTATACTTCCATATAGAACATTTCTTTAATTTCAATGCTAACTTATATGAAAGATTTGCGAATTTTTAGGACTTGGTGTGAAAGCTATGAAAGAATTTTCTATGCTTAATGCACGAATATTTTTTTCATTTAAACATTTAAACTCTTTGTTGCTTTTGACTTGTAGTCTATTGCTGTAAATACCGACGGTATTGTGAAGCAATTTTCGGGATTGTATGAAAATGTGTTTTTTGAGAAAAATTTACCCACGCGCTGCAGGAACCAGACAATCCGACATATGTTTCGATGATACTGGAATTACATCTCTTCATGGACTTTTCTTCCCGGCATTGTGAGAGTCGAACTCACAACACTGTAGTGACTTGTATGCTAGAAGGTCTAACACCTTAGGCCACTACCCAGCTTGAAGGTAAACCCTTCTAAGTGTCCATTTATGCATATATTTATACTTCCATATAGAACATTTCTTTAATTTCAATGCTAACTTATATGAAAGATTTGCGAATTTTTAGGACTTGGTGTGAAACCTATGAAAGAATTTTCTATGCTTAATGCACGAATATTTTTTTCATTTAAACATTTAAACTCTTTGTTGCTTTTGACTTGTAGTCTATTGCTGTAAATACCGACGGTATTCATTCATTTTCTTTCAAAACAAGCATGTGTATATTACAATAGTAACTTAAAGACTAATATTTAGTGAGAGAAAAGTAAGGGCATTCTGTAAAATATAGTATTTTGTATCGAATGCCGCCATATAATAAAATAAATTACCATATACAAAATGGTTACAAATGTTAACAAAAATGTGTGGGGTGAGAGTAATTAATATGATTAATTTACATTACTTAAAATTATACAAAAGATGTGTACAGGCATTAAGAAATAACAGTTTTGGAATTAATTCAATTAAATATTTTAAAGATTAAAGATTTGACTCAAATTCACTAAGTGCTAGGGTTCAGCAAACCTTTGATTTCGCTGTGTGATTTTTCTAATAGAAAAGTTTTAACACTGGATAGAAATTCACGCAAATTCCTAATGACACGTATAGATACAGGAAGTGCATTGAAAACTTTAAAGGAAACAACGGAAAAGAAGTTATTGAAGTGGGTTGTACGAGATGTCGGAACAATTACCAGTCCGTGGGAATTTTGTCTCAGATTATAATTATCCGAGACCAGGCTATGTAAATAGCCACCTCGTATAAAAAATATCTTTAAAGTTTTGTAGTAGTTTAACTGGTAGAATCTTCAGATCTCTGAACAACTCCATGGAGTGGTGCAAACGGTTGACATTGCATATTTTCCTTATGAAACATTTTTGAATAGTTAGAAGCTGCTGGATTTTAGTAGCAGATGCACCGCCCCAACAACTTATTCCATATTGGAGCTTAGAGTGGACCAAAGCGTAATAAAGGGTCTTCCGGGTTGCGTTTGAGCAGATTTTTCTGAGACTATAAAAGTAACGAGTGGAAGACCGCATGTAGGACTTCAAACGAGAAATATGCGTGGACCAACTTAAATTATGGTCAACAGAAACACCCAGGTATTGGAAGTCACTTACTTGTTCAATAGGGAAACACTTGTCGCAACAGTTTTCTTCCGAATTAAAAGGTTTGCCAGAACACAATACACTATTAAGGGCAAACCGCTTGCATTCATTGGAATGAAATATAATAGCTAGGTCGGGGACGGTTGCTGGATGTAGACTGAAATACATCATCTTCGTTTTCGTGCTTACTCTTAGCTTATGTTCAGCAAACCATACCCTCAATAAATGTACATCATTATTGACGCCTGCTACCTAATCCAGGTAGTTCGATGAGTCATAGGCAATAGCAAGGTCGTCAGCAAATGCAGTAACTTTTCCAGAGAACGGCAAAGAAAAGATTGAGTTCAAGTATACAAGAAATAGTATCGGACCTAAAACAGATCCTTGAGGTACTCCCAAACAAATTTCCAAAGGATTGCTTAATTGGTTTCCAACCTTAACTTTCTGCACTCTGCTTGATAGGTAGCACTTAAGCCAGTTGTAGAAAAAGCCACGAAAGCCAGCGTCATACAATTTACTTAGCAAAATAGTGTGGTCTACCATATCAAACGCTTTCGTGATATCCACAAACAGACCACCACATTTTTTTTTGTTATCTAGCTGCCTGTATAAGAAGGAACAAAAGTGCAACAGGGCGTCTTCTGTAGAGCGCCCACATCGAAAACCGAATTGCATTGGACTGAAAAAATTCTTATTTTCAAGAAAAGAAAGAATTCTAACTTTAATAAGTTTCTCGAAGATTTTGGAAATAGATGATAATAATAAAATCGGCCTATAGTTGCTCACATTTTTCTTGTCGCCCTTTTTAAACAAAGGAATTACAATGGCACATTTTAACTCTGCAGGAAAGCAGATGTATTGTAATGGTATGTATTAGATTTTCCTTTATTTTTGTTGGATTTATTTTTTTATTTGATTTCATTTTAAATTAATTTATTCGGTTTTATTTTTTTTAAGTTCACTTTGTTTTATATTATTTTGTTTAAATTTATTTTTTTATTTCTTTTACCTTTTATTTAAATTTTTTATATTTTTTTTATTTTGTTTTGTTGTAATTACATGTTTATATTATTTTATAATTTATTTTATTTTATTATTTTCTTTTATCTTTATTATCTTTCCTGGTTTCAGGAAATTATGCGGCTACTGTTTTTTGACATCTTTTTATGAAAAAGAATTAAAAAGAAAAATAAGAGTGAATTTGTTAATTAAACTCACTTTTTTGTTTGCAGCGCCCATTTTATATCAATAACGAGTGCAATTTACCTATTGTTTGTTTTTGACACTTCGTTTTCGCCTCAACAGCCGATAATTATCAAAGGAATACCAATTAAACCCCCATCGTTACGTAAGAGTCAGCTGACGATATCGTCAAAGAGAATGGCTGTTTTTCATGGCATATTTCATACTAGTCCTTTTTGGACTAGTATGGAGACATCATCTGACATCAACAAGTAACAAATATCAGTTGTTTATATGGAAAAAAGACAAAAGACTGACTAAAGTTTGGCCTGGTGCACCAACTAGTTTTAAAGTAGTTTTCAACTAGTTGCTTTCGCTGTAGGGTCCTAAAAAATACAACAAAAATATGTACTCTCATGTTCTTTACAGTTCAAACGCCTACCATGTCAGAGTATGGTACAATGGTAGAGCAACCAACACGCTGTTGTCTGTCATTTCAAACCTCACCGAAAAAATTATTATGGGAATAGATTTCCTACGGGATCGACAAGCCGTCCTTACTCTTGATGGAAAAAGGCTTGATGCAACCCCAACCAAGAGAGCCGACGAACTCGCCAGGTTATGCACGCTTGGCTCAAGTGAGCCGACGACCAACACGCTAAGCTGGAAAAATTTTTAGCGCACCGCCGAAAGCGTTTCAGTGGGGTCAACGGACCAAATACCGCCGCGGCGCCGCCGAACCTGTGACCAAACTAAAGCACAACCGACTGCTGAAACAACCAAATCCAGCCATGCAGCATATCATCGATGAAGAAGCCAACAAACTATTGGCCGAAAGAAGGATCGAACTGTCCAAAGAACTAATAACATTGCTTAGCAACCACGGAACTGATCACAAATTCACCACCGCATACACCCCCCACAAAAATCCTACAGAGCGGGTCAACCGGGTCATAAAGGCAATGACAGCACAACAATCAAAGGAGGACCACCGCACATGGGATCAGGAAATTCCAAAAGTAGTATATGCAATGAACACGGAGCAGCACGAATCGACTCTATCATCCGCGGCAGAAATAAATTTCGACCGCAATTGTACCAGTAGAGCCACCGCCAGCACTACCAGATTCACCACAACCGATCCTACCATGGAAACCGCTCATGGAGGCTCCCTGACAAGCCACGAATACAGCGCATACAAATCTTTTCCGGCCCACCAACCCAGCACATGTGGACGGGCAATAGCGCGGGTGAAGGTACTAAACGCCGACAATGCAGACACGTCAGCATCCGAAGTGAGCACAGAACAGTCAAACCACGTGGACAAGACAAAATTATTTTAAGCATGTATTTTTCACTGAATTGAAATTCTAATTTTCGCTGTAATAATGATATAAATATATAAATAGATATAACTTTGAATTGTAATAATAATCGAGTTGTAAAATAGATGTAAGTTGGAATTACCCTGTATATATTTCGTTGAAAAAAAAAAAATGTATTAATAAAAATATGCACACACTCCGACCAGGCCGGAAAATTTTCATACAACGCGTAGGCCACGCATCGCGCTCTCACTTCACACTGCAGCTTTCCGTGACCCGAAGTGGGAGGGGGACTGTAACGTAGCGTTACAATTGCACGACCCCCACTGTAACTAACTCCGCTAGCGCCTAAGAGCAGGCTATAACTGCGCGACACGCTAATCAGTTGATCCTTAGCAACAGCTGATACATAGGGACAATGGCGTGGCGATCACCAGCAACCAATACAAATGTTTCAACAACACACCATGGCAAGTGGTGGAATTCTCGACAGCTCTATAACCACCCCCGTATATAAAGGAGTTGTTGTGCAAAACAAAATCATTCACTCTAGGTGAGTCAGCGGCAGTTGTCGCCATTTGGGCTTTATCGCTCCGCTGGCTAACCAAGTGGAACAGTCGTGCCGCTTCGGTGGCATATTGACGCTTCACTTGGCTCTGGCCCTGGCTGTGGGACGGGGAGCAATTGTGCCTTGAGCACGGTGCCCCCCTCGGCCAGCAAGCCATCCCAAATGGCATAGAGCCGGAACACCGCCGCCCCTCTCTCGTGACACCTACCTAGGTAGCGTGCAAATTCGAGCGGGGGACGGAGGAGTCCAGCACTCTGGAGTCCTTGGAGGAGCACCACCATCCACCAGTAGAACCGAACAGATAAACCCCCCGCCTATTGATGTCAATTATACATGGGAATGTTTTCAATAATACATGATGGTCATGTTCATTCTACGTTCCATGTCAATTATACGTGAGAATGCCTTCAATGATACATGATGTTCATGTTCATTTTACGTTTCATGTCAATTATACATGAGAATGCCTTCAATAATACATGATGGTCATATTCATTTTACGTTTCATGTCAATTATACGTGAGAATGCCTTCAATAATACAAGATCTTCATGTTCATCTGACGTTTCATGTCAATTATACGTGAGATTGCCTTCAATAATATGTCATGTTCATGTTCATTTTACGTTTCATGTCAATTATACGTGAGAATGGCTTCAATAATACATGATGGTCATGTTTATTTGACGTTTTCCTGTACGTATTTACGTTTTTTTTCTGCACATGCATTTCACGTAGAAATGATATCTTCGAAATTGTAAAATTGACATATTTTCTTTTCAGTTGCATTTGATAAACAAAAAATGTAAATTTTACGGTGGTTTTTGATATTTTTTTCTTTCGGTGCGGAGGTTATCTCATATAATCTTCTTTAATCAAATCCAAATTTTACCCTGATACACACAACATTGACGATTAACACCATTGAAGATTATTATTTTGGTTGTTATTTCACCATACATCTACCTCATTTTGGTTATTTTCCACCTTATCTACACACTAGCGCGACATTTATTTGTGACAGTAGCGGTCATATCGACGTTTTGGTTGTACTCCTTGCTATTTTTGTTTATTTGTGGGTGACAGTAGCGGTCATATCGTAATTTAGGTTTTATTTCTTTCAGTGTTATCTGACGAGTGTTGTGTTTATCTGAAGAGTGCTGGCAGCGCAAATTTCTTAAATCTGAATAAATTGTCTTCATCTTTGGGAATTTATAATAAAGATTATGCTCAAGTTAATTCCCAAAAACGGAGTTAATTCGGAATTTGCGCTAATGTATCAGTCCTATAAGCTAATGAACAGATTAAAAACCAAAATGCTTCATTCATAAGCTGCGCTTATCCGATCGAAACCCTCTATTCACCGGATTAAAGATCTTCTGCAACTCTAAAAACCCGTCAAATGACCAAATTAGGAGCTATTAGTAGATGAATGAGAGAAATAGAGCACAATTTCAAGGAGATTTTGCGTAAAATACAAAAATGGTGTTTTCTCACTTTTTTCAAAGCGATAACTTTGCGAAATCTCAAAACCTATAGCGCTTTTTTGATTTTTCTCTTCAGAATCGTAATCTGCACGTTATTTCTCGTAATTAATGTTTACAAAGTTTACGGCTATCAATTTTTTTATATAATGCAGGAATTCATATGGTTTTTAAAATTCTCAAATGCAACGTGGAAGTTCTAAAAGTTATCCGATTCGAGTGAAGTTTTGCACAGCTTATTTTTAGAATAAAATCTATCATATTCCGGCCGGCGAAAATTTTTTTTCTTAAGGAACAGCTTAATGTACATATAAGTATTTATTTAAAAAACGAAGTCATGTACTAGACAAGAAAATGTGTCTGATATGTGTTCATACATGAATAGTTCCTTTAACTCTTTGCGTCAAGCTTTCATATATTTGACTTTATAATTGACAAAGTTGTGTTTTTTTGGGATTGGTTTAGACATATATATTTAGGGAAGTGTAATGGAGTGTGGTTGCTAAGTGACCTTGCTCAATCCCGACTCTTGCGTCCTCGTTCGCGCACTCTGGGCAACGGGAGCTACCTAGGCTCGCGGCAGAAAGAGAGAGAGCCCCGGTGGGGCCACTCAGACATACTTGGTTTAAGGGCTCACCGAGGTTTTTGCGTAGCGTCTGTTCACCATGAGGTGCGGCTGCAAGCGGGCGTCTGTCTTGAAGCAAGCGGCTCGCTATATAAATGTGTAAATATTTTCCAAAACCCCGAAACGGGTTGTGCGCTGGGTTTGGGACCCGCCACGTAAAAAACTTAATTCCAATGAAAAAAAATGCAAAGCCTCGGATGAGAACCCCCTTTAATGTTGACGAATAAGGCATAACGATTTGGATATTAGGGCATGTACCGGGAATGTCCGGACCCTTTCAAGGGACGGCACCGCTGCCCGACTGGTTGATGTCCTCGTAGGCGCAAAGGCCGACATCACCGCCCTGCAGGAAATGCGATGGACGGGGCAAGGAAAGACGACCATCGGTCCATGTGACGTATACTACAGTGGCCAGAGACGCGGCAAAGCGCGTGGTGTAGGATTCGTGGTGGGAAAGAGACTTCGCCGCCAAGTATTAGCGTTCACTCCTGTGAACGAGCGTCTCGCTGCGATCCGCATCAAGGCGAGGTTTTTCAACATAACATTTATCTGCGCCTATGCGCCGACTGAGGAGACGGACGACGCAGAGAAGGACTCCTTCTACGATAAACTTGAACAGACTTATGATCGCTGCCCACAGCATGATATCAAAATCGTGCTCGGCGACTTTAATGCCAAGGTGGGCAAGGAAGGAGTCTTTGGTCCCACAGTTGGAAAATTCAGTCTCCACGATATAAAATCCCCCAACGGCACTAGGTTGATTGACTTCGCCGCTGCTCGCAATATGGTCATCAGTAGTACCAGGTTCCAGCATAAGCGAATACACCAAGCCACATGGCTGTCCCCTGATCAAAGAACTAGAAACCAGATTGATCATGTCTTGATTGACGGCAGACATAGCTCCACCGTTCTGGACGTGCGTACACTGCGTGGTCCCAATATTGACTCTGACCATTATCTTGTCGCAGCCAAGATACGCACACGCCTCTGTGCAACGAAGAAAGTGCGCACAGTAACGGAAGGAAAGTTTGACGTCGAGAAGCTGCGCATTACACAGACAGCTGATAATTACACAACTCGACTCTCATACCTGCTAGCAGAGGGCAATCCTCGACCTAACGATGTAACCGAGCAATGGAAGCATATCTCTCACTCATTGCGTACCGCCGCTGAGGCCACTATAGGGTTCCAGCGAGCCCGCAAGAACAACTGGTACGATGAGGAATGCAAAACTGCCTCGAAAAAAAGGACGCTGCCTACAAGGAGACGTTGCGAACGGGCGCAACCCGCAGTGCATGGCAACAATATCGTGAGGCAAAGAAGGAAGAGAGACGACTTTTCAGAAAAAAGAAAAGTGAGGCCGAAAGGCGTGAGTGTCAGGAGCTTGAGATGCTGGCTGACAGGAATGATGCCCGAAAATTCTATGAAAAGATCCGGCGGATGACGGAAGGTTTTAAGACCGGGGCAAGCTCCTGTAAGGACAATAATGGCGACCTTGTAACCGAAGTACAAGGTGTACTTCAATTATGGAGGGAGCACTTCTCCTCACTGCTAAATTGCGAGGGAGACGCCGAACCCGATACCCCAATCCCTGACGATGGAAAAGTCGTCCCACCACCTGACTATGATGAAGTGAGGATAGCTATATCCCGGCTCAAAAACAACAAAGCGCCTGGAAAAGGCGGACTTCCCGCCGAGCTGTTCAAACGCGGAGGCGAAGAGCTGGTAAAAAGCATGCATCAGCTCTTATGCAGAATATGGTCAGACGAATGCATGCCTCCGGATTGGAATTTAAGTGTGCTTTGCCCAATCCACAAGAAAGGCGATCCCGCTAACCGCACCAACTACCGCGGAATTAGTCTTCTTAATATCGCATATAAGGTTCTTTCTAGCGTGTTGTGTGAAAGGCTGAAGCCCATCGTAGACAAACTGATTGGACCTTATCAGTGTGGCTTTAGGCCTGGTAAGTCTACCATCGACCAGATTTTCACGATACGCCAAATCCTGGAGAAGACCCATGATAAGAGAATCGACACTCACCATCTCTTTGTCGATTTTAAAGCCGCTTTTGACAGCGTAAAAAGGAGTTGCCTGTATGCCGCCATGTCTGAATTTGACTTCCCTGCAAAGCTTATACGGCTTTGTCAAATGACGTTGAGCAATACCAACAGCTCCGTCAGAATCGGGAAGGACCTCTCTGAGCCATTTGAAACCAAACGAGGCTTCAGACAGGGCGACTCCCTTTCGTGCGATTTCTTCAATCTGATGCTGGAGCAGAGCTAAACCGCAATGGTACAATCTTTTACAAGAGCGTGCAATTGCTGGCGTATGCCGATGATATTGATATCATTGGCCTTAACAACCGCGCCGTAAGCGCTGCCTTCTCTGGACTGGATAAAGAAGCGAAAAAAGTGGGTCTTGCGGTCAACGAGGACAAGACGAAGTATTTGCTGTCATCAAAGAAAGAATCGGCGCACCTGCGCCTTGGCAGCCATGTCACTGTTGATAGTTACAAATTTGAAACTGTGAGGGACTTCGTCTATTTGGGTACCAGTATCAACACCGAAAATAATATCAGTCTAGAAATCCAGCGGAGAATCATTTTTGCCAACAAGTGCTACTTTGGACTGAGCACGCAATTGAGAAGTAAAGTCCTCTCTCGAAGAACAAAGATCACGCTCTATAAGTCTCTCATCATACCTGTCCTGATGTATGGCTCAGATTCATGGACAATGTCAAGAGAAGATGAGATGGCCCTTGGAGTATTTGAGAGAAAAGTTCTCCGGAAGATTTATGGTCCTTCCCGTGATGCCAACGGCGAGTATAGAAGGAAATTTAACGATGAGCTGTACGAGCTCTACGCAGATCTGACCATAGTCCAGCGAATTAAAGCCCAAAGACTCCGCTGGCTGGGCCATGTTATGCGAATGGACAATGAAGCTCCAGCACAGAAGGTTTTCCTATCGTCGCCTGAATTCGGCAGCAGAGGAAGGGGGAGGCCTCGACTGAGATGGAAACAGCAGGTGGAGGATGACTTGAACTCCCTTGGGGTTTCCAATTGGCGTCCGTTATCGCTAAAAAGGAATGAATGGCGTGCTTTGATACGAAACGGCCAAAATCGCTTAGGCGGTTAAGCGCCAATAAATGATGATGATTTAGGGAAAAAAAGTTCCCAAACATAACTCACATAGTTTTTGAGATATGGGGTGGTAAGTTTACTAATCGAGGTCCTCATATTAGTCGAACCCGAAGATTTATCGAAATATGGGATACCTTAAATCTTAAGTTAGATGTCGAGTAATGCAATAGCAAAAAAGGCATTCAGTTCCATTACACAGTTCTTGAATTATGCGCGCACAAACACACGGACCGATAGAAATAAAGTTCTAAAAACTTTTGATTTGGATTCTATTGGCTTAAAAATTACCCTTTCTATAAGTTTTTCTTGAATATCAAACATCGAATTGTTACAATTTTATTATATGTACTTAAAAAAGGGTAACAGTTAAAAAGTTTATGTTAAACGGTACATAAAAAAAGATTTACGGAAGCTAGAAAAGGTGGTTAGCTACAGTAACCACCGTGACGAAGAGTTAAGTAATGTTATAGTTTTTATATGCAAATGAACAAAACTTAAATAAATAAAATTTAAATGAATTTCTTTAAAAAAATGCTGACTTTTTTTAGCTTCTTTTTTTTAGTTTCAGCCTTTTCTAACTTTTTTTTTTGGCCAATCTAGCTTCGTTTTTCTTCACGACCTGGCAACACTGCGTGTAAGGTCTAAAATAGTGGCACTTACTTATTGAATGTATGCAGTAGGGTTCATTTCTCCAACCTAACTAAACTTATCCATTTTTGTGACACTATTCCTGTCTTATTAGGGCAAGTTATTTTCTTTTCCAGGCTTTTTTCAACCTGAAAACAAAGGGGCATAATCATAGCCAACTTAAAGTATGCCTTAAATAAAACTAGAGCATTCTTTAAAGAAAAGTATACTTCATCTTATTCATAGTCGAGTTAAAGTTGACTTTTTTAGTTAGAGCCATTGCTAAAGTTAGAGCGGCGAATAGCTGTCACTAAAGCCGCTGCTAAATATACTGAGGTAGAGAAAATCTCTCATATATACCATTTTGTTCTTTAGATTTTGCTAAAATTTGGTATAAATACTAAATAATAATCTTACTTAAAAAAAAAACTTTTATTTTTCATACTGTGAAATTTTTTGCACAAACAAATAGAAAAAAAACGACTCCGCCAAATATATTTTTTGCTCATGCAGCACGCGCTTATTCATCATAAACATAAACTCCTAACAGTCCTATTTGGCTCAAACAAGAGCCACAGATGCCTATAAAAGTGGTATATGACTAACGGAAGAGTCATTTATGACTCATGAAGGAGTCATTAATGACTCATAAAAGGGCCAATTATGACTCATGAAAGAGACATTTATGACTCATGAAAGAGTCATTTATGACTCATGAAAAGGTCATTTATGACTCATGTAAGAGTCATTTATGATTCATTGAGGAGTCGTTTATGGCTTACGGAAGAGTCATTTATAACTTTTGGTAGAGTCATTTACTATTCATGGAAGAGTCATTCATTACTCATCTCATTTCATCTTATTTTTTATTATTTTGTTATTCTACCTTATTTTATCCCATTTAACATGCATATTCGCAATTTTTTGTTTCTTGAACGTCCAAACACATGCTTTACAGCAATTTATTAAAAATTAATTATTTAAAAACAAAAATTATTTTTGTAACTTTGGTGGACTTTTGACCGTTTGGGAATAATTTTTTCTTAAATTATTCTATGTTTTTATTATTAGTGAACAAGATGGAAAAGTAACAACAATTACAAGCTACCATGATTACGTAATTTCGGCCTTGCTCAAGGGCACTTATCAAATGGCTTTTTGTGTTTAGAAATTTTTCATCACCTTTTGTTGGTCATCGAACCAAGAACCAAGGGGATTAGGAATTTCTAAGCCCGCAGTGTGTACCTCTTACACCAAGCTGCGTTGAAATTATTGCCAGCTTAAATCCATCATGTTCACTTAGTATGTATTCATTTTATTTGTTTTTTGTTTTTTTATACTACCTTATCGACAACTAGAGCGACATCAATTGGCCGCCATTTATACTAGCAGTGTCAAGGATTTTAGTGCACCCCGTGATCATTTTACTGACAGCTGCAGCTTATTTTCACAGGGTGGCTTTTTTCGCTGTGTCCTGCGATTAATATGTATGTTATGAGTTTGTGGTCATTAATTTGAGAATCTTTGAAACTTTGGTGGACTTTTGACCGTTTGGGAAATTTTTTTTTTTTTTTTTTTTTTTTTAAATTACGTAATCATGGTAGCTTGTAATTTTTGTTACTTTTCCATCTTGTTCACTAATAATAAAAACAGAATAATTTAAGAAAAAATTATTCCCAAACGGTCAAAAGTCCACCAAAGTTTCAAAGATTCTCAAATTAATGACCACAAACTCATAACATACATATTAATCGCAGGACACAGCGAAAAAAGCCACCCTGTGAAAATAAGCTGCAGCTGTCAGTAAAATGATCACGGGGTGCACTAAAATCCTTGACACTGCTAGTATAAATGGCGGCCAATTGATGTCGCTCTAGTTGTCGATAAGGTAGTATAAAAAACAAAAAACAAATAAAATGAATACATACTAAGTGAACATGATGGATATAAGCTGGCAATAATTTCAACGCAGCTTGGTGTAAGAGGTACACACTGCGGGCTTAGAAATTCCTAATCCCCTTGGTTCTTGGTTCGATGACCAACAAAAGGTGATGAAAAATTTCTAAACACAAAAAGCCATTTGATAAGTGCCCTTGAGCAAGGCCGAAATTACGTAATCATGGTAGCTTGTAATTGTTGTTACTTTTCCATCTTGTTCACTAATAATAAAAACATAGAATAATTTAAGAAAAATTAAATAAAAAATCAAAGAAATTGCCAAGAGTCGAACTCGAACCTCCCGCCTACTACCGCGACGTCTTAACCGCTAGGCTACTGTGGCGCACTGCATTACCATTTTTATATAGAACTGCGTTACCATTGCTACTCGGTAGAGCATGGCGCTAAACTGACTATGATATACTTAAAAAAGAAGTGCACTTCATTTTTTTAGTATTACTCTTACTAAAGTGTACACTAACTCAGGACTATGATTATGCGCCATACAATTTACTTTAAATTTGAGTAAGCATCGGTCTCGGTGGTGAGTTTTTGCATTAAGAAGAATACTGCTATTTCTTAAATTGTATTTGCCTAACGGGGGAACCATGTGATGGTAACCTAATGCCGCTTGAAAAAAGAAATTCAGAATGATAGCATTCCTACTTACAGATTTTTTTTTAAGAGGAGCTTTCAATTTCCCAACTGCGTTTTGTAAATTGATAATGACCTCTAAATCAGAAGGATTTCTCTATGATATTTTTCCAATAAGATGCCCGTCTTATTATGACTGGGTGTCTCTTTTTAATAAAACTGAGTAGATAATCACATAATATTAAGAAGATTTTCTTTTTAATATTTCAAATTAAAAAAAAAACAAAAAATGAACGCTCAACCCAGATGTCTAGTCAGTCTAGTCTAATCTACACTACCATGCCATCGTATACTTAACTTACCAACGTCTAATTACAACTTTGTTCTTTTTGCCTCACCACATGTCCACTTGCCTTATTGCCTTCACCGCGAATCGAACTAAGAAATATTAACTGCTGAACGGAGATCTCTACCATGATGCTACCGTGTGCTTGTGCTTGGTAGCGTCGAATTACACATTCGAAGAAGGCATACCTGAATTTGAATTAATAAGGGATATTCTAAAAATATATAGTTTTCCTTTTCAATAAATTCAATACGAATCTAGTGAAAATAAGAGGTTGTTCTCATTAATTTACTCTAAACAGGTTTTCTCATAAAAACAAGCAGATTTCTTCTAACTTTTGACAAAAGTACATAAAAAATTCATAAATAAGAAGCTAACTTCTTGTTTTTAGCCGATTTCCTTTTCAATAAATTTGAGAAGAAATTCAAGCTAAAATTTAGAAGATTTCCTAGCACAAATTTCTTCAAATTTGTCCCCACTCGCTCTCCCCGGCCAAAAAGCTTTTTTAGACGTCGATCTCTTTGATTATAGGTGAACTTTTTGGCTCTGTGTATGCATATTTCCCATTAAAGTGCATCTAGGATTGCAATTTGTGCAGATTTTTTTCTCACAATAAAGCTTTTAACGAAGTGGCGATCTCATATTTTGTATAATTTTTTTCGCAACCCCGTTTTTCGTTCAGGAATACGTAAAGCAAAATTTAACCAACGTTGTCCCAGATAAAAAAGGACTTCAAATCTAACAAATCATATGGTACACTGTTTTTGTTGTTGTGTGCTTCTTCCTAACGGTACGTTAAATGCTCTCCCAAAATTTTTGGGCAAAGGTTAGTAAATAACTTAGGTTAGGTTAGGTTCAAGTGGCTGCCGCAGAGGCACACTTAGGCCAGTTTTGAAAGGCCCGTTGTGATACCACCAACACAAGGAAAGTCAGTCCCGGGACCCAGCCAAATGGAAAATCCCTGAGTTGTTGGGATTTTCCACATAGCAGAATCCCGGGACTGACACTCCTAAACCGACACCGTTACTCCTCCTCGAACCACTTAGATGACTTTATGAAGGCCATCAAGTCCTTTATGTCCAGTTCCGCGATCTGGCTTAGGCTATCCAGGAACGGAACTCCCAAAAAGCGCGTTCTCGCGCCGCTTAAAGCCGGACAGTTGCAGATGAGGTGTTCCACTGTTTCCTCCTCCTCATCATCTTTGCAACTCCTGCAGCATCGTCGGTAGGGCACAATTAGCCTTTCTGCATGCCTACCAATGAGGCAGTGACCGGTTAATACCCCTATCAATATGCAGATTTCCCTCCTAGTTAGGGCATAAATGCGTCTAGACCTTTTGAGATCCCATTTTGGCCAGGTTTGTTTCGATATCCGACACCCTGGGGATTGCAGCCATCTTTCGTTGGCTTGACAGAGTGTGTGCTCCTTCAGCATTAGTTTGCATGTGGCAAACGGCATACCTAAGCGCTCTTTATCCTGAAGAACCGATGCACTGCGATTTTGCTGGATTAATAAGCAATCCATTATCACTAGCCCACTTATTTACCTGTTCCAAATCTGTGTTGAGATAATTTATACAATTGTTTATAGAAAACAAAGGACAACTGACATATAGCTGCACATCATCAGCGTAAATATGAAAATCACAATGTTTTAGCACGCTAGGAAGGTCATTAATATACAAAGAAAAGAGCAAGGGACCAAGTATCGAACCCTGAGGTACACCTTTCTTTATTGGTAGGAAATTAGATGTGTCCTTACCGGTACAAACAGCTTGCGATCGATCGTTGAGGTACGAGTGAATTAAAAGTACTGCTGGCGGTGAAAAGTTGAACCAGTTTTTTAGCTTCAGCCCAAGTATATTGTGGTTGACAGTGTCAAAAGCCTTGGAATGGTCCAAGAGCGTTAAGAACGTGACCAGATTGTTGTCAATATTGCGTCGGATATCATCCGAGACTTTAATCAAAGCGGTTGTACAGCTTCTGCCGTTTCTGAATCTAGATTGGTTCCGATTCAGGAGTGAGTTGCGGCTCAGAAATGAATTTATCTGGTTATGCATTATATGCTCAAGAACCTTGGACAAGAAAGGAAGGATTGCGATTGGCCTATAATCTCCGTTTGATTTTTTAACTGGAATTATCTTAGCCACTTTCCAACAATCGGGGAAGTTGGATGTGGTCAAGATAGTGTTAAGGACATGAGTAACAAACGGTAGAACTTTGGGTAGTAGACACTTAAAAAATTTAGGATGAACTCCATCTAGACCGGTGGCATTGGATTTAACCCTTAAGACGGCTTCAACAACTGCACACTCATCAATAAGCGAGAACGAAAAACCACTCAATCGTTCACTATATCTTTCACTACATAAGTTACTATCGCAACTGGACGACTGAACAAATTGTTTATTAAGCTCATTCACATCTATGTCATCCGGGAAATCATGGAGTTTACGACCTACACCAATTTCGCGAATTCTTTGCCAAATTTTCTTCGACCCTATCGCTGTGCTAAACTGGTGCTCAAAGTATTTAGACTTCTGTAACTTGATAGCTCTGACAACTTCTCTCCTACGAGCTTTGAAGATATCGTAAGTTGCAGAACACTTTAGACGCTCCCATTTGCGATAAACCATGTCGCGCTTTCTAATTAGATTTTTTATATAATTGTTAAACCAGGGTCGCTCTCTATTTTTAATGGGTTTAGTTACAATGGGCACGTATTGTTCATAAAGTGCATTGAAACACCATCAACAGCCACTCCAAGCTGCTCAAAATCAATATGCATAAAGTCCCTGTAGGAATAAGTATCTACATCATAAGCTAGTGCGAGATCGTATGAAATAAAGATCATGTTTTGAAAAATTTGGGACAGAAAGCTGATCATATAGCTGAATTTTTGACAAATCATTCACATAAAATACATCCAATAATGTGCTACTACTTTGAGTAAAGTGCGTAGGAGTTGAGGTGTTAACGGGGAAAAGAGCAAGGGTCTGCATTGCCAAAGAAAATTTGTTTTCGCAAAGCAAGTCGCTGTTGAAATCTCCGACTATGATAATATTATGAAAGCCTAAGGTGAGATCTTCAATAGATTCTATGAAACCATCAAAAGCTACGTGTTTATTCGGCCTGTATACACAACCTATAAGGGTTTTAGAGTTATAAGAAATTATTTCAACAAAGATAAACTCGACAGGGGACGACGGCTCAGATTTACATTTGAATTTGCAATTCAGACCATGTTTTACAAAAATGGCAATCCCACCACCATGCCCAACTCTGTCTGAACGGAACATTTTATATCCATTAACGCAAAGCAATGAAGCACTGTGCCACGTAGCGAGCCAAGTCTCAGACACGCAAAGAACATCTATTTCTGATGACTCAAAGATGTGTCGGAACTCATCAACTTTTGGCGCAAGGCTTTGAGCGTTAATATGGCATACTTTCAGTCCATTTCTTTGTTTACCAAGTATGCGAACCATATTGTATGTGCTGTCAAGGCCCTTGGAACGTAAACAACTGTTAGAGTTCAAGAGAGAACCACGACACTGCGCTTTCGCTAAACAAGCTTATGTACATATTGAAACTCACGTTCGAAAAAATATGGGATAATAGGAAAATAGAAGAAAAAAGAGAGTGAAGGGCAATAAATGGTTTGCTTAACATTAAGGTACAAAGCAAAGAAAGAGAATAGAACATAAAGCAGAGTAAAGTGAGAAAGAAGTAGCTTCTAACCCCCATATTCATAAAAAATAAAATTGCCTTATAGAGCTTTTTAAAATGACATTTCCATAAAAATTTTGAATTATAAGAGCTCAATAAACCTTTTATACTTATTATGAATAAGGGGGTTAGCCTTTGAAAAACAACAAAATACAAATGTTTTCATTTACAAAAATAAAGTCATGTACTTAAATTTTAATTTATCGCCGCGGACTCAATATGTTCTTTACTCATCACTCTTACGGTATCACCTTCCGAGGCAGCACGAATATATACTTTTCCTCTTATTGAGTACACCGACGCCAAACGCTTTTGCTTCTTCAGCTGGATCGCAAATTGCAGGAGTTCTCGATTATTTTTCGACAAGCATTCGTTGATGTAAACGCGCTGGTCGGACTCTTGCCCGATGTCTTTCAGTGTTATTCCCATACAATCATTCCCTTTCTTAAATTTGGCGATTGATCGAAACAATAGAGACCGATCATCGGCAGAAGCCAGTTTAACTATTATCGGCTCAGTGTTATTCCTTTTTTTTGCATTTTTTCCTACACGGAAAGCAGCACGGGTGGGAGGCGTTGTTAACTTAAATTCTTTGCATATATCACCGAAAACGTCACAAAAATTTTCATCTTGCTTATGTGGAATTCCCTTAATTAGAACATCAGAAGCAACATTCTTATTCTCGCACTCATCAAGTCTAGCCTTTAGTTCCACAATTTCGCCACTGAGTTCCTTAACCAGGCCAGAAACTCCCTCAAGTATTTTGATTCTATTTTCGAACGCTGTCACACTTGCCTTCATACTTGTCACCTCCGCCGTTAGTTCACTTAACCTCGTCGAAATGCGGTGTTCAGCTTCACTAACTACAACTCGAACTGTGTGCTCAATTTTCAGCTTTAGCTGTGCCCACTCGGCATCACCTGTACTAGATGCTGATTTAGTACGAGTAGTCATAGATTTCGTATGAGTAGGTTTCATGGCATATACGTAAGTAAAACAGCAAAATACCCAAATAAAAAGTTCCTCGCTGGGATGTTAGCTAGTTTTTCTCGCTGGGATGTTAGTTGTTCAAACTCACAAGTAGGTGGCGCTGACAGCAGTAGAACGCGGCCACAGGTGATGACAGATCAACTTTGCAGCTGACGAACAAAACAAAACAAGCAAAGTGCCTGTGAGTGCAAGGAACGGGAACTGTTTTGTTGCTTTTGTATCGCTAATGTTAATTATATTTATGTGTTTGTATGCATATATTTGTGCTCTGCTACACCAAATTTATTTATTTTAATGAAAAATCAATAAAATGCCACGATGAAACAATTATTTCACACACTTAATCAGTAGATCAATGTTATCTATTGTTTGCCAATGTTTATCGGCAACGTTTTGGCAAAATTGGCAACGTCGCGCGTTCGTTGAATAAAAAAAATGAAAATGAAATGCCAAGTGCATACCCGCCTCACTAAGAATTATGAATATTCCTCAGCTTTGAGGTGTTCGGCTGATTTTTTTCCATGGGACGAAGTCCCGAGCTTTGAGGTGTCTGGCTGAAGTTTTTGCCATGGGACGAAGTCTGAAAATGCCTGAACAAATCCGGTGTTTAAAACCAGCCAAAGTTGGCCAAATCTGTTTAATTGTTAAAACGAAATTAATTTCCAAAGGAAAATCCGCGAGCTTGGGGTGACTGGCTGGAGCCCTGTGACTGGTATGGGTCTAATCATAATAGTGGTAAGATGGGATACATCTCCGAGGAGATGTAGACCTACTTTCTACCTTGATTTTTTTATTACAATTTGTTATGTTAAACCCTTTTTTAGTACTCATATCGCACAAACACCTTTATGGCCACAGCTGGTAATTCGTTTTGAACTACCCAGCCAGCAAGCTACCGTACATTTTACGAACATTGCGATTTACGAGCTATTCTCGAATAAAAAAACAATAACAAAAGAAGCTTTTCTGTCACGTCAAACAAAAAAAATAAAATAAAAAATTTCAAACAAAAAATTTTGAACGAAAATTTTCAAACTGATATTTTAAAAGTAAGTATGCTTGTAAAATATCTAATTAAAAACACAAATAACATAAAATATATCTTTTAAATTATTAGTAGCGTGCTGGAAGGTGGATTTGCGGAAAAAGAAAAAGGGACAGAGAAAGTAGCTGCTATTCTGGGATCTCGGGATGCCCTCTGGGTTGTATGATCCACTATTTATAAGTTGTGATGCCTAACATGTAAACCAATATCAGTATGTACTTACACGCTGGCAAAAAGGTACACAATTTTATTATTTAATAAAAAAACTTTATACCTAAAATTCAGGTTTGTTTATTTGTATTATTTTTCGCATTGAAATCAGTCGGTAAGGCAGTCTAGAAAGTCGGTTTTTCTATCGAAAATTAATTGTTTACGAGTACATTTACGATAAAAAAACGGACGTAAAAAGATTCATATACGAGTGCTTTTTCGATACTTTTACGACAATCGTAGGCAAAAAACATTTCAGAGCAAAACCGGATTCGTAGGCGAATCGTAAACGGATATCATAAACGATATTTTATCAGAGTTTTCTTCGAGAAAACGTCAGTTTACGAGCTCGTTTACGATGATTTTGCTGGCTGGGTATTCTCACATCTTCCAACTATACATACAAAGTTACATAAAAGTCGGCCAAGCCGAGGCCCACCTTTTAGGGCAACAGCTGGAAATTCGTTTTAAACTCTTCTCACATCCTCCAACTATACACTCTTTCTCCCACTGTAACACGAGATTGATTTTTATATATTACATTTTGCATGCCCGAAATGTATCTTGTGTTAAATAAAATATTCTGGACCTTGCTCTATAAATAAGCAGATCACCGTGTGTTAGGACAAAAAAAAAAGATGTCATGCACAGCAGATCAATTTGAGCATAACAAATGTATAATAGCCAGAGTACAAACATTAAAAAGTTTCAGCAACGAACTCAGGGCTAAGAGATAGCCAGAAAAAAGGGCTTGTCGCTTACTACAAAATTGAATTCCATATATCTCCGAAACTATGACTAATAGTAAAACCAAAATTTGTCGTGTTAGGAAATACCTGAAAAAGACAGCGACTATCGGGTCTGCGGTAATCTATAAGCTTAAGCTAAGAATGTATCATATATGTATATATGTTACCTGAAATAAATCCTCCGCGGTGCTCATCATTGACAGCTGACCACCTACAGTGGGGATGTCTCTTAAGATTCCTGGTGACAAAAAAAGGACATTTAATGAAGACCAAATGCTACTTACTATTTTTGTATGCTTAAACAGTAGTAAAATATTAAGAGCCTAAAAATCTGCAAACTTCAGGTATTTTTAAACTTCAAGTATTTTTAAATTTTGGTCCTACAATTGGGAAATTTCGTCTCCACGATCAGTGTTTCCGTTGGGGCCCTAAAGGGTCAATTTGACCCTTCTTTAGAGCCAGGACCCCGGACCCCACTTTTTCAAAAAAGTACCATTTTTGACCCTTTTATAAAATTCGTGACCCTTTTTGACCCCTTTTCACTTTCAGACTGTAATGAAATGCATTTTTGTCGTTTTTTTGCTAAAAACCAAAAAAATCTCCTTGTTTCTTTTTTACTCTTACATCGGAAACTCTTGCCGATTTCCAAATGTCCTGCCTAACTGAAGTCTTACTGGCAACGCTGTATCATGTGATAACTCCGTCATATGTATGTATACATTAGGGTAATTCAAATAAAAAAGTTTTATATTTTTTGGGGTCTTACCCCCTACAAGGTTAGTAAATGATGAGAAAATAAGCCTCGCAAAAAGTTAGCTGTCCAACTTACCCCTTACCTACTTAAAATAGCCTTTAACTGCCTGGGCGGTTTTGACCGTCCCTTAGGGGTCGCTTTTTCGCCCTATCCCATAATTTTTTACGGGAAAAATTGAATTCTTTTCAAAGTGAGTTTTCTTATCATTTTCGAAACCTTTTGCAAAAACATATCCTTAAAGTGGAGATTTTTAAGTTTAAAAAACTTTTTACATTATGCGATTATCATTACTGAGACATACAAATTAACACACATTTAATTTTTATAAGGTTTGTTTATTGGGCTGCTCTAGCTTACGCCAGATTAAGATATTTCACAAAATTGTGTTTAACGAACACTTTTCTTGCTCTAGGTTGCTCTATCTTTTGTTTGCTCAAAACAAAACTAGAGTAATCCAGATCACAAATTTCTGCTCTAGCTTTTTTTATGGAGTAAGTTAAAGCAGAGAAGCAATTGTCAGTCAGGAAAAAATAAATTTTTGAAAACTTCAAAAAAAATAGCTTGCAAGAAAATCGATGTTTTTGTATACGTGAATTTACATTAATTTTGAAGATTTAAACAAAAAAACAAGGACTGAAACCGAAACCGAAACCGTAACCGTAACCGATTAAACCCGATTCATTTTTCAAAACCGAAACCGAAACCGTTATTTTGATCTGGAAAAGAACGAAACCGAAACCGTTTCAAAAGCCGGAACCGGTTCCAAACGGTTTTGAATTTTTTTAATGTATCACTTCTTTAAGTGGGCACAAACAGGTACACTGAAAACTTTCAGGGAGGATTGTCGAGCAAGGTTACAAAATACGCGTTTTAACCTTAGTATAAAAAGGAGTTTGTGACTGGGTGTGACATTGGGGGGAGGGGGGTCAAAAAACACCAAAAATCGCGTGACGTCATATATGCACGACCCCTTAGAGAAATCCCATCATGGCAGCAGGAAAAAGTTATGAAAATTCAGATCAATTTCGAAGCTACATACATAGGTACTTGACTATTTTAGTAGTAAAATTTATTTTGTTTGTGTTTTTATTTGGTAACCGAAACCGGAACGAAACCGTAACCGAAACCGAAATAAATGTTGAAGAACGAAACCGGAACCGAAACCGAAACACGTTGCAAAACCGAAACCGTAACCCGAACGTTATTTTAATCGGTTTCAGACCTTGCAAAAAAAGCAATTAAAAAGAAACTATCGAGATTCAAGTGTTTCATGGCATTTCTGCTCTTAGTTGCTCCAAGTTGCTCTGTTTCTATTTTGACAGCTGCCCTGCTCTGCTCTGCTCTAACCTGCTCTGAACTTTTTTTTGGTCAGTAAACAAACCTATAACCACTGGTTTCGGACTGGTCGAATTTCAAAGTCTGAAAAACGTCATTTTTAGGCTTACCCTATTTTTGTTGTAAAAATTTTTCTATCAGAGATATCCTTACATTCAACATGGCGTTTTAAAGGTAAAAGAGAGTAGGTTGCTCACAAGTAAATAATAAATCATATAGCGAGTACCTGGTATTAAAAACCAGGTATTGAAAATACGTAACTTTTATCAATTTAAGCTGGCCATGGCGTCTTCCCTGTTTTGAGTAGCCACTAAATTTTTTTCATAAATTAAGGGTACATATCCTAGAAGAAGCTAACCCGTCCATCGACCAAAAACACTCACTCCTTATAGATAAATTATCATCTCGAAATTTGCAAGTTTTCAAAAATCGTGGTTTTCAGGCTCCAAAACGGACATGTTTCTCAAGAGATAAAAATACGAGTTTCTCATGGACTCCAGTCCTGATCTTTAGCTTGTAGTACCTGAACATTTCGTTTTGTTATTTTCATACTAAGGGTCCTTGCAGATGAATCTCCTAAACCAATATAAAATTTTATTCAAAGTAAATCTTCGGATAATTTTTGAGACTTTTTTCAAGCTACCTTTACATACTCTGAAAGCTGAAGCTTCCAACTTTCCAACAAAAAAACCACGTGCAATTATCATAACTCTTTAACTAGTGACAGAAATTTGAAAATAACTTATGTAAATTTTGTACTATTTCAAAGAACACATACATATAATGCCGCAATTAATTTTTAAATATATGTAACTAGTTTGATAGTTATGATAATTGCACGCGGTTTTTTTTTTGTTGGAAAGTTGGAAGCTTCAGCTTCCAAACTATTTAAAATTTGCCAAAAAAAGGTCTCAAAAATTATACGAAATTTTACTTTGAAAAAAAAATAAAATAAAAAATTTATATTGGTTTAGGAGATCCATCAGCAGAGAACCCTAGTATGAAAATTACAAAACGAAATGTTGAGGTATCAGAAGCTAAAGGTAAGGACTGGAGTCCATGAGAAATTCATATTTTTATCTCTTGAGAAACATGTCCGTTTTACAGCCTGAAAAACACGATTTTTGAAAACTTACAAATTTCGAGATAATAATTTATCTATAACGAGTGAGTTTTTTTTGCCGATGGATGGGTGAGTTTTTTCTAGGATAGGCACCATTATTTTCTGGAAAAAATTGAGTGGCTATTCAAAACAGTGAAGACGCCAGAGCCAACTAAAATTGACAAAAAAAAGGATAAAAATTACGCATTTTCAGTACCAGGTCTTTAATACCAGGTACTTGCTATATGCTTTATTATTTACTTTTAAAGAAACTACTCTCTTTTACCTTTAAAACGCCATATTGAACGAAAGGATATCTTTAATAGAAACATTTCTACACCAATAACTAACGGCGGCGATATACCAACAGGTTATCATTACCTCTTCCGCTTCTCTTTCCAACTTGTGGTGTGTTGCTTTTGAGTTTTCCTACAAGTTGGCGGGACCTACAGTTTCTTGCCGACTCCGAACGGCACTTGCAAAGCAAATGAATTTTTTGCTGAGAAGCTTCTCGTGGCAGAAATACATCCGGAGAGTTTGCCAAACTACTGCCGAGGGCCGACCCCGCTTAGAAAAATTGTTTTTCTAAATAATTTTTGATGTTACTTTTGCCGGGCATCAAACCGCCACGACTTGGTGTAGAAGGCCGAACACTTAACCGCTACACCACGGCGGCCGCCATTACTATAGCTCATGCATATTTACACATCCCTCTCTCACACAATACAAGCTCATTGCCGGCGATTCTACCGCAGACAAAGCGCAGGTGCGCCGATTCTTTCTTTGATGACAGCAGATACTTCGTCTTGTCCTCGTTGACCGCAAGACTCACTTTTTTCGCTTCCTTATGCAGTCCAGAAGGCAGCGCTTACGGCGCGGTTGTTAAGGCCAATGATATCAATATCATCGGCGCCAGCAATTGCCCGCTCTTGTAAAAGATTGTACCATTGCGGTTTAGCTCTGTGGCTCGAATTATCTTCTCCAGCATCAGGTTGAAGAAATCGCACGAAACGGAGTCGCCCTGTCTGAGGCCTCATTTGTTTTCAAAAGGCTCAGAGATGTCCTTCGCCATTCTGACGGAGCTGTTGGTATTACTCAACGTCATTTGGCAAAGTCGTATAAGCTTTGCAGGGAAGTCAAATTCAGATATGGCGACATACAGGCAACTCCCTTTTGCGCTGTCAAAAGCGGCTTAAAAATCGATAAAGAAATGGTGTTTATCGATATCAGGCGCTTTGTTGTTTTTAAGCCGGGATTTAGCTATCCCCACTTCATCATAGTCAGGTGGTGGGACGCCTTTTCCATCGTCAGGGATTGGGTATCGGGTTCGATTTAGCAGTGAGGAGAAGTGCTCCCTCCATAATTTAAGTACACTCTGTACGTTGGTTACCAGGTCGCCCTCATTGTCCGTACAGGAACTTGCCCCGGTCTTAAAACCTTCCATCATCCGCCGGATATTTTCATAGAATTTTCGGGCATCATTCCTGTCAGCCAGCATCTCAAGCCCCTCACACTCACGCCTTTCGACCTCAATTTTCTTTTTTCTGAAAAGGCATCTCTCTTCCTTCTTCGACTTACGATATCGTTGCCATACACTACGGGTTGCGCCCATTCGCTACGTCTCCCTGCAGGCAGCGTCCTTTTTGTCCGAGGCAGTGCAGCATTCCTAATCGTACCAGTTGTTCTTGCGGGATCGCTGAAACCCTATAGTGGCCTCAGCGGAGGTACGTAATGAGTGAGAGATATGCTCGGTTATATCGTTAGGTCGAGGATTGCTCTCCGATAGCAGGTGTGAGAGTCGAGTGGAGAAATTATCAGCTGTCTGTGTCAGGCGCAGCTTCTCGAAGTCAAACTTTTCTTCCTACTGTGCGTACTTTCTTAGTTACGTTAATTTAACAGCGTATGACTTTCTAAAATATTCAGAAATTTTTTGGTTATACCAATTTGCTGAAGCGGCATATTTTGCCATACGCCCTTCTACGAGTTTTGTGTTGTGCGCAGTGAATCCGTCTTTGAAGTTCACCATCTGTGCGGGTCGTACTAAATTTGTGTGGTACATGCCAATCAAGAGTAGCGCCGTGCTTCTATTGTAGCTTTTAAGCGGGAGACATTGTAATTCGTTGTGCTTTTTTGCAGTTGTACTAATGGTCGACTGCGACTGTTGCGGTAACAATAGTTATTTGGTGTTGACGCCTTTCATAAAAAACTTCTCTGCCAAATCGAAGGCCGCACCGATTTTCTTTCTGTTTTCGTTTCTGAAAGCTTCAACAGTTTGACATGCAGTGGCAGTTTTGCATCCACGTATTGTAGCGACGACAGTGTTGTCAACCGCACTGCTATTTTTCTCAGAAGGCTTCAATTTTAAGTTATGCAAAAGGCGATTATCGGGCTTTCGGCAAGAATTAATTCCACACTCTCGACGTCTTGTGCAGTTCTGAGTGCCATGGCCCGTTTTTAGGCAACTAAAACACAGTTGGCGCTGCTTTACGAAGTTCCACCTTTGAGTATTGTCTAATTCTTTGAATTTCTTACACAAATTCAGCTTATGATTTCCTTGACACATTTTGCAATTTTGTTTATCCTCGTCCACCGTTAACACTGGTTTCGAAGTATTGTGTTTGTTAGCAGTGATTCATTTGTGTTTACATTTTTTGTACACATCATGTCATTAGCTACGGAAAAAAAAATTTGTTGTAGCCAGGTACAGAAATCACGATACGGCTGCTGGATACTAAATGGGTGGCGTACCCACTCTTCCCTCTTATTAAGAGGTAGTTTGCTCACCAATTCGTCCATCAATATTGGATTTGCCAAATACGGATGTGCGGCGGCACTTTCGTTGACGAGCGACGCCTTTGAGCGCATTTCGTAAGCGCAACAAGGTCTCGAGTTTCGCGATAAGCAACAGAGTACATCGGCCATTCTTCGGGCGGACCGTGAAATTCCGGCAAGTCGATCAACTTGCGAGTATTAAGGTAAGGATGTCGAATGGAGTTTGGTACTGAATTAGTTGAGTAAAGCGGTGTGGTTGGGCCCAACGGTGGATTCTGACCCATGAATTTAGTCCTGCACGTGCGGGAGTGTTGACCATTGTATACGTCATTTGAGGTTACAATCGGAGCATGGTTTGATACGCCATGTGTGTAACCGGTGCTCTCGAAACTTCGATAGGTATTGGCAGGGGCAATACGGTGTCTGTTTATGTCGGTATAAGCGGCGTGGCAATCTGGCACGCTCGGTGCGTTTATATTATAGGCAAATGTAAAAGCAAGAGAAAAAATTACCGATTTTGAGGTGTTGGTAGCCGTTGAAAATATACTTGAACGAGTTTTTTATACATAAATGTAGGTATATTCGGGTGATTCAAATAAAAAAAATTGTTTTTTTTTTTTGGTATTGCCTCCAAAAAGTTGTAATTGATAAGAAAATGAGCTTTGCAAAAAATCATTGCTGTAACTTATCCCATTTTGTATGGGGAAATAGGTGTTTTAACCGGGCACTGCCTTATTGGTAGGCACGCAGCAAGGCTAGGCGTTCCCTACCGACGATGCTGCAGGAGTTGCAAAGATGATGAGGAAGAGGAAACGGTGGAGCACCTCATCTGCAACTGCCCGGCCTTAAGCGGAGCGAGAAGGCGCTCTCTGGGAGTTCCCTTCCTGGTTAGCTTAAGCCAGGTCGCGGCCTTCATCAAGTTATCAAAATGGTTCGAGGAGGGGTAGCGGTGTCGGTTAGGAGTGTCAGTCCCGGGTTTCGGCTATATGGAGAGTCCCGACAGCACTGGGATTTTCCATATGGCCGGGCCCCGGGACTGACTTTCCTAGTGTTTGGTGGTATCACAACGGGCCTTTTATTACTGGCCTAGGTGTGCCTTTGCGGCAGCCACTTCTACCTACCTACCTACCTGTATGGCGTTGGCTTGATGTGCGCTGGCAGAGTTGGCGCGCGTTTGTATTTCTTTCTTCAGCATGTTGTTTTCTTCGCAGGATGCACTCAAGGATGCTTGTAAGGTTTCTAGCTTTTTACGAAGTTGATCCAATTCGGTGTCTGGCGGCACAATAGTTTCATCCGCCTCCTCCTCGTTGGTAGCGTCGCTGTCGACGCGCTCGGACATTTTTCTTCGAGTATTGTATGAGTGCCTCCCCATCGATTCAAAATGCGAATTTACTCCAAATAATTTTTTGGAGTAAGATATAAAAATAAAATGTCGTTGTCAGATGTATCAACATAAAACTTTTTACGACATTTGCAGCAGGGTTATGGCACGATATTAAGAACCCAAAATACCTTTGATTTAATAAAAATCGCTTTTATGGTACTTTTTAACGTTTTAATATTTGAAAATGTTTAATGTACAAATATATACACACCGAAAGAAAAGTCGCTTGTAAAACTAACATTTCTGCTTTATCAATTTTACATATCAGCAAAAAATGTCGTATTAATATTGAAAATTATCAAATAAACAGGATTCACGTTAAATTGATACGAAAGTTGCTGAATCAACATTAGAATGTATGACATTCTCATATCAATTTCTCATGTTAATAATACATTACTTCGAAAAGTTTTATTTAACATTAAAAATGATGTAAACAACCGGTTTCAAGTCAAATTGATAAAAAAACTTGTTGAGCCAACGTAGTACGTCATATCACTTTCACATCAATTTCTCATGTTAATACACTTTTCGACCACATATTGATATAAAAACTGCCAATCTCACGTTTGTATAACATGCTCATGTTAAAACGACATAAACTACCCTGCAGTTGACATTTATCACGTTCATAACACATTTCGAAAACCTGCTTCACGTAAAAATCCTATGAAAATTGTAATACTAACATTTGCAAAACTATCTCATGTTAAAATTACGTGAATTGACATGTTTCATGTTTATAACAAATTTTGGCAACATGTTTCACGTAGCACGTTGGCATTTGTGTAGCTGTTTCATTCTAAAATGAAATAAATCGCGCTGCAGTTGACAATCAAGTTCGGTCTTTGTAAAATAATTTATTAACAAAGTTAGTTAGCAGAAAACAAACTGTGAAAATTGAACGTGAAGTGAAAATGGGTGATGAATGTTGTTTATTTGTGGAAAGCGTTTCGCCGGAAATGAAGGCCGCCGGCCAGCATATGGTTTATGAAGCGACTCGTCTGTAGGAATTGGTGCTAATGGAGAAAATTCATCTGTGCTACATTTACGAAGGAGCAACTGCAACAAATAATAACTTTTAGTTCCTGTGTAATGCAGAATAAAAATACAGTTTGGAAAGAAACTTCTTTTATGTGCTTCTAAAAATGTTAAGTTTGCCACCTTATCAAATTTATTACATTAAATATGTACCTATGTATTTAAAAAAAAGTTAATAAATTGACCAAAAATAATATCATTTCGATGTGATTATCATTAATTTTATTTGTAGCTTCAACGTTATTCCTACGTAAGTATCAGTATTACATAGTCTCACGTAAGTATACATCATGGTCATGTTCATTTTACGTTTTTCCTGTAGGTACATACATTTCATGTCAATTATACATGAGTATCCCTTCAATAATACATAATGGTCATGTAAACTTTACGTTTTTCCTGTACGTTTTTACGTTTCATGTCAATTGTACATGAGAATGCCGCCATTGATACATGATGTTCATGTTCATTTTACTTTTCATGCCAATTATACATGAGAATGCCCTCAATAATACATGATGGTTATGTTTATTTGACGTTTTCCTGTATGTTTTTACGTTTCATGTCAATTGTACATTAAAATGCCTTCAATAATTCATGATGGTAATTTCAACTACACGTTTTTCCTGTACGTTTTTACATTTCATGTCAATTATACATGAGGATGCCTTCAAAAATCACATGATGGTCATGTTTATTTGGCGTTTTTCCTGTACGTTTTTACGTTTTTTTTGTGCATATCCATTTCACGTAGAAATGATATTTTCGAAATTGTAAAATTGACCTTTTTTCTTTTCAGTTGCATTTGGTAAACAAAAAATGTTAATTTTACGGTGGTTTTTGATATTTTTTTCTTTCGGTGCATATATTCCAAGATTTACCAGTAGTAAATTTTACAGTAAAGATATTGTTGAATCTTCTCACCTTACAAGACGGGTTGCACAGAAGGGAATGAAAATCAGTACTTCATTGTAACTTAAGATTTAGTAAAATAATTTTAGAACTATTTTATTGGTCCGCAACAACCCGGATATAGTATTTGGGGACGAGGAAAAAAGGTTATACAAAATGTTGATGCTGTGAAAAAATATTGGTAGGATGAAGACCATTTTAGTAGCTTTTCAGAGGGGTTTTGGTAGAAAAAAAATTCCAAAGTGACAACCCTGTCCGTGACTCAGAATGGAATATTTTTGTATCCGTTTATTCACCTGATTTAAAAAAACCTGAATTGTCACTGACCAAAAAGCTGTCCGGTAGGGAAGTTGAATTGAATAAAATATGTTTTCATTGGGTCATATTTATAAAAGAAAGCAATTGTTTTTTTTTTTCAAATTTTCCCTGAAACTTTAGGTATTGATCAGAAAATAAGCCTTGCAATAAATTAGCGCTCTAACTTAACACACTGCTCCTGAACGAAGAATAGGTTGACCTAAACTGACTGGAAATGCCACACCGTCTGGGATGGTTTCCTGATGATGAATCACTTTGAGTTGAAATCCTACTGCCCCTTTTTGGAAAATAAGAAAGTTTTTTCTCGTATACGACACATTGCACCTAAAGGATTAATTGGAAATAAACAACTAAACTCAAAACTGAAAATGACATTTCATTGACAATGTCATCCAGTTCAAAAATAGCTTTTAGTTGAGATCCTAGCTACTATACTTTAGAAAATATGCACATTTTTGCATTTTTTTATATGTTATTTTTGTAGTGCACTAAGGGTACAGGTTTCGATGCATTACTTTATATATACATATTGTTTTTTGCATAACCTATACCTATGCATGTGTATCTATAAATCAAAATCAAATTTTTCCTATATATATACATTAGGTTAGGGTTAGGTTCAAGTGGCTGCCGCAGAGGCACACTTAGACCAGTTTTGAAAGGCCCGTTGTGATACCACCAACTCAAGGAAAAGGAAGGTGGAAAATCCCAACAACTCAGGGATTTTCCATATGGCCTGGTCCCGCGACTGACACTCCTAAACCGACACCAATACTCCTCCTCGAACCACTTAGATGACTTTCTGAAGGCCATCAAGGCCTTTATGTCCAATTCCGCGATCTGGCTTAGGCTATCCAGGAAGGGAACTCTCAAAAAGCGCGTTCTCGCGCCGCTTAAAGGCGGGCAGTTGCAGATGAGGTGCTCCACCGTTTCCTCTTCCTCATCATCTTTGCAGCTCCTGCAGCATCGTCGGTAGGGCACACCTAGCCTTTCTGCATGCCTACCAATGAGGCAGTGACCGGTTAATACCCCTATCAATATGCAGATTTCCCTCCTAGTTAGAGCATAAATGCGTCTAGACCTTTTAAGATCCCATTTTGGCCAGGTTTGTTTCGATATCAGACACCCTGGGGATTGCAGCCATCTTTCGTTGGCTTGACGGAGTGTGTGCTCCTTCAGCATTAGTTTGCATGTGGCAAACGGCATACCTAAGCGCTCTTTATCCTGAAGAACCTGCTTGGTCGTGCCCTGCCTGGCAAGCTCGTCTGCCTTACAGTTTCCCTCAATGTCCCTATGTCCCGGGACCCATATGAGGTTTACGCGGTTCTGTTGGGCCATCTCCTGAAGAGATCGACGACAGCTGAGCGTCAGTTCAGAGTTGAACGTGTATGAGCCGAGGGATTTGATGGCCGCTTGGCTATCGCTGAAAATAGCGATATCTTCTCCGATAACACGTTTGCTTAACAATGCCGCGGCGTCCACGCTACAATGATCAGGTAGTCTGAAGGAGAGCTCAAGGTCCAAATCCCTTGAATAAACCCCTCCTCCAACTCTGCCGTCCAACTTCAAGCCGTCGGTGTATATGGAAGTGCCACCATTTGTTTCGGGACACCAATCGGTCCTCTCCCAGTCTTCTCTGCTGGGAATGTTTAATTTGGAACAGCTATCCCCGACTGTAGTGGTCGCACAACGATCTGTGCTTAGAGAGAGAAAGCTGTAAGATTCCAGAATACTGGAGTGTCCAATAGTACCCTCAGCCCAACTGGAGGTTTCTCTTAGGCGCAGAGCTGATGCCGCCGCTGAGCGAAACCCTTCCAGATCAAGTGGCAAAATGCCCAGAATTACCTGGAGGGCTTCGTTGGGCGTTGTTCTTAGCGCACCGCTTATACAGATCATATTGGATCTATGGACTTTCCGCAACAGATTCAGGTATGTTGCCTTGCTCAGTGCAGGCCACCATACGACGACTCCATACAGCATGATTGGGCGAATGATGGCCGTGTAGATCCAACTGCATACTCTAGGGCTGAGCCCGCATTTTTTGCCAATGGCTCTTTTGCATGTGTAAAGAGCGATGCAAGCTTTCTTCTGGCGCTGAAGAACATTCTCCTTCCAATTCAATTTCCTGTCCAGAACTATGCCTAGGAACTTGGCCTTATCCGACAAGCCCAGGCGCGTGCCATCTAGTTCTGGTAGGCTTATTGGCGGTATTTTGTACCGGTTGGTGAAGAGGACAAGTTCCACTTTTCCCGGGTTGATACTAAGTCCGCAGCGAGAGGACCACGTCTGCGTATGCCACTATCTTCCCGCCCCCCAACTTGTGTCACGTAGCAACGAGTTGACTGTGAGGTTCCATAAAAGCGGGGAAAGAACACCACCCTGGGGGGTTCCCCTTGTGACATAGCGTGATAACTCAACCGTACCAAGTGAAGAAGCTATTTTCCTTCCCCTTAAAAGTTGGTCACTTAAACCAGTTAGAGGTCTATCTACGCCCAGATTAGTTAGAGCGGAGTTGATAGCATCCGGGCTTATATTGTTGAAAGCCCCCTCAATGTCTAGGAAGGCCACGAGACAGTAGCCCTTTTCACACAGCGATTTCTCAATGACAGATACTAGGCTGTGCAGAGCGGTTTCTGTTGATTTACCCTTGGTGTATGCATGCTGATAGCTAGAGATAAGGTTGCTATCAATAGTCGTTGAGAGGTAGTCGCTTAGTATCCTCTCAAAGGTTTTGAGTACAAAGGACGAGAGACTGATCGGTCTGTAGTCTTTTGGCTCGTAGTGGGATGCCTTCCCAGCCTTAGGGATAAACACTACCGTGGCGCTTCTCCAGGAGCCCGGAATGTGGTTGAGAGCCAGGCAGACTGTGAAGAGAAATACCAGCCATTTAGCTGATGTCTCCAACGTGTTTATAAGTTGCGCGGGGATAATCCCGTCCGGCCCGGGAGCCTTATACGGTTCAAAGCTCTTAACTGCCCACCTTACCCTTTCCTCAGTAATGGGTATTTTTACTGCCAGGTTTGTTGCAGGTACTAGTGGTGCGTCATGCAGATTCCCCGGAAAATGTGTATTCAAGAGCAGCTCAAGGGTTTCCTCTTCCGTGCTAGTCCAGGATCCGTCAGTTTTTCGCAAATAGCTGATGGCTGTTTGACTTTTCGAGAGGACTCGTCTAAGTCTCGCTGTGTCGTCGACCTTTTCGACGCCAGTACAGAAATCTCTCCACGAAGTTCTCTTCGCCTGTCTCAGAGCTTTTTTGTAGGCCCTAAGTTTAGCTTTATATTCGTGCCAATGAGGCTCAGAGCCGAGGCTCTTGGCCTTGTTAAATTGTTTCCGGCATGATTTGCGGAGCGAGTCCAAATCGTAGTACCACCAATGTGGCCTGTGTTTACCGCGTGGTTTTGGCACTGGACAAGCCTGTCCTAGAGCATTTGAGAGCGCCGATGTAAATGTAGTAACAAGATCCTCCAGCTCCTCTACTGATGAGGGGGCTTGTGAGGGCAGTACTGGTAGGTCCCTGTCTAATATTTCATTGTGTAACTGCCAATTAGTGTTACGTGGATTGCGCTTCATGATTGGTTGTTCTACAATAAAGTCTAAAACCATTTCTATAGAACGGTGGTCGGAGAATGAATATTCTTCCAGAACCCGCCATTTTCTGACCAACTCATAAGCGCCTTCACTACAGATAGTGAGGTCTATGACCTCCCTGCGAGTCTTAGTGATAAAAGTAGGCTCATTACCCACGTTGCAAATTACCAGGTTGGTTGTTAAGAGGTAATCAAACAGAGACTCGCCCCTGGCATTGATATCGGAGCTCCCCCATTGGACATGGTGAGCATTAGCGTCCGCTCCAATAATAAGATTACCCGTGCTGAAATTTGACACCAGGTCTTTCACCTCCATTTGTGCTGGGGGTTCTTCAACGTCGTAGGGCATATAGACCGACGCCACCGTCAGGCGGTTGCTGTCGACCGTTAGACTGATAGCGGTAATATCACCATTGGTGTAGTTAGGTAGGAGAAAGGAGTTCAACTCAGACTTGACCAAAATACACGTTCTGACTTTGCTCTCCTCGCTGGCTCGACTGAGCTTGAAGCCCTTAGTCCCCAATCCGCAGATTCTCGAGCTATTGACCCAGGGTTCTTGGATGAGGACCACATCAACGACGAGTTGTTCTGATTAACTGCCCGATATGGCGTTGCAGGAGTCCTGCTGTCTGTAGCGGTAGATGTTAATCGCTCAGCGTTGGCTGCTACCACCGTGACGTCGAGGACTTCCTCGTCCAGTAGGCTGTCCTCCATCTCCGAGTTGTTCACAGCACTATCGCCTGACCCTGGTGCCAACCCGCATCCGTTACTCGCGCCGAACTACCCGGAAACTCCGGAGCAACGTTGAGAAGAATGTTGCCGAGTTCATTTCGCACGTAACACCACCGGTCCTTGGGGATGGCCAGACGGTCATTGCCTCGGTCAAGCACGCCTATAAGGATCCTGTCCTTGGTTACCTCAGCAAAGCTTAGTTTGCCCGCTCCAGGGGTATTCTGATGCCGCTTGGGAGGGGGATTTAACTCCAGGTCCGATCTCTGGCTCTTGAAAGGGTTAACTTTTAACCTCTTTGGCATGTAAGAATTTTGAAAATCCGGTATCACAGCTTTCGCTAGCTCTACCGATTTACTGGAATTCGGCGACAGCGATTCCTGCGGCACCCCTTCATACCTCTTCAGGATCGTTGCAGCCAATCTTTTCTCGTGGTATGTGAAGCGGCGGGGAGATGTCTTCCGGGAGTGCGGACCCGTAGTTGCCATCGCGGTCGCTCTCCTTGCCGAAATCTCAGTTGCAGCTTTCTTCTCCTTCGAAACTCCGAGGCCAGGTCGTGAGACCGCTGCCACAGACGTAAAGATACTGGTTTTCATATCAGCGGTTGATGGGAGTTTAGCATCCGCCGTTGTCCGCTTAGCTGCGTTGGCAACCGCACTGGTGCTAGCTCCCATCAAGTCAATCTTACTCGATAGAGGGTTGGTTGACCGACTCGAAGTTGCCATCGCTGTCGATCCCCCCCTTGATTGTGGAACGGAGGTTGTCCTCCGGAGTTGTTGTTGCTTTCTCGCCTGCTCCTCCATAGCTCTCCTTTGCTGAGGAGTGAAATTTGGCGTTGTTTGTTTTTTAGGTTTTTCGTTTTTATTTAGGTTATTTGAGTTCATCTTGTTCGTACGACCCATCGCCGGACAAGGCCAGCTTAGGGTCAAGGGAAAAGTAGGGGAAAATGTGTCGTCCGCCGCGGCAGAGCCCCGTACCGCGGTAAGGCCGTGCTTACTCTCTGAGGCGACCCGGTATCAGAGAGGCTCCGTATATTATACATACATAGGATTGCATTTATAACATTTTATATATAAAAATCCCAGTAGGAAAATTACAAAGCGCTCCTATATAAATCGTCCCTGTCAAGCCATTTATGTTCAGATCTTAAATTTAAAACTGGTAGTTGAATAAGCTTGAATCTCCCATTTCTTGAAGGTAATTGGAAAAGTTTTGTTCCCATAGCAACGGAGAAAATCAAGTTTTTTTTTAATTTTTTTCAGGAAATATTTACAGATTTTTTGTGTTAGAAAAAAAATATTAAGATCATTGTTAAAGCAGATGATTAGTACTTAAGAAAATACCTGAAAATACCTAAAAATTAAATATAAATGAAATGTAATTAAAATGAAGTTAAATTGAAAAATAATTATACTTACCTAAATACTTATACTTACCTTATATTTTTCTATTACCTACCTTATACTTACCTTAGAATTAAAATACACTTACCTTCTTTTCCCCTTTAATGATTTCAGTTACTTGCCAATTTACTTACCTTAACTTTTAGCGCCACCCTAATGTAAGTAAATGCATGATTACAGTCTGTATTCTAATGTACCTATGTGCATGCGGTGTGTGTATACCTAATAGCAAGCGCGGCTTTGTCCACGCTCTCTTGTACATATAAACACATAAGTGTGCTCATAGGTGCAGGCAAAGAACTTACCGCTTATTGGAAGTGGAAGTTGACAAACTGTAAATTTGATTTAAGAAAATATGATAAAATGAAAAATTAACATTATAATTTTCACAGTCTATGAGTAATCAAGATCGGCGGTGTTTTAATTCGAGTGACAGGCAAAAGTTTAAATTATTAATTTGTGCTCCCCTAAATTGTGTTAAATATTTACTTGGCGAATTTCATGGCGCCCGAGCAGGGACAAAAGCTGCGAATTCGGCTAGAGAAGGCGACATTAAATGTCATCGGGATTGGCAATGCCACCCAAAAGGTTAGGCCAAAAGTGAGTGCAGTCATAAAATCCCGAGTTAACAATTTTGAGTTTCTCGCAGATTTCTGGGTAATGGGAGCGATTTCGGCAAATCACCCAGATCGCGCTGTTAACACCACAGGTTGGAAAATTCCAGCTAATATTGAATTAGCTGATCCTGGTTTCCATAAGTCCTAAAAGTCGATCTTTTGTTGGGAGCCGAAATATTTTTCGATCTTTTGTCGGTTGGTCAAATTAAAACCGACCCAAGGTTTCCAACACTTCAAAAAACACTTTTGGGTTGGGTTATTTCAGGCAAATACGTCTCCCACCAAAGTGAACAGTCCAAAGCTAGCAGTGCATTATGCAAAGCCGAAGATGATTCCGAAGCAATTGATGAAATTTTCCAAAGATTCTGGGCAATGGAAGAAATCCCTTCGAAATCACAGGCTACTAAGTACACTGCCGAGCAAATGGAATGCGAAGACTACTTCGTTAAGACTACTGAAGTCTTACCGTCGGGACGGCTTCAAGTAAGATTGCCGTTCAAAACTGACCAAAATGCGTTGGGTCAGTCATTTGAAACCGCAGCTCGGCGGTTTCAGGCGCTGGAGAGACGTACGTTGAAAGATCCAGAACTTCGTCAAATGTATCTGGACTTCATGGATGAGTACTTGGTATTGGGCCACATGAGCCCCACTAATAACAAAATCCCGAGTGAAGCCCACTATTTCATTCCGCATCAGTGTGTCTTAAGACCACAAAGTACGTCGACGAAACTCCGCGTTGTTTTCGACGCGTCGAGTAAGACGTCAACACAAATTGCGTTGAATAACATTTTGATGGTTGGACCGACCATTCAAGAAGAACTTTTTTCGACGCTACTTCGCTTTCGTATGCTATTACAGCGGACATCACTAAGATGTACCGTCAAGTTCTCGTAAATGAAAATGATAGAAATTTTCAATTAATAGTGTGGAGAAAGCATCCATCCGAGCCTCTGCAAATTTTTCGTTTAAACACCGTAACCTATGGCACTGCGCCAGCTCCATTTCTCGCTGCACGGTGTTTGCAGATGCTAAGTGATATGAATGCACAAGAATATCCACTCGGTGCCAAAGTAATAAGTTCCGATTTTTACGTTGATGATCTGTTAACCGGATCTGAAGATTTTGAATCCCTCGACAGAATTCGTTGTGAGGTATCTGACGTCTTAAAGTCGGCAAGATTCCAGCTTGCTAAGTGGTTCTCTAACCACCCGAGTTTTTTCGACAGTCAGAGTCTGGAAAAATCGTTAAGTTTCAACGATTCAGACTCCACTAAAACGCTGGGAATCCACTGGTCGCCAAAAGACGACTTATTTCGGTTTAAACTGAATGATACATTTGATGAGTTACGAGCTACAAAACGAAATATTTTATCGGTATCTGCCCGACTCTTTGATCGTCTTGGTTTGCTGGCCCCACTAGTGACCACAGCTAAAATCTTATTGTAAGAGCTGTGGATTAAGAAACTAGATTGGGATGAGTCGATTCCGTTGTATCTCAACAGCAGTTGGCAGAATTTCAAAGCGAATTTGTTACAATTGCCTTCAATCAGCATTCCTCGGTTTGTTTATACTGAGTCGATTGCCAATTGCCAAATACATGGCTTCGCCGACGCCTCGATAAGAGCGTATGGTTGTTGCATTTATATTCGAAGCCAATTCGCTAGTGAGGTTAAATGCATTCTGCTAACTGCAAAATCCAGGGTTGCTCCGCTGAAGACTAAGTCTCTTCCTCGTTTAGAGCTCCTGGCAGCGCATCTTTTGGCCAAGTTATGGTCACGCATTGCGCCGATGTTGAGTCAACCTATTGACAGCACAACATTCTGGACAGACTCCGAAATAGTTTTGCATTGGACAAAAACACATCCATCAACTTTGCAAACATTCGTTGCTAATAGAGTGTCCGAGATTCAAGAGTTGACTCAAAGTGCTTCGTGGCGGCATGTGCCAACTAAACAAAATCCTGCGGATCAAGTGTCTCGGGGTTGTAGCGTGGATGAAATACAGAATTCAATATGGTTTTCTGGCCCACAGTTCCTCTTAGAAGACCCCGCAAGTTGGCCAATAAATGTAGGATGCCGACGAAATAAAACTCCACATTTAATTGCCCAGCGGGCTTTAACAATGTTTATTTGGATAAAAAAAGTTTACTGACACTTATTGGCGGTCGTTATAAGTTTTTCGTTACTAACAATTACTAGCATTTGTATTTTTAATCTAGCGAACTAACTGCGATGACGGTCGGCAAACGAAGAAAGAGTTCACTTGAGCCGTTACCTCAAGTCAACCATCATTATTGCATGGTGTTCTTTGTACGTTCATTTGTTTAGAAGGGTTGCATTGTAGTCTATCTAACACCGACGGTTGGTGCTGCCACCCGATCCTACATTCGGCCCTCCTGACGGATCATTCGGCCCTCCTGACGGATCATTCGGCCCGGATGATGATGCACGAGGAGATTGGATGTCAGGCTCCCATTTTTTCATGTGCTCTGCAACTGTTATTGTACTACCTGGACCCTCGTGGTCCCCCACCTTGCGGACCTCATATCTATCGTGGTTCAGGACCTTCACAATCTTATAGGGACCTAAGAATTTTCCTCTCAACTTCAGCCCTGCCCCATACTGCGTGCGCTTAATGGCGACTAACTCATCTAAACGATATTTAATCCCCTCTCTACGATTTTTATCAAAAGACCTACGATATTCTTGCTGTATCTGAATGATACTCTCCTGAGCTTTCTTGCGGACTTCTTCTCGCTCGACGTCTAACTCTTCAATGGCAGCTTCTTCCAGGAGCTGCTGCAGCTCCGGGACAACACTCACCCTCATCTCGACTCCCGTCAATAACCGAAACGGCGACACCCTCGTACTGCGCGGTGGCGTGCTGTTCAGGGTCTGCTGAACCCTTTCCAGGTGCTTGTACCATTGACTAGGGTTTCCCGCGCATAACTTCGTCAACATGGGTACGATGACCTTATGGATGCGTTCCACTTGCCCATTTCCGCGAGGGACACCGGTAGCTATCAATAGATGCTGTATCCCCTCCCGTTCGCAGTATTCCTTGAAAGCGTTGGAAGTGAACGCCGACCCACGATCAGATATGATGCGCTTGGGATTCCCAAACGTCGCTGCTTGCCACTTCAGTTGGTTTATAACATATTCAGCCGCCGTACTCCTCGACGCATAAAGCCATACAAACTTAGAGAAAGCGTCAACGACAACGAAGATGTAAGTATAATGCTTCGACGTCAGTTCCATGGGTCCCAGATGATCAACGTGGTAGGTTCCCAGGGGCCTGTCTTCTTTGCCAATCGGTGTCAAAAACCCTTCCTTCTTCCCTGATTTGGACTCCACGACTATACACTCAACGCAGCTCTTCACAATTTTGGACGCCTTGGTGGGCAACTGTGGCACATAGAAAGTTCTTTCGACAGCATCCTTCGTTCGCTTCGCCGAGAAATGACCTTCGTTATGGGCGACTCTAATGATTTCGTCCTCCATCGCCGTGGGTACAACAATAAGCTCCTTACTGGGATCTTTATGAAGCACCCCGTGCTGGACGTAGAAGTCCTCGTAGTCGCCACCTTCCAGGATTTTCATAACCGCCTTAATCCAGGGGTGCATCAGCTGCGCTTGTTTTAGTCGGTGTTGCAACGAGTCCTCCAACATCAGGCAAGAAACTCGACTCAACGCATCTACGTGTCTCATCTTGCTACCACTCCGGTGCTCGATCTCGTAGTTGAAGTCCTGCAGGAACAACGCCCAACGAGATACTCTTAGTGGAATATCTTGTTTACGCATCGTCATAGCGAAAGCGTTGCAGTCAGTTATTATCTTGAACCTCAACCCTAACAGATAGACCCGCCATTTTTTAAGGGCACCGACAATCGCTAGCACCTCTAGCTCATACGAGTGGTATTTCTCTTCGGTCTCCGTCGTTTTCCTACTCATATACTGTATGGGATGGAACTGCTGGTCATCGACATCCTTTTGTAGGAGGACCGCTCCGTACCCATACATTGACGCATCGGTGTGTACCTCTGTCACCGCTTTAGGGTTATATAACTTCAGTACTGGCGCCTTAACCAATGCCGCCTTTAGTTGCTGAAAAGCCAAGAGCTGCTCCTCTTTCATAACGAATTGTACGTCACGTCTCAGCAGATCTGACAGCGGTTTAGCGACCACTGCGTATCCCTCGATGAAACGTCTGAAGTATGATGTGAGGCCCAGAAAGCGCTGCACCGCTTTACGGTCAGTCGGCGCGGGGAACTTTTCGACGGCCCTCGTCTTGGCTTCGCTTGGCCGCATGGTTCCGCCACTTATTATATACCCCAGAAAATCAACGGACTTCTGCAGGAATTGACACTTCTCCCACTTGAACCGCAGGTTATACTCCTCCGCTCTCTCCAGCACCACCTTCAGCTTCCGGACTCCCTCATCCACATCCTTAGCGGGAATGATGAGATCGTCCATGTATGCGACCACAGTACCGTTTTGTATCAAGTCACGGAAGACGGCAAATATAAAACGGGAAAACACCCCTGGAGAGTTGGATATTCCGAAGGGTACGAACAAAAACTCATACTGGTCGTTGTGTGTGACAAATGAGGTGAACTTACGAGAACCCTGCTCAACTGGTACGTGAAAGAATCCATTCACGAGATCCAGTGTGGTAAAAACTTTGGCCGCGTACAACCTTTCAACTACGTCGTCGATCAGGGGCATTGGGAAGTTGTCCCGCACGATCTTCTCATTCAACCGTCTATAGTCGCAGCAGAGCCGTTTGCCCCCATCTTTTTTGGACACCAATACAATGGGCGATGCGTACTCCGACGAGCTGCGTTGGACAATTCCTTCCTCCAACCATACTGCCACCTGATCCTCCACTATACGTCTGTCCGCGTACGACATGCGCCTCGGCCCTGCGTAGACGGGTAGATCGTCAGTCAACAAAATCTTCATCTCCACTGGAGATCTCTGCATCTTTCGCGGCTTATAGTTATTCACCAAACTTTTCACCATGTTCCCTTCCTCCCAACTGAGATGCGACAACTCGATCTCACGCTCGCTATCCTCGACCGCGAGCGCCACACATAACTCCTTCAATTCACACAGAAAATCAGATCTGGTCGTAGCTTCCACTGATGTGCTTTCCGCTGGTTTTTGCTTCTGCGACTTTGGCTTGAACTCCACTGAATCCTCGCTGACAACTAGGGTCACCTGTTTGAGAATGTCATTTCCGATAACTGCAGCAAAGGACATGTCCCGCTCTCTCACCACGTGGAACTTCATCTCCAAGTCCATTCCATCTATGGTGACTATTTTGATAAAACTGCCTAACGTGGTTAACCCGCCTTGCCCTACACCGACCAGCCTGCGTCGATCCTTGTCGATCCTCTTAGCTCCGAATTCGGTCTTCAACGCCTGCACTAACAAATCCCAACTCGTTACATCTCGCTGGCTACGGATAAAAATCTTTGCAGCTCCTTTAAGGAGTTGCTTCGCGTAAATGAATTTTTGGAGGTCGCTCCACTGAACCGCGCTAGCATTTTGCTCAAAATCGTCTAACCATTCTTCAATATGGGGAGAACCCGAACCGCTAAAGGATGTTAAGGAGTCTTCTATGTCGCGCAAGGTAAAGGGAGCACGAGAGATTGCCTTATGAGGTATTGCGCTTGGTGGCGACGAACCTGCATTATCATAGACAGAAACTACATCGTCACCATTATCATCATCATCTTCGCTATCGGCATTTAGACCGAAATGTTCTAATAACCGGTCTTGCAGCGTCACCTTCCGGCCGGTGGTAGCTAAACCCAACTCTAACAATTTTTGTTTAGGACCAACTACGTTCAGATCTAAAATGTCGCTTCGTTCCATTGTCGGCCGTTTCCGCTTACAAAACAACAAGAAATTTATGATTTTATCTTATCTCTTTTTTTTAAAACAAGATGGCTTTCAGTTTGCCTTACGTCAAAACTTGGAGGTCTAAAATCTACGATAAATTATGCAAATTTCGTCCTAATTTATCTGCTTATTTTCATCAAAATTATGAATTGCGATTTATACATTCAATATTCTTTTAACAATATACACGGGTTCTCTTCCTCTTCTTTTATATAAATCCAGTGACTTTCCTAATCATATGCTCATAAGGCAATTATGTATATTCATATTACAGAACAATTATTAAAATCAATCAAATCAAAATCAATCAAATCAAAATCAACATACAATTTGTCTTACATACATACATAAATGGTACATATAAAACCCATACCTCACAGTGCTCACATATACACTTTAAATTTTGTCACCTCAGTCGCTTCATACATAGATGGCTTTGTTCTGCAGTCGCCGCTGCTTTTGCTGATGCCGCTTGCAAAAATTGAGTCCATTTTTGCATGAGCATTCAGAAAAGTCCTTGTCGTTGAAATTGTTACGAGTAGGCGGTCGTTTATTAAATGCGCCTATCCCGTACGATGCCAAAGTTTCTCTATTATTGAGTAAAAATTCGCAGTTCGTGAATTCGTATATACGGTTCCTACATTTGCGCAACCATCATGCAGGTGCGAAAGCATTGGTTGCAATTTTACGTGAAAAAATTTGGTTAGTTAATGCTCGAGAGGCATGTAGTCGAACCGTGCGAAACTGCATACATTGCTTTCATTACAAGCCAAAATTAAAAAGCCAAATTATGGGCAATTTACCAGCCGACAGCTGCGTGATCTACGACCATTTATGGTTTGTGGGGTAGATTTTTGCGGTCCAATTTACGTCACACAAAACATCCGGGGTCGCCCCCCGATAAAAATGTACATTGCGGTCTTTGTGTGTTTTACCTCGAAAGCTGTCCATTTAGAACTTGTATCTGATTTGAGTTCTGATAAATTTATTCTCGCCCTTAAAAGGTTCGTTGGACGCCGGGGAATACCAGCGACGATTCACTGCGACAACGCGACGAATTTCGTGGGAGCAGATCGCAAGCTCAAGGAACTCAGGGAAGAGTTTCTGAGTCAGAAGGTAGAGATAGCCCAATACGCCGCAGACGAAGGGTTCAGGTTCGTCTTTATACCTCCCAGGGCGCCCCACTTCGGCGGGTTATGGGAGGCGGCAGTGAAGTCGGCGAAGCACCTGCTCGTACGAGCCGTAGGCAACGCGAGTCTCACCGCCGAAGAAATCGGAACACTGCTCATCGAGGTAGAGGCCGTGCTCAACTCGCGGCCAATCGCTCCACTCAGCCAGGATCCGAACGACGGCGAGGCTCTAACTCCGGCGCACCTGCTAATAGGTTGCCGGCTGAGGGAAATGCCAGAGGAAGCGGAACTCCCGGAACCCAGCACGCGCTACTCCGACGGATGGCAGCATGTCTGCTCAATCAAGCGTCGGTTTTGGCAAACGTGGTCCAAGAGTTACCTCCAGAGTTTGCAGGAGCACAACAAGTGGCAGCACCCACAACCCAACGTAGTGGTAGGAGAGCTCGTCGTCGTTCACGAAGACAACGCTCCGCCCCAGCAATGGATCCTAGGCCGAGTAATAGGCACGAACGCAGGCCAGGACGGGAAGGTTAGAGTGGCCGACGTGCAAACGAAAACAGGTAAAATTAGACGTCCGATCCATAAGCTTGCCGTGTTACCCTTAGCAGATGGTTGAAGAATCCAGATTCGTTCAAGGTGGCCGGTGTTAAAGCAGATGATTAGTACTTAAGAAAATACCTAAAAATTAAATATAAATGAAATGTAATTAAAATGAAGTTAAATTGAAAAATAATTATACTTTTCTAAATACTTATACTTACCTTATATTTTTCTATTACCTACCTTATACTTACCTTAGAATTAAAATACACTTACCTTCTTTTCCCCTTTAATGATTTCAGTTACTTACAATTTACTTACCTTAACTTTTAGCACCACCCTAATGTAAGTAAATGCATGATTACAGTCTGTATTCAATGTACCTATGTGCATGCGGTGTGTGTATACCTACTAGCAAGCGCGGCTTTGTCCACGCTCTCTTGTACATATACACACATACGTATGCTCATAGGTGCAGGCAAAGAACTTACCGCTTATTGGAAGTGGAAGTTTACAAACTGTAAATTAGATTTAAGAAAATGTGATAAAATGAAAAATTTACATTAAAATTTTCGCAGTCTATGAGTAATCAAGATCGGCGGTGTTTTAATTCGAGTGACAGGCAAAAGTTTAAATTATTAATTTGTGCTCCCCTAAATTGTGTTAAATATTTACTTGGCGAAAGTAAACTTTGTTACTAAAAATTATTAGTAAAATTTCAATCATGACAAGGTTAAGTACACAGTTGAAGGGTTTTAGCAGACTTATAGGTTTTAGAGACATCCTAAAGCAATAATGGATTATTTATTTAAGTGATATCGTTTCCACACCATCCAATGAGGTAGATATCTTGTCGAGTTTTTTTTAAGTGGTTTCCCCTATAGGCCTATTCCACTACATATATGTAAATACTGCTATTTAAGGAACGATCGGTTGTGACAATCCTGAAATTTATGAAAAAGTTGGCCCCTACCCCTTAATGCCGTTTGAATGTGCATTCCAAGAAATTAATAAGATTGTAAATTCTTGTTTCACAACAAAAGCAGCTGACACGACTGATTTAGAGAAAAGTTTAGTAACCCTTCGAAAAGCTTTGGAGAGTACACAGAGCCAAAAAGTTCACCTATAATCAAAGAGATCGACGTCTAAAAAAGCTTTTTGGCCGGGGAGAGCGAGTGGGGACAAATTTGAAGAAATTTGTGGTAGGAAATCTTCTAGATTTTAGCTTGAATTTCTTCTCAAATTTATTGAAAAGGAAATCGGCTAAAAAAAGGAGTTAGCTTCTTATTTGTGAATTTTTTATGTACTTTTGTCAAAAGTTAGAAGAAATCTGCTTGTTTTTATGAGAAAACCTGTTTAAAGTAAATTAATGAGAACGTCCTCTTATTTTCACTAGATTCATATTAAATTTATTGAAAAGGAAAACTATATATTTTTAGAAGATCCCTTATTAATTCAAATTCAGGTATGCCTCTTCGAATGTGTAATTCGACGCTACCAAGCACAAGCCACAGCTGTTAATTGAATGAATCAAAACAGTTACAATTCAGGATTTATTCATTTTTTCAAATGTTTTTCGTTGAATTTAGTTTGAAATTCCATGTAGATACGATTTGACATGTTGAATTCATATTTTCCATTCAAAGAATTAAAGAATGCGAGAAAGTAATTCAGTTTGAACTGAATTGCATCGAAATAACTCTCATTCAATAACTCTCTCAATTGAATGCCAACTTTGGTGAATCAATTCAATTTTTCAATTCAGTACTCTCGAAATTTAACTTTCAGAGGTGATATTTGCGTACTTTCAGTCTTTAACATGCCTGGAATTGATTTGAAGCTGTCAAAATAGTAATAAAACACGTGACTGCCATGTATCATTGTAAAATTTGGCCCTAACTCTAAAATTTTATATGTGATGGATTATGTTTCCAGTCTGTTGATTTTAATGTAAATAGGCCAAAATTTTATTGGAACCATTCAGAAACTGAAAGTTATATTTATATATTTGTTCAAAACTTATTTCGGCTATGATATTGTCTTCGGAAAATTGTTTTGAAACTATAAGCCCGAAAATTTGGTTCCGTTTTCTTTAGCTACGGCATCTCTTACTCATGTTTTCATATATTTACATACATACATAAAATCTTGCTGTTTTTAGCTGATTTCTCGAAGATTACGGCAAATTTTTCAAGAAGGTAAGTAGAAAATAATCGTCACATAAAAAAGGAACAACATAAGGTGCAGTTCCATCGTTTTATTACAGGGAAAGTGGAGAAAACGCGTTTGAAAATTCGAAGCGGTGGACGTCAAAATGCAGCGCACAGTGTTAAAATTTAGATAAAAATGCAAACAAAATTCCGTGTTTTATCTACAGACCCGGAGTTGATGGACTCGTAAAGAATATAGCTTAAGGCTGCGAGGTTCTTGTTTAATGTATTTATTTTATCTTGTCATAATATAAACGTAGGAATAAATTTATTGAAACATTTGATTTAATTTAATTTTCACTTTTAATATTATTTCCCTCTGGAATATTTTAAGACATAGAAATTAAAATTACTGTCTACCGCCGCGGTATGATGACTGTGCGCTGACTTACCATATTGAAAGTACCTGGTGCAAGTACCGAAACAGGTCACACCAAAAATTCTTTGATAAGTTTTTCAAAACGAGGCCACCTTCGGCAGTGTTCGGCAACGCTCCGGGGGTTTTTCAGCCAAAATGAAAATGCCTTGCCAGATACTGTGTAAAGTTGGGCCAAAGAAATTGTAGGTCTCGCCAATGTGTACTAAAACTTAAACCACAAATTGGAAGACAGGCTGGACCTTATCCTCTTAGAAGGTATTTGTATTATTATTATTATTATTATTATGAGTATTCCACGATGTTTGGAATTTAATGGTGCTACGAATGATCTACAGAAAGCAGCTATTAAGATTTACATAGGCTAACTATAGACTCATACAATTCAACTCGAAGGTGAAATATGTACATTATTTTTTGATGTGATTAAATTACATATTTGGGGAGGTTTTATCAGTCCGCAAATATTATAATATAACGAAACCACAGATATGTCAGTAATCCCATCTGACTGAAGTAAATGCGCAAAATTTAATACATAGATGTTTCAAGTCAAACTATGGACGTGAGGTAACTTCTTTTTTTTTCAGGACAATTAAAACTCGAAATGTCGGTAAGGCAAATTCGAAAGCGAGGACCATATATGTATGTCATACATTTTACTTAGCTGCTAAATCTTTCAAAAAATCCCACCGATTCTGAGATAAATGAGAAAATAAAAAATTTGGATTTGTCGAAATTGCTACACTGTGAAGAGCGGCCATGTTTTTTTCGGTTTATAAACAAAACAAAAATTTGAAATATGAAAAGTAAAAATTTTTTATAATTGACAAGAACCATGCCTAGCGGGAAATATATTATAATTAACATGTCGTTGCATCTTTGCCTCTGATCTTAAAAAAAAAAATAAAAATGTATTATTCTTTACCTAAAAGCTCATCCTAAGTCATGAATATTTCATGTATATACATAGTAATTATCATACAAAAATATAAACAAAGCGAAAAACACGTTCGTAAAAGCAAAAATGGCATATCAAGGAAAAGTCCATCGTTTGAAAAAATTGTAACATATTCCGATGTTGCTAAACATTTAGGTGACAGAGCTGGTTAGGAAGAGGGGTTTGAAGCATCGAAGCGAATAACGTTCTAAGTTACAAAATCAGAATTTGTCAGGAGAGCAAAAAAACGCTAAAGTCATATATTTTAAATCTATATTTCTCATCTGTCTCCCTTAACTTTTTCTTTTATATCTTTCATATTATGAGTTTTACACCTTTTTCATGATCTTCCAGTGCCGTTACGAGTCACTTTCGACGCTTCAATGCAAAATAATGTATGTCACTTTAAATTAACCTACTATTTTTAAATGCATTTTTACAGTTTTGGTGTCAAATTTTAGAAAACTGGTTAACTGGAGAGCAATACAAAATGTTTTATGCAATGAAACTGGTTTTGAAAAATATTACACTTAGAACGTTATTCGCGATGATGCTTCAGCTGACAAGCACTGTATGATTGTTTAGTTCTTTTCCAGCATTTGGTTTACAACACTAATCACATGTCAAAAGCCATTAAAACTTTTCTGTGTATGTACTAATTAAAATTAGAAAAAATCAAAATTAGGCAATTCAAAATTTAAGACTGTCATATTTTCTTTGTTGTCATTTCTTATATAATATTTGAATAGCACAATAAAATTAAGCAACCCATTGCGCAGGTGTGCTATTTTGCTTTTCCTTGTTTTTTCGTTTTCTCTAGTTTCAAAAGTAAAAGAGCCACGAACACAAAAATTCAATATTTTCTGACAAATTTGTATGAAAATTTAATTTAATGTATTCAGACACAACATTCAACTCATGTAGTGCTCTCAAGTGTTGTGTTGTTGAAATTGTACATAAAACTATAAAAGACCTTGTGAATTTCCTTAATAATAAACACTTAAGCTGTAGATGCAACACCGCAACGTAGATATATTGTGATAAGTCCTAATACTTATGTAAGATGTCAGAAACGTACCTCACTGTTACAATTTCCTACTGGTGCGCTTATTGTATCATGAAATGTTGTCATTATATATTTTTTCTTTGACATTTGAAGTCAATCCCGGGATTGTTTTTTATTAGTCCCAAAATCTCGAAAAGCAGTTAAAAAATCCCGAATGTTTAAAATAGCTAGTTTTTTACGAATAATATGACATTAAGTTGGATTAAGGCAGTTTTTTGAGCTTTTGGCTTTATATATAATCATAAAAGCAGGGTATAAACATTAACACCTAATATTACAGCCCACTTATGAATGGAGAGAGATTTTATAAAATCCCTAACTTTTTCGCTTGTTGATTTGCATTAACTTCCAAAGCAGCTACGAGAAACCGTAAGAAGATGTTTGGTTATTCCCGGTCTTGTACTAATATAAAAATATGTAAAGAAAAAGTTATAGGATATATTTAAACTCTACTTACATATTTTTTATATATATTTAAGCATCTTGTTGGTAATGAAAATAATGTTGATGTACTGTCTTCAGTTTGTTTGTTAAAATGTATAAAATATCTAAATAATACATATTCTACTATGCCTTTAAGGTGCTGTAACTTTTATTAACCCGTTTCTTATCCGTGATAAAAAATGTCCTGAATTCGACACTATCACCGACCAGAACTCCGGTCACCCATTGAAGACTTGTAAAAAGGCGGGATACTACCAAACAGCCACGTCGATTGTAAAATCGCGGATTTATTACTTTTATGAGCTTTTTTCAGGCACTTCAGTAATATGTACAGTTAGACACAAAATTAAAGATGTCTTTAAGAATTTGGACAAAGTTCAGGGGAGCTTAGCAAAATGGCCATCCAGTTCTAACTTGCATATAATTATACTGCTTGGTCTACCAAACTGAGTCCTCAAAAATTTCATACAAAATCTGCCGAAGAAGTTGAAAATTTAGATGACCGTTTTACTCTCCTGAGCTTTGTGAAAATTTTAAAAGACATTTCAAATGGTTTCTGTTATACAATTAAATGGAAATTAATTCCACTACTAGTTATTGTTGACTAAAAAATCGAAATAAAATACTCATATTTGGAAAGAATTTCCATATTTCAAAGTATAAATCCAAAAAAAAAGATTTGATTTTTTTTTCATTTTTCAAAACTGACGTATGTATATGACTAATAAAACCATGAAAGAGCTCCGAATTTTTTTATATTCATAAAAGGCATGAGTTTCAGCTGAACGTAATATTGTGTATAACTTGTAGATATGAGAGCAACGCAAATTCATATATAGTAATAGCAGGGCGAATTCGGCAATATTCGCTGTCTTTAAAAATACTGAAGCACTTTAGAAGTTGTTAAATTTAAACTTGACACTGCCAAATTTTCCAAAACTAAATATGCCAGCAAAAAATTCATTTGCTTTGCAAGTGCCGTTCGGAGTCGGCAAAAAACTGTAGGTCCTGCCAACTTGTAGGAAAACTCAAAAGCAACACACCACAAGTTGGAAAGAGAAGCACGGCTAAAAATCTCGTTAGAGATGATAATAAAATAATTACACATTCATATTTATTTTTTATTTATGTGACAAAAGCTTATTTAATTAAATTCAATAATGTGCTCAGAGGGTTAATAAAATATGCCCGAAAAGCTTCATAACTAACACATCAGCAACACTAATAAGGCAGTTTATGTGAAGACCAGGCATGTTATACCTTTCAAAATCATACTTTTTTATGTTTTAACTTGAATTTTTTTTAAATTCACATATTTCTTACACGCGAATAAGCTTTTTCCACTAATTTTATGTTATAGATTATTATAATATGTAATGTAATTTTTTTTTCAAATTCTTCTAGCGTGAAAGGAACTTGAAAACTTTTAGTACTATTTAAGGGAGTAAATTAGCATTTTTCCAAAAACTGATTCGTACTGAATTAGCGGAATTAACTCTCCAAAAGAATCAAATCAACTGAATGGCCATTCTGAATTAAAGAGCTTTTCTTCGTAATTCTATTTTGAATTCTTGTTGAATTGACACTTGGTGGATTTATAAATCATGATTTCTGTAAAGAATTGCTGAATGCGTAAATTGAAGTTAAATTCTTCAACGATGAAAAGAATTTCAAGTACTGAATGAAGAAAAACTATGATTTCAAAGAGCAAAAGATTTAAATCTTTAACAGCTCTGGCACAAGCACACGATAGCATCATGGTAGAGATCTCCGTTCAGCAGTTAATAATTCTTGGTTCGATTCGCGGTGAAGACAATAAGGCAAGTGGACATGTGGTGAGGCAAAAAGAACAAAGGTGTAAATAGACGTTGGCAAGTTAAGTATTATACGATGGCATGGTAGTGTAGATTAGACTAGACTGACTAGACATCTGGGTTGAGCGTTCATTTTTTTTTTTTTTTTATAATTTGAAATATTAAAAAGAAAATCTTCTTAATATTATGTGATTATCTACTCAGTTTTATTAAAAAGAGACACCCAGTCATAATAAGACGGGCATCTTATTGGAAAAATATCATAGAGAAATCCTTCTGATTTAGAGGGCATTTTATGTGACTTTTTGCTCTGTGTACAGGAGTATCGCTAACAATCAAAATTCATGTCATATTAGACCACCTTAAAGAATGTATTATGCATTTGGACGGAGATGGTTTAGGGTTGTGGTCAGAACAGGCCGGAGAATCTGTCCATAGAGAATTTGAAAAGTTTTGGCAAAGATTCAAAATAAATTTAATTGAAGACAAATCCTATTCACAGCGGCTAAAAAACGATGTAGTAACGTTTTCTTCCCAACACATATAAAACAACACTATATCCATAGCGTAGCAACACACAACCTATCGTTCCTTAAATAGCAGTATTTACATATATATATAAGGGAAACCACTTTAAAAAAACGCACCATGATATATATTGGATGGTGTGGAAACGATATCATTTACATAAATAGTCAATTATTGCTTTAGGATGTCTCTAAAACCTATAAGTCTGCTAAAACCCTTCTACTGTATACTTAACCTTGTCACGATTTAAAATTTTTTTTTTCAAACACAAAAAATCTGTAAATATTTTTTGAAGCAAATTTAAAAAAAACTTTGATTTTCTCCGTTGCTATGGGAACAAAACTTTTCCAATTACCTTCAAGAAATGGTAGATTCAAACTTATTCAAATAGCAGTTTTAAATTTAAGATCTGAGCATAAATGGCTTGACAGGGACGATTTATATAGGAGCGCCTTGTAATTTTCCTACTGGGATTTTTATATATAAAATAATATAATTGCAATACATACATAGGGTATATATATAAGAAAAATTTGATTTTTTTTTGGCGGCCGCCGTGGTGTAGCGGTTCGGCCTTCTACACCAAGTCGTGGCGGTTCGATGCCCGGCAAAAGTAACATCAAAAATTATTTAGAAAAATAATTTTTCTATACGGGGTCGCCCCTCGGCAGTAGTTTGGCAAACTCTCCCGGTGTATTTCTGCCATGAGAAGCTTCTCAGCAAACAATTCATTTGCTTTGCAAGTGCCGTTCGGAGTCGGCAAAAAACTGTAGGTCCCGTCGACTTGTAGGAAAACTCAAAAGCAACACACCACAAGTTGGAAAGAGAAGCTCGGCTAAAAATCTCGTTAGAGGTTATGATAACCTGTTGGTATATCGCCGCCATTAGTTTTTTTTTTTTAAGTTTTAAATTTAAGATCTGAACAAAAATGGCTTGGTGGGGATGGTTTATATAGGAGCACCTTGAAATTTTCCTACTGGGATTTTTATGTATAAAATGATATAAATGCAATCCTATGTATATATATAGAAAAAATATGATTTTGATTTATAGATACATATGCATAGGTATAGGTTATGAAAAAAACAATATTTATGTTAGGGGTGATTCAAAAAAAATGTCGACTTGGTTTTACCCCCTAAAAAGTTAGGTATTGATGAGAAAATAAGCGTTGCAAAAAATTTGCGTTCTAACTTTACCCTTAGGGGTGGCTATTTTTTTTCGCCCTTTCCCATACATTTTGTATGGGGAAAAATGGCATTTTTTTCAAAGTTAATTTTCTTTTAATTTTTGAAACTTTTTTGAGAATATTTTTACATACTCTTAAAGTTGAAGCTTTGAAGCTTCCAAAATGGTATGCCATGTGCGATTATCTTAACTATTGAGATAATTACAGCCATTTGAAAATGACTGAGTTTTGTACTATTGCACACACATACACAGTAACACGTATAAAATCTAGTAAATTTTAAATGGATGTACTTATTTAATAATATCGTTGCCGCCAACTGCAGTCATTTCCATGGATTTGGTTGTTGGGTATACCCACTGGTTAGTAGTGTTCATTGCAATAATGGATTTGTTGCCTTGGACGTGACTCAAATTGCAGTTTGGCGATGTTTTGTTATTAAAAAAAGCAACTTCACAGGAGTGAACGGACAAAGATATAAATCTTTCATGATTGTGACGCACTTATTGAAATGGAGTGTATTCAGTACCACATATTCATCTCGGTGGTCATTTACAGCTAAATACTCAATGTTTGTTTGTATAACAATCGTCGTATTTCCTGCTTGAGTAGGAATGGGAATGACTTTATAAAGCTCAAAACGTTCGTGGTTGACTAAAGGTATCTCAGCAATTAAGATGACCTTTCCCTTTGTTACTGCGCTCCTTATTTCCATGATAGTGTATAACTCTACTAACTCATTGTCATCAACTGGTAGACTACGTCCATTGGGAAGGTGTCCCTGGATTCTGGTAACTTCTGACCTTAATTGTCTTGGATTGAGAATCTAATCTAATCTTGGCTTGCGTCATAATGACGCTCAACCGCCAAGGCGATTTTGGCCGTTTCGTAACAAAGCACGCCAGTCATTCCTTTTTAGAGATAACTGACGTCAATTGGAAACCCAAAGGGAGTTCAAGTCATCCTCCACCTGTTGTTTCCATCTCAGTCGAGGTCTCCCCTTCCTCTGCTGCCGAATTCGGGTGTCGATAGGAAAACTTTCTGTGCTGGTGCTTCTTTGTCCATTCACATAACACGACCCAGCCAGCGGAGTCTCTGTAATCCGCTGAACTATGGTCAGGTCTGCGTAAAGCTCGTACAGCTCATCGTTAAATTTCCTTCGATACCCGCCGTTGGCATCACGGGAAGGACCAAAAATCTTCCGGAGAACGTTTCTCTCAAATACTCCAAGGGCCATCTCATCTTCTCTTGACACTGTCCATGATTCCGAGACGTACATCAGGACTGGTATGATGAGAGGCTTATAGAGGGTGATCTTTGTTTGTCGAGAGAGGACTTTACTTCTCAATTGCCTACTTAGTACAAAGTAACACTTGTTGGCAAGGGTGATTCTCCGTTGGATTTCTAGACTGATATTATTTTCGGCGTTAATGCTGGTTCCCAAATAGACGAAGTCTCTCACCATTTCAAACTTGTAGCTATCAACGGTGACTTGGCTGCCAAGGCGCAGGTGCGCCGATTCTTTCTTTGATGACAGCAGATACTTCGTCTTGTCCTCGTTCACCGCAAGACCCAGTTTTTTCGCTTCCTTATCCAACCCAGAGAATGCAGCGCTTAAGGCGCGGCTGTTAAGGCCAATGATATCAATATCATCGACATACGCCAGCAATTGCACGCTCTTGTAAAAGATTGTGCCATTGCGGTTTACCTCTGCTGCTCGAATTATCTTCTCCAGCATCAGGTTAAAGAAACGCACGAAAGGCAGTCGCCCTGTCTGAAGCCTCGTTTGGTTTCAAATGGCTCAGAGAGATCCTTCCCGATTCTAACGGAGCTGTTGGTTTTGCTCTACGTCATTTGGCAAAGCCGTATAAGATTTGCAGGGAAGTTAAATTCAGACATGGCGGCATACAGGCAACTCCTTTTTACGCTGTCAAAAGCGGCTTTAAAATCGACAAAGAGATGGTGAGTGTCGATACTTTTATCATGGGTCTTCTCCAGGATTTGGCGTATCGTGAAAATCTGGTCGATGGTAGACTTACCAGTAGTGCGATTCACTATCCATTATCGTTTTCACAAACGAGATTTTTAACCTTTGCATTATCACATATGCTATTCACTAATTGGCTTTTATTTATTTATTTAAAGTCGACACAGACAAAAAGCGGTCGACATAAAAGATATATACAAAGCAGAAAAGTTAAAAAGTACATATAAATTTACAGAATGTGTTGTAGCTAAAATATAATCTTAATTCAATACATACATATATTTATATGAATAACAAATTAATTAAACAAAAATAGGACTATACTAAAGGGGAAATCGGCGGATTCCCCTGTTGCGCTGTCGGAATGCACTATATTCCGATCAGCACGCTGTCGGAATGCATAGAGATTCCGATCAGTGTGCTGTCGGAATGCATTCGACTCCGAACAACGCCGAAAATGGCAGGACGTGACGCCAATCCAAAGATTACTAACGTTGTTGGAATGCAATCGATTCCAATCAACTCAGTAAGTAGAAGACCAAGGAAAGTATTTCATTGGTATCTGCGCAAAAGTGGCAGGACATGTATCAAATCGAAATATTTACGTTGTTGGAATGCATTCGATTCCAATCAACTGCTAGACCAAAGTTGAAAAGCATTCGTTTCCAATCCATCATTACTCGATAAAATGTGTGTGCATATTTTCGAGAGCAATGTCAATCTGTTTCAGGCTAAAAAAAATCAAGTATTGCATTACGTAAAGTAGCAAAGTTACATTCCGTACTAAAACAGCTGTGCAAGTCATTGTAATATGAGCACCAAATGCGCAGGGGATCATTTTTAGCAAAGTTTTGGCGAAAAATGGGTAAGTGAAATGGAACATAATGTCGGGACAGCCTAACAGGCACAGCGAAATTCAATCGACTAAGAAGGTCGGAAGAATCCACCTCGCCTATTATCAGTTTGTGGAGGAACATTACCCCGAGTAATATTCTTCGATTTTCCAGAGACGGTAAGCGAATGAGAAGAAGCCTATTTCTGTAGGGTGGGAGGTGACGATTAGAGTCCCAATTAAGGCCGCGAAGCGCAAAGATCAAAAATTGCTTTTGAACTGACTCAATTCGATTTATATGAATTTGATATACAGGGCACCAGACACATGAGCAATATTCAAGAATTGGACGAACCAAAGATGTATAAAGAACCTTAGTAAGATACGGGTCATCAAACTCTTTAGCCCACCTTTTGATGAATCCAAGTACACCCATCGCCTTATTAGCGATAGACGAGATATGCATTTTAAAACTTAATTTAGGATCAAAAAGAACCCCTAGATCGTTTACAGTAGAGGTACGCTCCAAAGGGGTACAATTTAGCAAATAAGGTTTTAAGACTGGCTTCACACGGTGGAATGCCATGTGTTTACATTTAGCGATATTTAAATCAAGTAAATTTCTTGAACACCATAATTGAAAAGAGTCCAAATCAGCCTGAAGGAGACTCAAAAAGGCCGTGTCAGTCTGAGAATACGAAAAGCAGAGCTTTACGTCGTCCGCATACATCAGGGTTCTGGAATGTAAGATGATCTGATAAGTCGTTAAAAAACAGAGAAAAAAGCAATGGGCCTAAATAGCTGCCCTGAGGCACCCCGGAAGATACCACAATCGATGTTGAAAGTTTGTATTTAAACAGAACTTGTTGAGTCCTGTTTGAAGGATAGCTTGCCAGCCATGTTATAAGACGAAATAGAAAACCCATCAGGTCCAGTTTATGAATAAGAAGCTCATGATTAACAGAGTCAAATGCCTTACTGAAGTCAGTATAGATGACATCCGTTTGCTTTTTCTTCATAAATCCGTCTATTACTAGCGCGGCAAACTCAAGCAAGTTGGTGGTGGATGATCTTTGACGTATGAAACCATGCTGAGAAGAAGATAATAATGAAGTGCACTGCTATTGGAGTAGGCTTGTAATGATCTTTTCAAATGTCTTAGGAATAGCTGAAAGTTTAGCTATACCCCTGTAGTTCTCGACATTTGACCTACTACCTTTTTTATGCAAGGGTATAATAAAAGATGATTTCCATATTGAAGGGAACGACGCAGACTCAAGAGATAATTCAAATAATTTTAAGATCGGCCCAGATAAATTTGCAGCACAATACTTTAGTACGCAGCTGGGAACACCATCAGGCCCCGGAGAAAAGTTCGGCTTCAATGCTAGAAGACTCTGAAGAACAATACCGTTATCGATGACAGGATTAAGAACAGATTTTGAGCTATTCAGGTAATACGGATAAGGACATTTTTGAAAATATTTGGATGAATAAGTCGACTGGGTTTTACAGAGAATCAAGTAATCTTTTTAGCACCGTTGATTAAGAAAATTTAATTTGGAACGAGCAACTAAGTATTTAGAGGGGTCGGCAGATAACCCAGATTTCTTAAATCGCTTATACACCCTAGACCTAATATTGTTAAGTCTGATAAGCTGTTTTGAGAACCAGTACCCACCGAAGCATCCATAAACACTAAATCAAGCATTTTATTTTTACTATTTGGTACGTTATTTATCTGTAAAAGAGATGTATCCAGCAAGCAATTAAGAAAATCATGATGACTGGTAGGTGTCAGATGGCTCGAACCAGTAATATTAGCCCAACTTACTGAAGGCAAGTTAAAATCACCAGCAACAACTAGACGATCGTTATCTCGCACCTGAGAATACAAATTGCAAATAGCCGTGCTATGACTAGCATAAACATGCACATCTGAACGAGGCGGTATATATGAACAACAAACAAATACATTAAAAGTATCTAGAGAGATCCTTACTGCTATCAATTCAATATTAGTATCATTGTTCAATAATATCAACTCGGATGATAGACTTGAGTCCACGGCAAAAAGAACACCACCAGCCCTGGAGTTTCGGTCGCGCCGGTAAACAACATATTTACATGAGAAAACCTCGGAATTAAAATTATCTGGCTTTAACCAGGTCTCCGTAAAAGCTAATACGTGTGCGGTAATAGTAAAGCTATTAAGATGAACCAATTTAGATCGTAAACCACGAACATTTTGATAATTAAAGACAAGGGAAGAGTCAAGAATTACTTTTGTACTGCCCCTACAGTGTCGATCATTCAGTTTTTTGAACTTTCTAATGCAGTTTCGGGTGCAGGTGTTTTCTTTTTAAATAAATGAACTACGGAATACTTCGGCCAAAAAGCAGGCGAGATCACCGTATCAAAGAATTCATCAGGAACAGATATTCGGAATGATGAAATATCTCTGGCATAGCTAACTTAAACTTATAAACATTGATGCTCTTGCTAGGTACAATACCAAGATTAGAGCAAAAATAATCCATAATGTCAGTCTCGTCCAACGAATTATGTAGCCTTGTTACAAAAATGGCCCTACGAGGTGGTACGTCAGTCACTTGCCTGGGGGTAACGGATTGACCATTGGAAACCAGTCTGGACTTAGCCGCTTTTGGACGGGGGACAGCTAAAACATTAGTTGTGATGACAGAGGCTGGCAAAGTCACTATACGCGAAGTTGAAAGCGGAGGGGCAGGTAGAACAAGAGTTGTTTTTGGGATGGTACCAGTGATAGTTGTAGCAACAGCGACTGAGAGAGTCTCTGTAATCGAAGTTAGCAGAGTCTTTGCCACAGGTATGGGTGCTGGTGTTACTGGTGAGGCTAAGGAAATTAAATTGGGCGAAATGGGAAAAGCGGAAGCAACACCGGAGCCACTGTTGTTCGACACTGCTCTAACCTGCTCCGAAATCAAAATTGCCGGTCTGTTACTCTGACGATCAGAAGAAACACCCGAAGACTCAATCACTACATCGTTTGTGACAACATTGGCTGGAGTGTTGGTATCCAGCACAGGCGTCTGGGCACTACTCTGAGGCAAACTTGAAAATGAGTTAGGGTCATCATTTTGGCGATCATGACATGATCAATCTGGTTTCTAGTTCTTTGATCAGGGGACAGCCATGTGGCTTGGTGTATTCGCTTATGCTGGAACCTGGTACTACTGATGACCATATTGCGAGCAGCGGCGAAGTCAATCAACCTAGTGCCGTTGGGGGATTTTATATCGTGGAGACTGAATTTTCCAACTGTAGGACCAAAGACTCCTTCCTTGCCCACCTTGGCATTAAAGTCGCCGAGCACGATTTTGATATCATGCTGGGGGCAGCGATCATAAGTCTGTTCAAGTTTATCGTAGAAGGAGTCCTTCTCTGCGTCGTCCGTCTGCTCAGTCGGCGCATAGGCGCAGATAAATGTTATGTTGAAAAACCTCGCCTTGATGCGGATCGCAGCGAGACGCTCGTCCACAGTGAGTGAACGCTAATACTTGGCGGCGAAGTCTCTTTCCCACCACGAATCCTACACCACGCGCTTTACCGCGTGCCTGGCCACTATAGTATACGTCACAAGGACCGATGGTCGTCTTTCCTTGCCCCGTCCATCGCATTTCCTGCAGGGCGGTGATGTCGGCCTTTGCGCCTACGAGGACATCAACCAGTCGGGCAGCGGTACCGTCCCTTGAAAGGGTCCGGACATTCCCGGTGCATGCCCTAATATCCAAATAATTATGCCTTATTCGTTTTGCCGGGTCGTCAACATTAAAGGGGGTAGGCGTTTTTCTTATATCTCGGGAACCGCTTAACCGATTTGTATAAAATGTGGTGTTATAGATAGTATGATTCATTCTAAGATTATATGCGTGGGTGTTGCCACTTGAGGCAGTTCACAGGGTTGCCACTTATCTCAATTTTTTTTAAATATTGAGCAAGATATGCCAATATTGGTATCAAATGAAAAGTATTTTCGACCGTATTCCAAATATGTCAATCTCAAGCAGGGTTGCCACCTAACCGCATTTTATATATTTTTCTCTATATCTCGGGAACCGCTGGACCGATTTGGAAAAAGTTTGATATTATAGATAGTATGATTCATTCTAAGATTATGTGCGTGGGTGTTGCTACTTGGGGCGGTTCACAGGGTTGCCAGCTATCTCAATTTTTTTAAATATTGAGCAAGATATGCCAATGTCGTATCAAAAGAAAGGTATTATCGACCGTATTCCAAATGTTTAAATCTCAAGCAGGGTTGGCACCTAGGGTTTCCACCTAACCGCATTTTATTTATTTTTATTGATATCTCGGGAACCGCTTGACCGATCTGGATAAAATTTGGCATTATAGATAGTATGATTCATTCTATGATTACAAGCGTGGGTGTTGCCACTTGGGGCGGTTCACAAGGTTGCCACCTATCTCAATATTTTTTAAATAATAAGCAAGATATGCCAATATGGGTATCAAATGAAAGGTATTTTCGGCAGTATTCCAAATATGTAAATCTCAAGCAGGGTTGTCACCTAGGGTTGCCACCTAACCGCGTTTTATTTATTTTTATTAATATCTCGGGAACCGCTTGACCGATGTGGATAAAATTTGGCATTATAGGTTGTATGATTCATTCTAAGATTATGTATATGCGTGGGTATTTCCATTTGAGGCTGTTCACAGGGTTGCCACCTATCTAAAAAAATTTTAAATATTGAGCAATATATGGCAATATGGGTATCAAATTAAAGGTATTTTCGGTCGCATTTCAAATATGACAATTTCTAGGGTTGACAACTAGGGTTGCCCCCAAATCGTATTTTATTTATTTTTCCTTATATCTCGGGAACCGCTTTGCCGTTTTGTATTACATTTGACATTATTAGCAGGGACGTAACTGTTATAAGAAATATGATAAAAAGGTTCCATTTAACCATTAGTACTGATGTATTCAAATATTGGTTATAATTAACCATTACCGTAAGATATACTTTAAATTGGTCACCATACCCATTATAAATGAGAGAAACATTCTTTGGTTACGAATAACCATTAAGTCAACCAAAAATTTTTTTGGTTACCAATAACCATTATCGTAAGTAATAAAATGTTTGGGTTATCCATAGCAAATCATCATAAAGTTATTGAAGGTATAAAATTTAATAAACCTTTATTAATTAATAATCTACGACTTCCTAATCGTTCATAAGTAATATTTGCTACGAACAATATACAAGCGTTTATATTTTCACTATTTATTCTTTAGTTTAAAGAACATTAGCGAGCGCAAGGAATCATCTGAGAGGTTACATCTAAGATCACTTAGCACCAGTCTCAATGCAGAGAACGCTCGTTCGACACTAACTTGAGTTGCCGGAGCGACATGAACAATGTCTGCCAGTTCTTTGAGGAATGGGATTGAATTTTTTTTTCTCCTCCCAGTATTGCAGAAGGTCGGCATCGACATCAACTCTTCCCTCCCGGAAGGTGTCGATTTCCGCAAAGGTTTTTACCAGTGTTTGTGAAACAACGTTGGTCGTCTCATCCTCTGAGGACGAGTCAACTTCCAAAGGTTCGTAAGGTCTGACGAACTAAGGACGAAGTGCTAGTATTTGACGTTTCGTTAATGAACACATTACTTTCTGAAGGGCGCTGCGTTGCTTGAAGATGTCTATCGCTCTGAAATCTATCTATATATATAAAATTCAAATTATGTACCTATAGACGAACTTGGCTTCTAAACGAATGAGCCGATCGTAACCAAATTTTACACACGCTCTGTATATCTTCCAGGGATGGTCACAGGCTAAAAAATATTTTGATATATATATGGGGCGTGGCACCTCCCATACAAATGGAATTTTTCATTGTCCGTATCTCTGGAAGTATTCCAAAAAAATTAGGGATAACGAAAAAGGGGGCGTGGCACCCCCATACAAATGAAATACTTCATAGTCGATATCTCTGGAAGTATTCATGCTAGACTACTGAAATTTGGTAAGGGGTTATATGAGATCGACCCTACCACCTCCAAAAAAAACTGGGGATAACGAGAAAGCGAGCGTGGCACCTCCCATACGAATGAAATACTTCATAGTCCATATCTCTGGAAGTATTTATGTTAGACCACGGAAATTTGGTAAGATGCTGTATGATAACGAGCCCTACCACCTTCATAAAAATTGGGGATAACGAAAAAGGGGGCGGGGCACCTCCCATACAAATGAAATTTTTCGTTGTCCGTGTCTCTGGAAGTATTTAGGTTGGACGACTTAAATCTTGTGAGGAGTTATATAAGACCAATCCCTGCCACTTCCAAAAAAACTGGGAATAACGAAAAAGGGGGCGTGGCACCTCCCTTACGAATGAAATACTTCATAGTCCATATCTCGGGAAGTATTTAGGTTAGACCAGTGAAATTTTATGAGGAGTTAAATAAGATTAATCCCTATCATCTCCAAAAAAAATAGGGATAAAGAAAAAGGGCGCGTGGCACCTCCCATACGAAGGAAAGATTTCATAGTCCATATCGCTGCAAGTATTTATGTTAGACCACTGAAATTTGGTGAGGGTTTATATATGATCGATCTCTTACACCTCCCAAAAAACTCGAGTTAACGAAAAAGGGGGCGTGGCACCTTTCATACGAATGAAATACTTCATAGTCCATATCTCTGGAAGTATTTAGGTTAGACCACTTAAATTTTGTGAGGAGTTATATAAGACCAATCCCTACCACTTCCAAAAAAACTGGGGATAACGAAAAAGGGGGCGTGGTCCTCCTATACGAAGGAGATAGGGATATAGATTGCAGGGAAATAAGTTTGTGGCAGGACACCGTCTGCCGGGTCAGCTAGTAGAAAATAAGGAGCAATAAAGTATAAAGCAAAGTTTAGTATCGGCGCCCACAAACCTGGTTCAATTCATTAACTTGTGTTGCCAACTTCTTCAGGTGAACCCTGGCTTCCTTCTTTTTATTTGCTATTATGTATTGACATATAACTGTTATCCGAACATAAATGTTTATTTAAATACATAATGCATCGAGTGGGTCACCGATAACCAAAAAATTATATTACTTGCGATAATAGTTATTTGGGTTGACTTAATGGTTATTGGTAACCAAAAAAAAATTTTGGTTGACTTAATGGTTATTCGTAACCAAAAAAATATATCTCTCATTTTTATTGGTTACGATGACCAAAAAAAATACCTCTTACGATAATTGTTAAAAATTCCCTAAAACATATACAGGGAATTTTCACGCAACCTTTTCGTATGAAATAACAATTATTTTCGGTCCCTGATTATTAGTAGTATGATTCATTCTAAGACTATATACATGGCGGTTGCCACCTATCTATTTTTTTTTTAATATTGAGCAAGATATGCCTATATTGGTATCAAGTGAAAGGTATTTGCTACCGTGTTCCAAATATTTAAATTTCAAGCAGGCTTGCCACCTAGTCTTCCTATCTTTCTTCGTACAACTCTCTTTCCTATCTCCTTCTCTTTTGCTCTTCATTCTTTCACGTCTACTGGCTACACGCGTTTTTTTTACTTTTGGCCCAGTCTAATATATAATATATATATATATATATATATATATTATTCTGTATTAATGAATGAATGTTATATGTATATAGAAATAATAAAACCAAAAATACTAAATTCATTAAATTAATTTAGCTTAACGAAACAAAAATAAACAAAACAAGTAAGGAAAGCTGTCTTCGGCTTATATCTTTCCTGAATAAGCGTCACGATTTTCACTGTTCGATCCCCTGTACAGCCTGTGTGAATTTAACATTAGGTCATACAGAAATTATCGGAACTATCGATTATATGGGGGCGGTGTGTTATATTGGTCCAATCTCATTGATCGACATTCCACATTCTCAAAGAGAAATACTTACAAAATGTCACGTTCCCACCTGTTTAATTACAAGAGTTATAGCCTAAAATCCGTTTATCGGAACAATCGATTGTATGGGGGCTATGTGAAATATTTACCCCATCTCAATTGATTTTCAACATCGATATTGCACATATCAAAACAGCAATACTTACAAAATTTCACGTTCCTACCTGTTAATTACAGGAGTTATAGCCCAAAATCCGTTTATCGGAACAATCGATTGTATGGGAGCTATGAGTACTATTGGTCCGATCTAATTGATTTTCAATATCGAAATTTCACGTTACTAGCTCTTAAATTACAGAAGTTATAGCCCGAAAGGAGTGTAATGGAGTGTGGTTGCTAAGTGACCTTGCTCAATCCCGACTCTTGCGTCCTCGTTCGTGCACTCTGGGCAACGGGAGCTACCTAGGCTCGCGGCAGAAAGAGAGGGAGCCCCGGTGGGCCACTCTGACATACTTGGTTTAAGGGCTCACCGAGGTTTTTGCGCAGCGTCTGTTCACCATGAGGTGCGGCTGCAAGCGGGCGTCTGTCTTGAAGCAAGCGGCTCGCTATATAAATGTGTAAATATTTTCCAAAAACCCCGAAACGGGTTGTGCGCTGGGTTTGGGACCCGCCACGTAAAAAATTTAGTCCAATGAAAAATGTATTAAAGCCTCGGATGAGAACCCCCTTTAATGTTGACGACCCGGCAAAACGAATAAGGCATAATGATTTGGATATTAGGGCATGTACCGGGAATGTCCGGACCCTTTCAAGGGACGGTACCGCTGCCCGACTGGTTGATGTCCTCGTTAACGCAAAGGCTGACATCACCGCCCTGCAGGAAATGCGATGGACGGGACAAGGAAAGACGACCATCGGACCTTGTGACGTATACTACAGTGGCCAGACACGCGGCAAAGCGCGTGGTGGGAAAGAGACTTCGCCGCCAAATACTAGCGTTCACCCCCGTGGACGAGCGTCTCGCTGCGATCCGCATCAAAGCGAAATTTTTCAACATAACATTTATCTGCGCCTATGCGCCGACTGAGGAGACGGACGACGCAGAGAAGGACTCCTTCTACGATAAACTTGAATAGACTTATGATCGCTGCCCCCAACATGATATCAAAATCGTGCTCGGCGACTTTAATGCGAAGGTGGGCAAGGAAGGAGTCTTTGGTCCAACAGTTGGAAAATTTAGTCTCCATGATATAACATCCCCCAACGGCACTAGGTTGATTGATTTCGCCGCTGCTCGCAATATGGTCATCAGTAGTACCAGGTTCCAGCATAAACGAATACACCAAGCCACATGGCTGTCTCCTGATCAAAGAACAAGAAACCAGATTGATCATGTCATGATCGACGGCAGACATAGCTCCACCGTTCTGGACGTGCGTACCCTTCGTGGTCCCAATATCGACTCGGACCATTATCTTGTTGCAGCCAAGATACGCACACGCCTCTGTGTAGCAAAGAAAGTGCGCACAGTAACGGAAGGAAAGTTTGACGTCGAGAAGCTGCGCACGACACAGACAGCTGACAATTTCTCCACTCGACTCTCACACCTGCTATCGGACAGCAATCCTCGACCTAACGATGCAACCGAGCAATGGAAGCATATCTCTCACTCATTACGTACCGCCGCTGAGGCCACTATAGGGTTCCAGCGAGCCCGCAAAAACAACTGGTACGATGAGGAATGCAGCACTGCCTCGGACAAAAAGGACGCTGCCTACAGGGAGACGTTGCGAACGGGCGCAACCCGCAGTGTATGGCAACGCTATCGTGAGGCAAAGAAGGAAGAGAGACGCCTTTTCAGAAAAAAGAAACGTGAGGCCGAAAGGCGTGAGTGTGAGGAGCTTGAGATGCTGGCTGACAGGAATGATGCCCGAAAATTCTATGAAAAGATCCGGCGGATGACGGAAGGTTTTAAGACCGGGGCAAGTTCCTGTAAGGACAATAATGGCGACCTGGTAACCGACGTACAGAGTGTACTTAAATTATGGAGGGAGCACTTCTCCTCACTGCTAAATTGCGAGGGAGACGTCGAACCCGATACCCCAATCCCTGACGATGGAAAACTCGTCCCACCACCTGACTATGATGAAGTGAGGATAGCTATATCCCGGCTCAAAAACAACAAAGCGCCTGGAAAAGACGGACTACCCGCCGAGCTGTTCAAACACGGAGGCGAAGAGCTGGTAAAAAGCATGCATCAGCTCTTATGCAGAATATGGTCAGACGAGTGCATGCCTCCAGATTGGAATTTAAGTGTGCTCTGCCCAATCCACAAGAAAGGCGATCCCGCTAACCGCACCAACTACCGCGGAATCAGCCTTCTTAATATCGCATATAAGGTTCTTTCTAGCGTATTGTGTGAAAGACTGAAGCCCATCGTAGACAAGCTGATTGGACCTTATCAGTGTGGCTTTAGACCTGGTAAGTCTACCATCGACCAGATTTTCACGATACGCCAAATCCTGGAGAAGACCCATGATAAAAGAATCGACACACACCATCTCTTTGTCGATTTCAAAGCCGCTTTTGACAGCGCAAAAAGGAGTTGCCTGTATGCCGCCATGTCTGAATTTGACTTCCCTGCAAAGCTTATACGGCTTTGCCAAATGACGTTGAGCAATACTAACAGCTCCGTCAGAGTCGGGAAGGACCTCTCTGAGCCATTTGAAACCAAACGAGGCTTCAGACAGGGCGACTCCCTTTCGTGCGATTTCTTCAATCTGATGCTGGAGAAGATAATTCGAGCAGCAGAGCTGAACCGCAATGGTACAATCTTTTACAAGAGCGTGCAATTGCTGGCGTATGCCGATGATATTGATATCATTGGCCTTAACAACCGCGCCGTAAGCGCTGCCTTCTCTGGACTGGATAAAGAAGCGAAAAAAGTGGGTCTTGCGGTCAACGAGGACAAGACGAAGTATTTGCAGTCATCAAAGAAAGAATCGGCGCACCTGCGCCTTGGCAGCCACGTCACTGTTGATAGTTACAAATTTGAAACTGTGAGGGACTTCGTCTATTTGGGAACCAGCATTAACACCGAAAATAATATCAGTCTAGAAATCCAACGGAGAATCACTCTTGCGAACAAGTGCTACTTTGGACTGAGTAGGCAATTGAGAAGTAAAGTCCTCTCTCGAAGAACAAAGATCGCGCTCTACAAGTCTCTCATCATACCTGTCCTGATGTATGGCTCAGATTCATGGACAATGTCAAGAGAAGATGAGATGGCCCTTGGAGTATTTGAGAGAAAAGTTCTCCGGAAGATTTATGGTCCTTCCCGTGATGCCGACGGCGAGTATCGAAGGAGATTTAACGATGAGCTGTACGAGCTTTACGCAGATCTGACCATAGTCCAGCGAATTAAAGCCCAAAGGCTCCGCTGGCTGGGTTACATCATGCGAATGGACAAAGAAGCTCCAGCCCAGAAGGTTTTCCAATCGTCACCCGAATTCGGCAGCAGAGGAAGGGGGAGGCCTCGACTGAGATGGAAACAACAGGTGGAGGATGACTTGAACTCCCTTGGGGTTTCCAATTGGCGTCAGTTATCGCTAAAAAGGAATGACTGGCATGAAAGGTATAAAAATCACAAAAAATTTTAGCTTCTTGAAAATATTCGTTTTACAAAATAAAAATTTGTGATATTTAAAGTGTAAACATCGCACTCCTACTTTATGGGAAATTGAATAATGAAAAATATTAAAAACAGCTAGAATCGGCTAAATTTTTTTGACAAATCGGCTCCGGCTAAATCCGTTTTTTCCGGCTAAATCATTTTGAAATCGGCTAGATCTAGCCGGAAATCGACTAAAATATATATATGTGATGCGAGGTGACATTTTTTTAATATGAAGCTATTTTTAATTTGGTAATCTCCCTTAAATTATGTGTATAAAATAACTTTATGAAAACAAGGCTAAAGTATTGTGAACTTAACTTCAGCTGAAGTCCAAAAATAACCTTTCACTTCATTATATGTACACTAGGGTGGTCCTTATTTTTATGGAGACAATTTTATCATCAGATTTCCAAAGGCTCAACCCCTAAATCGATAGTAATGTGGCCGAAGATATCACACAAAAAATTGTATCCCGATTGGAAATGGTTTAGGCGTGTCGTGGGGGCCAAAGTTCAGATTGCTCTATGGAGACTCAAAAAATAAAAGTGATTTTTCTTTTTATCTAATACTCGAAATCGGTAGCTCTATGGTTGGAGATATCACATGCAAAATCTGGTCCGGATTGGAAACACCTAAGGCGTGTCGCAGGGGGGCTAAAGTTCAGACTACCCCCTCCGACACGCCCTAAGTTTCCAATCGGAACCAAATTTTGTAAGTGGTATCCCCCATGATAGTCCTATCGATTCCAAGTATTAGATAAAAAATAAGTTTAATTTTAGTAGTCCCCATGGTATGGTCTGAACTTTAACCCTTAGGCGTTTCCAATCAGGACCAGATTTTGCATGTGATATCTCCGACCATAGTGCTTTTTATCTAATACTCGAATTAGATAAAAAGAAAAATCAATTTTATTTTTTTAGTATCAATAGAGCAATCTGTAGTTTGACCCCCCTGCGACACGCCTAAACCATTTCCAATCGGAATTAAAATTTTTGTGGGATATAGTGACCGTTCTGCAACCGATCTAGGGGGTGAGCCTAGAAAAAATACTACATTTGATTATAAGGACCACCCTAATGTACATGTTTCATAATTATTAAGCTTAAATAGAAATATGGGAATTGAAAACAAGCGTCATAGCGCTTACCAGAATAATTGTGGCACCATACATACATATGTCAATAAAAAAAGATTCACTTCAAGTAAGAAAATTGTATTTATCATTTTCTATATCTACTTATTGTAAAACATTTTCCATGGATTTAAAACCAATATCTGAAACCGATTAAAATAACGTTCCGGTTTCGGTATCGGTTTTGCAACGTGTATCGGTTCCGGTTCCGATTTCGTTCTTCAACATTTATTTCGGTTTCGGTTACGGGTTCGTTCCGGTTTCGGTTTCCAAATAAAAACACGAACAAAATAAATTTTTCTACTCAACTACCTACATACTTCGAAATAGGTCTAAATGATGGAATTTCTCCAATATAATAATAAATTTTATTAACGCTATGCAAGGAAAAAATTTTTGCAAAACAAATTCCTAAAATTAACTCTACTTTTTTATTAGAAAAATATTAGAATGGAAGCCAAATGAAAGGTATAAAACGTCAAAAACATTAATATGAATGGTGCTTTCTGCGACAAGCCTGAACATTTCTTTTTCGGATCTCGAATTTTTTTTCGATCGCTTCATCCGACTATAGTCAAACTTCCTCTTTCAGAAATTTTATACTGAGGTCAAAACGTGTCTTTTGTAACCTTGCTCGGCAATCTTCCATGAAAGTTTTCAAGGTACCTGTTTGTAATGGAAAATACCTATGTATGTGTCCACTAAAAGAAGTGAGACATTAAAAAAATTCTAAACCGTTTGGAACCGGTTCCGGCCTTTGAAACGGTTTCGGTTTCGTTCTTTTTCAGATCAAAATAACGTTTACGGTTTCGATTTCGGTTTTAATCGGTTACTTGAATAAAAGATTTATCGTAGAAAATCAAGTTTTTATACTTTGGGTACAGTACGTCAGATGGTTGCGGCTTGGTCACGATCTTTGAAGACCTTCAGTAAACATATAAATACTAGTATATCCCGTGGTCGAAATTCGACCAGGGATATACTAGTATTTATAGTTGAACTTATTCAAACATGTGATCAACTTTCTGTCAATAGCTGCCTTTAGGCCCGTGGCCGAACCTCGACCAACTTAAATGTATACATTAAAAACTCATCTATAGGCAAAATGAGGCCATCAAAAAATTTAAAAAATAGTGGCTGTTATTATATAATAAAAATATTAAATTACAGCAGCCCTTTCCAAAATTATTTATGGCAAATGCCATGCAAATATTCAGATTTCGAGATTTTATGTTGCTCTTGAATAATCGGATGATGAGGTTGTGCTTAACAAATAGCCACTAATTTATGCGATCATTTTGAGCAGGTGAAGAACAAAAAAATATTAGGTTGAAAATTAAGTAAATTGTAATAGTTAAGATTAAAGATTTTTTAATATAAAAAAAAACATAATTTAAGAAAAAAAGGAATATTCCGCAACCGTGTCTTGCACCTGTGCACACCGTATTCCATACAAAGCAGTTATCAAATTCTGCAATTAGGCTTTATGAGAATCAGAATTTCAAAAATTAACAATATCCAACAACAAAGTTAGACTATTAATATAAACTAGGCTCGCCCGTGGTCGAAATTCGACCATCTTAAATTTTCTTCAACTCTCTCTTAATATACACTAGGATCGCCCGTGGTCGAAATTCGACCAACTGAAATTTTCTTCAACTCTCACTTAATATACATATCTCCCGTAAAAACATAATCTTAAGTAAAAATGTGTTTTTCGTAAAAAAAAGGTAGAAGCTTTGACAGGGTAGCTGGTTGAAAATCAGCTGACGAAAATTTTATTTGACAGATAAATTTGGTGAAAAAAATTGGTTTTTGCAATGACAATTGAATATGGTTGTTAAGCGAAACCTAATTATTCATGCACATAGCAAGCAAACGGGCAATTTTTTTTTTCGTTTTATCGATAGCAGGTTCATGTAGAACGGATATACTTCTATCACACTTTTACAGTGTTGTGTGCAAGGGTGTAAACATGTTCAACGAAATCAGCATTGCTGTCATGTAAAATTGTTCTTTAGTTAAAGTACGTACGTTATTAAAATTTCGATCTTAACATTGTGAAGTTTTCTTACAAAATTATATCGTTAAAAAAAATTTACTTTACCAATAGGCAAAAAGTTAAATAGTAAAGCCAGAAGTGAAGCTGGATTTCTTAGCTTACAAATGGTGTTTAGATGCCGAAGATGATATCATTTGGTACATTTTGTTGTTTTTTTTTTTGGCACAAAAATAAAAGCAAGTGGCAGCTGCTGGATCGTTGCATAGATATGTACGTGTGTGTGTAAGGAAACGAGCGGATGGTTGTGTCGTTGTGTCTTTGGGAGTTTTATAAGAGTGCTGAATAGTGATGTATAGTTCGGGTATAACAGAAGGTGGAGATAACAAAATAGCTGGAGAGTTTGGAGACCTCTTTTTTGTTTAATAACAAATAAACTAAAAATAATTTTCAAAATTTTTTTTGGTGAGACACCAGATTAGTCCATTCTAAGTTTCCAATATAAATTTTATAGAGATCTATCTATAAATACTATACGAAATTGGGTTACGACTGTTTGTATGGGGAGAGTGTTAGCCTATTAATATATAGATACTGGAATTTTTCCTAAGGTGATGAAAACATGCAACAACTGAAATTATAATGTTTCGGCTTGTAGTAATGCTACAGTTTTTTTTTAACATTTGAAAGCTAATAACTCCTGCTTTACATTCCTGTGCATGAATTTTGATATTTTTCTTTTAAACAAATTTTTTTAAAGCTATTTTTTGAAAATTACAATTCTGATGTTGGGATCAAAATTTTTAATTCTATATAACTAACTTACAAAAAAGTGGAGTTACTTATGTGAAACGGTGCATTAGTAAAACTTCGTATGGTATTTCCCTGCAAAAAATACGATTAGTCCGGGATCAATCCAAAGGAAAAGTAGACTACTACTTTTTTAGTCACTTTTGGATGGAATAAATTGGTCACATTTGTTCGAGCATGTCCTATAAAGAGACTAATTGTACCCTTTTTATACCAGAATGGGTATAAATGTTTACTACTTGCAGGACACCTATATTCGATTCTCGGTGGAAGCAAAAATTTAAAACTGTTTTTTTTTTTTTTTAATTTTTCGTTTTTATTTTATTTTTTAAGCAAGGAAAATTGAATTTGCTTTAAATGAGACGATTGGGATATTTTTCTGGGCAATCTTCAAATGTATGAAAAATATATTTTCTGCCTAGAAAATATACTTTTCCAATATTTAACCCCCTAAAAATTTCATAAGTGAATTAAACTTAAAAAAAATAGAGAAAAGCTTAGAACATCAAATAATCAAAAAAAAAAAAATGGGTATTTGTTTCCTTTAGGTGTCAACTGCTAATAAATTAGCTAAAATTATGGGAGATAGCTCAAAAGACGGGGTTTGGCCTCAGGATCACGAATCTGGAAGCGCTTTTTAATATTTTGCTTCTCTGAAGAGATATTTGCAATCAAAGTGGCAAGTTTTCATGTGGTTGTTGTAATTTTATTAGGCTATACCCTAAAACGAGCGAAAAAATGCGTGCCGTGGGTCATTTTTCGATTTTTTGACCATAACTTTCCATAGAAACAAAAAATTAAAAAAGCGCTTCCGGGCTCGTGATCCTTAGGCCAAACCCTGTCTTTTGAGCTATCCAATAATTTTAGCTAATTTATTAGCGGTTGACCCCTAAAGGAAACAAATACCCAAAAATGTGTTTTTCGTAAAAAAAGTAGAGTTATGGTGATTTCGTTTCATCAAAAAATGCGCATTTTTTACACTCTTCAATTTTCCGTTTTCGTTAGCAAAATGAAGGTAAAACGTCAAACAGAATATGTTTTCTATCCATAAATACTTTACGAAATTAAGTTACGACTGTATGTATGGGGAGAGTGTTAGCCTATTAATATATAGATATGATGTTTGGGAATTAAAGTTTTTTTTTTTTAATTACAATTCTAGTGTTCACTTTTTAGTTTGAAAAATACATTTTCTGCTTAGAAAATATACTTTTCCAATATTAAATTTAAAAATTACATACGTGAAAAAAAATAAATGGAAAGAGCTTAGCACATCAAAATATAAAAGTAGAAAAGGTGTTTTCATACAAAAAAGTGGAGTTACTCATGTAAAACGTTACTTTAATCAAAGTTCGTATGGTATTTCCCTCCAAAAAATGCGATTAGTCCAAGGTCAATCGCAGAGGAATAGTAGACTACTATGTTTTAGTCTCTTTTAGATGGAATAAATTGGTCGCATTTGTTCAAGCATGTCAAATGAAGAGACTAATTATACCCTTTTTATGCCAGAATGGGTATAAGTGTATACTACTTGCAGGACACCTGACTTCGATTCTCGACGAAGCCAAAAATTTAAAAACGTTTTTTTTTTTAATTTTTATGCTTTAAGCAAGGAAAACTAAAAAAAATCAGAGTTCTGACAATCGAGTTGTCTACCATGACGCCAGCAACTACTTATACTTGTCAATTACAGCTATGCTCTAAATGAGACAATCGGGTATATCTTTCTGACCAACTTGCAACTGTATGAAAAATATATTTTCTGCTTAGAAATATTTAACCCCCTAAAAATTTCATTAGTGAATTAAACTTTTAAAAAATCGAGAAAAGCTTAGAACATCAAATAATCAAAGTAAAAATTAGTATTAGCCTCAGGATCACGAATCTGGAAGCGCTTTTTAATATTTTGCTTCTCTAAAGAGATATTTCCAATCAAACTTGCAAGTTGTACCGTGGAGCCGTGGGTCATTTTTCGATTTTTTGACCATAACTTTCCACAGAAACAAAAAATTAAAAAAGCGCTTCCGGATTCATGATCCTGAGGCCAAAACCTGTCTATCTGCCATCTTTTTTTTTCCAATATTTAATCACCCAAAAATTTCATTAGGAAATTTAACTTTTAAAAAATCGAGAAAAGCTTAGAAGATCAAATAATCAAAGTAAAAATGGGCATTTGTTTCCCTTAGGGGTCAACTGCTAATAACTTAGCTCAAATTATTGGATATAGCTCAAAAGACGGGATTTGGCCTCAGGATCACGAACCCGGAAGCGCTTTTTAATATTTTGCTTCTCTGAAGAGATATTTGCAATCAAAGTTGCAAGTTGTACCGTGGCGCCGTGGGTCATTTTTCGATTTTTTGACCATAACTTTCCACAGAAACAAAAAATTAAAATAGCGCTTCCGGATTCGTGATCCTGAGGCCAAAGCCAGTCTATCTCCCATCTTTTTCCCAATATTTAACTCCCTAAAAATTTCATTTGTGAATTAAACTTAAAAAAAATCGAGAAAAGCTTAGAACATCAAATAATCCAGGTAAAAATGGGTATTTGTTTCCTTTAGGTGTCAACTGCTAATAAATTAGCTCAAATTATGGGAAATAGCTCAAAAGACGGGGTCTGGCCTCAGGATCACGAATCCGGAAGCGCTTTTTAATATTTTGCTTCTCTGAAGAGATTTTTGCAATCAAAGTGGCAAGTTTTCATGTGGTTGTTGTAGTTTGATTAGGCTGTACCTAAAAACGTGCGAAAAAATGCGTGCCGTGGGTCATTTTTCGATTTTTTGACCATAACTTTCCATAGAAACAAAAAATTAAAAAAAAAAAAGCTTCCGGACTCGTGATCCTGAGGCCAAAACCTGTCTTTTGAGCTATCTCCCATAATTTTAGCTAATTTATTAGCGGTTCACCCCTAAAGGAAACAAATGCCCAAAAATGAGAAAATCAGCTGACGAAAATTTTATTTGACAGATAAATTTGATGAAAAAAATGGATTTTGCAATAACAATTGAATATGGTTGATAAGCGAAACCTAATTATTCATGCACATAGCATAGCAAACGGGCAATGTTTTTTGTTCGTTTTATCGATATAGCAGTTTCATGTAGAACGGGTACACTTTTATCACACTTTTACAGTATTCTGTGCAAGGGTATAAACATTTTCAACGAAATCAGCATTAGTTTAATGTAAAATTGTTCTTTAGTTAAAGTCCGTACTATATTTAAATTTCGATCTTAACATTGTGGAATTTTCTTGCAAAATCATATCGTTAAAAAAATAAACTTTAACCAATAGGCAAATAGTTAAATATATAAAGCCAGAAGTGAAGCTGGACTTCTTAGCTTACAAATGGTGTTTAGATGCCGAAGATGATATGATTTGGTACATTTTGTTGTTTTTTTTTTTTTGCACAAAAATAAAAGCAAGTGGCAGCTGCTGGATCATTGCATAGATATGTACGTGTGTGTGTAAGGATTGAGCGGATGGTTGTGTCTTTGGGAGTTTTATAAGAGTTCTGAATAGTGATGTATAGTTCGGGTATAACAGAATGTGTAGAAAACAAATAGTTTGGAGACCTCTTTTTTGTTTGATAACAAATAAACTAAAAATAATTTTCAAAATTTTTTTTGGTGAAACACCAGATTAGTCCCTTCTAAAAAACATATGTACTACTACAAAGCTTTAAAGATATCTTTCCTTCGCTGTGGTTATTTACATAGCCTGGTCTCGGATAGTTACAATTTACGGCAAAACTCACACGGACTTGTTTATGTTCCCATATATCGCACAACTCACTTCAGTAACTTCTTCACTATTGTCTCTTGTAAAATTTTCAATGCGTTACCTGCGTCTATACGTGTCATTAGAAGTTTGCATAAATTTTTATCAAAAGTTAAATCGTTTTTATTAGAACAATCCCACAATGACATCAAAGTTTTGCTGAACCCAATAACTTAGTAAACTTGAACTAAATCTGTAAACTCTTAAGCATGTACATATCTTTTGAATAATCCAATTTAATTAAATTTATTTTACAATGTATAGGTTATACTGAATTTCACCCCACACACTATTGTTAATGTGCATTAATTTTGTTTTGAGACGGCATTCGATACTAAAATATCAATACTTTTTACAGAATGCCTTACCTTTTCTTTCTTTTAATATTAACAATCTTAATTTAATTTAAGTTAATATTGTAATTTGAATGCTACAATGTAGCCAGTAAATTTTTTCAAAAATCCCTACGTCATCTCAAAAAAGTCCCTACTTTTCCCTACGCAAGTAAAACTTTTCCCTACAATTTTCCCTACATATATTTTTCATGCATCAAAATAATAAAACTTTTGCAAATTCATTTTTATATTCATATTTTATTGGAAAAGCAAAACATTAAATTATTTTTATCTTATGTACATATGTATGTAGATGTATTATGTTCAACATCAATTTATCCATATTATTACATCAAAAACGTATTTTGTTTTATATGAAAAAAGAAACCATATTGAGAATATTTAAAGAGCTGTGGACCAGTAAATAATTGCTATTTTTGACAATTCAATTTATATTTTTAAGTGAAACAAACAGCTTGTATTTGTTTGCTAATTTTTTACGTATAAATTAAACGACCACAAACCTGATCGCAAAAATTATAAAAAAAAAAAAAGGAATATATATACACCAGTTAACATCGATAAATTCATATCTTGGCGTATACAAAGCACAAAAATAAGTAAATGCAGGCAGTGGTTGGTATTAAAAGCATAAAAGTATAATAGAAAAAAGCTGATTAACTAAAATTCGTTACAGGCAATAGGCATTTCGTTTCAGCAAAATTAATATAGATTTTTAGAACTCAGTTTTTTGAAATGACTGTCTGTACATTTAAAATATGTGCAATCTTGATTTTCATCTTGCAGAAAAGATCGAATTATGCAAATTGAATTTAGATTATCGTGACTGATTCTATTCCTTTTTTTTGAACGAACATCTGTTACAATTGAAAATATACGCTCAGCATCTGCATTAGCATGAGGCAATACTAAGCAATGTTTTGCTAATTTTGATAAATTTATAAACACTGCTTCATTATTAAAGCTCTTCATATTTTGAATTTTTGTCCAAAATTCTTCAATACCTATGTTCTCTAGAACTTTATTTTCTTGTTCAAGAAAATGAAATTCAATAGACCTCCACTCAACCAACAAGTCATTTAAATTACATTTAAATTTTTCAGAAATATTTTTAAAGCTTACCGCACTTCTATCGAATTCAGTATGAACACCGAGTGCAATTTTGGGATCAAGGAAGCAAATATCTTTGAAGAGGCTATTGCTCTGTATCGGCAATCTTTGCTGAATTTCTTCCAAAGCACTGATATAAAAAGAAAGACAATCTAATTTAATTTGGTCGGCAGCTCCTTTGGGAAGCTTTTTTAATAGCTCGAGGCATTCAGGGCCTAGATATATCTCATCGACTGGCAAAGATATGTGAGGTGACCTAACGTTGCAATCAGTCTTTAATTCCGTTTTCTTAATGAAATTTTGGCCTAACTTGAAAAAAATTTTTGTTGACTCTAAATAAAGTTGATGAATTAACGGCTTTTTGGCTTGAAAAAGTGCATTCAGTTGATTGAAAAAACTAAGAACATATTTTAAGAAATATAAATATGCCTTGTTACTTGTTACACTTGTTTTTAAAATTTTTCGTTTTTTCTCTTTCAATATATCTTGAAACTCCTCAATCTGAGCACATCTTTTTGAACTTCCTGAAACATATGTTCCAATTTGTCTTAATAGTTCTTCTGGAACCCTCGGTAATGCTAAATTTAATGTTAACATGCCTTATTTGCTACAATAGCTGCTGTGTAGCAAATACATTTTATTATTATTGCCTCAGGAATGTCTTGTAAAAGTCTTGAAGCAAATGAATTATGCTTGCCAATCATTACACTCGCTCCGTCACTGCACATTCCTTAAAATTTCCAACAGAAAAAAGATATAGGTATAGCATAATATTAAAATTACTTTGTTATTAGCTTACCGATTATATTAGTAAAAGGAATTTCATAACTTAAAATAAGTTTCTTAAAGTTAGTATATAGCGCCTCCGCAGAACAATCTGATTTCACTTCCAAAAGATCTAATAACTTGACCGCAACTCTGGCATTAATATCATCAAAGTACCTGACAATAATACACAGGCATTTATTTGATCCAATGTCAGTACTCTCGTCTACCATGACTGAAAACTGTGTACTTTTCAGCTTATGTATCAGCTCATCTTTTTGATGTTTTGCCAAAACATTTTTTATAATGCCACTACACTTCGTTCTTCCAAGAGAAGAATTTTGAATAATTTCGGAATCCGGAACAATTTCTTTCAAAAGAGGTACCAAATGCTCAACCACCTGGGTTGCTACGTTATGTTCGGCAAAAAACATACTTAGCTTCAACTCGAAGTTTTCGATAGCAAAGCACTTTCTGGAAGGTTTTTCGAAAAATTTTTCAATCACTTTTGATTTTTTAATGGAAGCTACGTTTTTTTTGTGAAATTTGCTTTGCGAATGCTTTAAAAGATCAGATTTATCACAGCTTAGAATCTTGTTACAAGCTGCACATTTGCACTTGTAAGCATCCGCCTCTATTTTTTCAAGCCATCCCTTGAATTGTTCAATCTCCAGCCAGCTGTTGTTAAATTTTTGCTTTCTATACTTATATTTTGCTGTGCTTTTCGCATCACTCGCTTCAGAAGATGAATCAGAAGAACTGCTCATATTTCTAAAAACATGTTCAATGAAAACTTGTTAAGTATTATACATACATATTTTAAGCAACTTACAATCTTCACTGCTTTATCCAAACTCTGATTTTGTATTTTTTTCTAATAAGGAAATTTTCAGTAATTGACTGAACAGTAGCTGGTGGAAGAAAAATGTGAACGAATTCGCGGTAAAAATGTCATTTACCAAGCTTATTGACATTGTCAATTTGACAAATGACAAATGAGTACGTTTAAACCATAGTACAACTGTATTCATAAAATATGTAGATATATTTAAATCATTTCATTTATCATCAAAATAAATATTGAAATGTATAAAAACTGCAAAATATATTTGATATTCAAATAGTTATAGTTCATATAATTGAAATGACATTATTTTTCATAAAAAAACAATAAATTTTATCCAAATCACAAAATTTGTTTAGTTCATAGGCATACATTTTGTTCTACATTTCCATACTAAATTGCTTTAAAAATATACCTACACAGCAACCCTGTATGGAGATTTCACTCCATTTCTTCTTGGAAATTTCAACCCTGGGCCTCGGGTTGCTGTGTTAGTTAAGCTAGTTTGACACTGTCTACAGTGTCAAAATTGGGTGTATTAGAAAGAGAGAGAAATAAGGATAACTTACTTGTAGACCTGTACTATGGTTTAAACATACCAAAGGAGTGTGTTCAAAGTACCAACAAAACTTTGAAATGCTGGTTAGCGGGTGTGTCCAAGCATGTAGTAGGATTTAACATGCTAAGGGCAGGTTTACATTGGCTCAAAATTGTTCCAATTCTATCGAAATTATCGATATTCGGTGGTAATTGAAATAAAAAAATTTAGTAAGGACTAATTTAAGCTTTTTATCATAAATTCCCTACATTTAACAAAATATTGAAAATCTGTCCCTTTTTCCCTACATCCGAAATTTAAGGCTGAAATTCCCTACATGTAGCCTCTTTTCCCTACAACTGGCATCACTGTGCTACATATGTTAATTTCAGAAAGAAAAATGAATAAATCAATCAATCAATCAATCAATCAAATGCTGGTTAGGGCAAATATAGGCTTTGCAAAAACAGTTGAAGGTTTTTCTAGCTTTTTTCTTTATCCATAACTTACCAATATTTAGAAGACATTTTAAATTGATTTTTGATTTGATTTAAAAAAAATGTAGGTATATTGATTTTAGTTGTTATTATTGGTCATTATATTCTGAACTTTGAAAATTTTTGTGGACTTTTGACCTGTCGAATAATTTTTATCAAATTATTCTTCTGAGTTTTTTGGCGAAAACAAGTTGAAAAATGCTACATACAATACCAACTACGATGATTGCAATTTCGATCTTGTTGAAGGATCTTGTCAAACCGCTTTGTATTGTTGCTTTTAGAAATTTAGCATCACCTTTTTAAATTTAAAAAAAAAATGTATTCAAAGTGGTAAAATCGGCCAAAATCTAGCCTTTTGCAAAAACTGTTAAAGGTTTTTCTATCTTATTTCCTTAGCCATAACTTAAAAAATGTTTAAAAAGACATTTCATATCGATTTTTTATTTGATTTTTGAAAAAAATTGTACGTATATTGATTTAAAAAAAAAAACTACTCAAAAGTGGTGAAACCCGGCAAAATGTAGCCTTTTGCAAAAATAGTTTGAGGATTTTCTAGCCTTTTTCCTTAGCCATAACTTAGAAATATTTAAAAAGACATTTCATATCGATTTTTGATTTGATTTTTGAAAATATGTGGATATGTTAATTAAAAAAAAAAAGTTATCCAAAAGTGGTTAAACCGGGCAAAATCTAGCCTTATGAAAAAACAGTTTGATACCATAACTTAGAAATATTTAAAAAGACATTTTATATTGATTTTTGATTTGGTTTTTGAAAAAAATTGTAGGTATATTGATTAAAATAAAGAAAAATATTCAAAAGTGGTGAAACCGGGCAAAATGTAGTATTTTGCAAAAACATTTTATATTAATTTTATTTTTTTAATTTTATTCAAAAGTGGTCAAATTTTGTCTAGACTTGTTTGTTGTTCGGGTTGTAAATCTGAATGAATAGAAATGAATTGTTGTCTTTAGTAATATTTTAGACGACCTCTAACCACTTCGTTTAGTACAAAATTTAAGGACCTGTGAAAAAATTATCGATTTTTATATTCCAAAATTTATAGAAATAATCTACCGAAGTCCGATAAACAGAACACTATCCCCCTTATTCATAAAAAATACAAAAGGTTTATTAAGCTCTTATTATTCAAAATTTGTATGAAAATGTCATTTTAAAAAGCTTTATAAACCAATTTTATTTTTTATGAATATGAGGGTAAGTTTAAAGAAAATTAAATTTTTGGAAAAACTTACCAAAAAACCCAAATTGTATAAGCGGTTATCTCATTTCTATAATGGGTGGTATGTATGTATATTTATGACCTAAAATTATTATTTCATTTGGCTGTCCGTTAACTAAAAATATTCGCAGTAATTTTTTTTCCGAAAAAAGTATCACAAATATAAAAATATGTCTTATGAAAATTTAATGAGCTTATAAAAAATCAAGATTAGAAATACTCATATACCTAAAGATGTTTTAAAAAAGAAAAAACTTTTTTCAATGAAAAAAAAATTGTAGCCCGGAGCTGTTCTCGAACCTACAACAGTTCGCTCGCTATCCGATGCGCTAACCACTGCTCTACTGCTTTATCTACGAATTCATTGTCAAATCACCAATTCAAGCTGTATGGACAATGAGCGAGAGAATGAAAATAGTTTCTATAATAAAAGGAGGAGCTTGTTGAGTGAAAGTTTGAAAGGTTCATTTTGCAGAAATATGAGTCCTATTTATAGAATTTTATTATACATGGCGTGCTTTTAAATCTTTTTAGTGGGGGTAAATTACAAATTCTGGTTAGGTCAAAAAAAGTTTGAGGATTTTCTAGTTTTTTTCTTTAACCATAACTTAGCAATATTTAAGACACTTTGTATGGATTTTTTATTTGATTTAAAGAAAAAATATATATTGATTTTTCAATTCAATTTGCAAATCTGCCCTTTTAAAAGTTAATACATATGTACATATGAATAGAAATCAGTTGTTGCGTTCAGTAAAATTTAAGACGACCGCTAACCACTTAGTTTAGTTCAAAATTTAAGTACATTTTAAATATCCCTGCAGCGAAAGCAACTAGTTGAAAAATACTTTACAACTAGTTGGTGAACCGGGCCCAACTAGTCAGTGTTCTGTGTTTTTTCCATATAAGCAACTGGTATTTTTTACGTGTTGATGTCCTATGAGATGTCAATTGTCAGATTTCGACCAGAATATACCAGTTATCTACTAGTCAGGAAATACCAGTTTCATACTAGTTGCAAAATACCAGTTACATACTAGTTCAACCTGGACTATTATAATTTCCATAAGATGAACTACTCCAACAAGGATACTGGTATGAAATGGATATTTCCTGAGTAGTATGAGTTCTGCCAAAAAATTATAGTTGTATACCAGTATTTTTCTGACTAGTTTGAGGTTTCGCTGCAGGGATGTTGTCGATTTTTATATTTTAAATAGGGAGTCTATCAGCAACTTTGTTGGGATTTTCCACATAGCAGAATCCCGGGACTGACACTCCTAAACCGACACCGTTACTCCTCCTCGAACCACTTAGATGACTTTATGAAGGCCATCAAGTCCTTTATGTCCAGTTCCGCGATCTGGCTTAGGCTATCCAGGAACGGAACTCCCAAAAAGCGCGATCTCGCGCCGCTTAAAACCGGACAGTTGCAGATGAGGTGTTCCACTGTTTCCTCCTCCTCATCATCTTTGCAGCTCCTGCAGCATCGTCGGTAGGGCACACTTTCACACGCCTTTCTGCATGCCTACCAATGAGGCAGTGACCGGTTAATACCCCTATCAATATGCAGATTTCCCTCCTAGTTAGGGCATAAATGCGTCTAGACGTTTTGAGATCTCATTTTGGCCAGGTTTGTTTCGATATCCGACACCCTGGGGATTGCAGCCATCTTTCGTTGGCTTGACGGAGTGTGTGCTCCTTCAGCATTAGTTTGCATGTGGCAAACGGCATACCTAAGCGCTCTTTATCCTGAAGAACCTGCTTGGTCGTGCCCTGCCTGGCAAGCTCGTCTGCCTTACAGTTTCCCTCAATGTCCCTATGTCCCGGGACCCATATGAGGTTTACGCGGTTCTGTTGGGCCATCTCCTGAAGAGATCGACGACAGCTGAGCGTCAGTTCAGAGTTGAACGTGTATGAGCCAAGGGATTTGATGGCCGCTTGGCTATCGCTGAAAATAGCGATATCTTCTCCGATAACACGTTTGCTTAACCAGGCCGCGGCGTCTAGGATTGCCGAGACTTCCGCCTGGAAGACGCTACAATGATCAGGTAACCTGAAGGAGAGCTCAAGGTCCAAATCCCTTGAATAAACCCCTCTTCCAACTCTGCCGTCCAACTTCGAGCCGTCTGTGTATATGGAAGTGCCACTATTTGTTTCGGGACACCAATCCGTCCTCTCCCAGTCTTCTCTGCTGGGAATGTTTATTTTGAAACAGCTATCACCGACTGTAGTGGTCGCACAACGATCTGTGCTTAGAGGGAGAAAGCTGTAAGATTCCAGAATACTGGAGTGTCCAATAGTACCCGCACCCCAACTGGAGGTTTCTCTTAGGCACAGAGCTGATGCCGCTGCTGACCGAAACCCTTCCAGATCAAGTGGCAAAATGCCCAGAATGACCTGGAGGGCTTCGTTGGGTGTTGTCCTTAGCGCACCGCTTATACAGATCATATTGGATCTATGGACTTTCCGCAACAGATTCAGGTATGTACCTTCCAATTCAGTTTCCTATCCAGAACTATACCTAGAAACTTGGCCTTATCCGACAAGCCCAGGCGCGCGCCATCTAGTTCTGGTAGGCTTAGTGGCGGTATTTTGTACCGGTTGGTGAAGAGGACAAGTTCCACTTTCCCCGGATTGATACTAAGTCCGCAGCGAGAGGACCACGTCGAAACTTCTCGCAGTGCTACTTGCATCAGGTCACACAGAGTTTGTGGGAACTTGCCTCTGACAGCAATAGCTAAATCGTCTGCGTATGCCACTATCTTCCCGCCCCCCCCCCCCCCCAGCTTGTGTCACGTAGCAACGAGTTGACTGTGAGGTTCCATAAAAGCGGGGAAACAACACCACCCTGGGGTGTTTCCCTTGTGACATAGCGTGATAACTCAACCGTACCAAGTGAAGAAGCTATTTTCCTTCCCCTTAAAAGTTGGTCAATTAAACCAGTTAGAGGTCTATCTACGCCCAGATTAGTTAGAGCGGAGTTGATAGCCTCCGGGCTTATATTGTTGAAAGCCCCCTCAATGTCTAGGAAGGCCACGAGACAGTAGTCCTTTTCACACAGCGATTTCTCAATGACAGATACTAGACTGTGCAGAGCGGTTTCTGTTGATTTACCCTTGGTGTATGCATCCTGATAGCTAGAGATTAGGTTGCTATCAATAGTCGTTGAGAGGTAGTCGCTTAGTATCCTCTCAAAGGTTTTGAGTACAAAGGACGAGAGACTGATCGGTCTGTAGTCTTTTGGCTCGTAGTGGGATGCCTTCCCAGCCTTAGGGATAAACACTACCGTGGCGCTTCTCCAGGAGCCCGGAATGTGGTTGAGAGCCAGGCAGGCTGTGAAGAGAAATACCAGCCATTTAGCTGATGTCTCCAACGTGTTTATAAGTTGCGCGGGGATAATCCCGTCCGGCCCGGCAGCCTTATACGGTTCAAATCTCTTAACTGCCCACCTTACCCTTTCCTCAGTGATGGGTATTTTTACTGCCAGGTTTGTTGCAGGTACTAGTGGTGCGTCATGCAGATTCCCCGGAAAATGTGTATTCAAGAGCAGCTCAAGGGTTTCCTCTTCCGTGCTGGTCCAGGATCCGTCAGTTTTTCGCAAATAGCTGATGGCTGTTTAACTTTTCGAGAGGACTCGTTTAAGTCTCGCTGTGTCGTCGACCTTTTCGACGCCAGTACAGAAATTTCTCCACGAAGTTCTCTTCGCCTGTCTCAGAGCTTTTTTGTAGGCCCTAAGTTTAGCTTTACATTCGTGCCAATGAGGCTCAGAGCCGAGGCTCTTGGCCTTGTTAAATTGTTTCCGGCATGATTTGCGGAACGAGTCCAAATCGTAGGACCACCAATGTGGCCTGTGCTTACCGCGTGGTTTTGGCACTGGACAAGCCTGTCCTAGAGCATTTGAGAGCGCCGATGTAAATGTAGTAACAAGATCCTCCAGCTCCTCTACTGATGAGGGGGCTTGTGAGGGCAGTACTGGGAGCTCTCTGTCTAATATTTCATTGTGTAACTGCCAATTTGTGTTACGTGGATTGCGCTTCATGATTGGTTGTTCTACAATAAAGTCTAAAACCATTTCTATGTAACGGTGGTCGGAGAATGAATGTTCTTCCAGAACCCGCCATTTTCTGACCCACCCATAAGCGCCTTCTCTACAGATAGTGAGGTCTATGACCTCCCTACGGGTCTTAGTGATAAAAGTAGGCTCATTACCCACGTTGCAAATTACCAGGTTGGTTGTTAAGAGGTAATCAAACAGAGACTCGCCCCTGGCACTGATATCGGAACTCCCCCATTGGACATGGTGAGCATTAGCGTCCGCTCCAATATTAAGATTACCCGTGCAGAAATTTGACACCAGGTCTTTCACCTCCGTTTGTTGTGGGGGTTCTTCGGCGTCGTAGGGCATATAGACCGACGCCATCGTCAGACCGGTACTGTCGACTGTTAAACTGGCAGCTGTAACGTCACCATTGGTATAGTTGGGCAAGAGAAAAGCATTCAGCTCAGACTTAACCAGAATACAGGCTCTAACCCTGCCCCCCTCGCTGGCTTGGATTAGCTTAAAACCCTTAATCCCCAAACCGCAAATCCTTGAGCTGTTGACCCAGGGTTCTTGGATGAGGACCACATCTATGTCGCCCCCTTGTTATCCAGAGCTAATCGACCCGTAGTTGCCATCGCTGTCGATCTCCCGGCTGATAAGGAAATGTTGAAGCTCTGAAGCTTCTAAAATGCATTGTGTACAACATAAAGTGTGAACTCTAGCTTTGACAGAAATGTCAAAACACACTTCCACGTCAAATCACAATTTTCAAAACACACATCCATGTCAAAAATCTGGGTTGCTATTGTTGTTTTCGTTGCGCTCGCGTTTTGTGCAGCACCGAATATCAATTAGACAGGGTTCTTGTTTGCACAAAAGTGTTGCTGTGTTGCACAACTTTTTCACTCCAGCTTCTAGGGCAACTTTTAAGCGAATCTTGCAGTTTATACTTTATATCAAAGAAAAAAAAAAACAAAATAAAAAACTTAAAACTAGTAAATTTTATTTATTTTACAGAAAAATTTTGAGGTAAGTATCTTCGAAATGAGAAATTAGACTGAAAATGAAAACAAACGTTTTTGTTTTTGGAAACATGTATGTACGATATTTTTGTATAGATTTACTATCAAATACATATCTTAGCACAAAGAAGACTTCAAACCCCAAAATTTGGTATTTATTTCCTTTAGGGGTCAACTTCTAATAAATTAGCTAGAATTATGGAAGATAGCTCAGGATCACGAATCCGGAAGCGCTTTTTTAATATTTTGCTTTTCTGAAGAGAACCCGCCCCAATTTTGGTACCGGACCCGGGTCAATTTTCGGTTTTTTGACCATAACTTTCCACAAACCTTTGTACTTTATTTTGCTGAGCAACAACACTGTCACCGGCTTGAGCTTTCGTTGTAAGCCGTGTTACCAGCCATACGGAATTTCCTAAGTTGTTGGGATTCTCCAAATCCCGGGACTGACACTCCTAAACCGACACCGTTACTCCTCCTCGAACCACTTAGATGACTTTATGAAGGCCATCAAGTCCTTTATGTGCAGCTCCGCGATCTGCCTTAGGCTATCCAGGAAGGGAACTCCCAAAAAGCGCGTTCTCGCGCCGATTAAAGCCGGGCAGTTGCAGATGAGGTGCTCCACCGTTTCCTCCTCCTCATCATCTTTGCAACTCCTAGGGCACACCTAAACTTTCTGCGTGCCTGCCAATAAGGCAGTGCCCGGTTAAAATACCTATTAATATGGAGATTTCCTCCTTCTTAGGGCGTGAATGTCTCTAGATCTTTTATGATCCCATTTTGGCCAGGTTTGTTTGAATATCCGGCACTCTGGGGATTGTTGCCACCTTTCGTTGGCTTGACGCAGTATGTACTACTTCCTTAGCTTGAATGTGGCGAACGGTATAAAGAACTGTTCAACCAAAATTGGTACACGCAAAACATCTTATATCATTAAAACCAATTTTCGCGGGAAAATGGTTAATACTTTATTCAAAAGAGTGATTCTTAAGCTATAAAAAAACGTGAATACAAATTTTATATTTCATTGCTATATATGAAATTTCGAGCATGCCGCTTGATGGACGACATCAAACGTTGAACATCCGGTATGGTCACTTTGGCATCAAATTTGTTCCACTTAAGACGCATTGATTCAGCTTTATTGATTAAGCCTCCACTCCTCCTTAATTTGCATCTACCAATTGCCCAATATTTTTCGATTGAGCTGAGTTGCGGACAATTCGGCGCGTTCAATTCCTTTGGCACTATATCGCCAATTTTTTGTTTGTACCAACATTTCAACCAAGGACTGCCTTCGAGTATTGGAAACTCGCTAAGTCTGGCCAAAACTTTACTGGATACCGGTGATGACGTATAAACGTCAATGTGCAATTCTGTAGACACTCTTTCATATACAATTCAGTGGTCATTTTTGTTGATGTCACGTACGATCGAGTTTTAAGACCAAAACTGCATATTGCTTGCCAAATCATCACTTTTTTGCAAATTTGTCAAAGCTTTGAGTTTCTTTATAACGTTTTAATACCCTACAAACAGTTGTTTTTTGATACTTTAAAGCTTTCGCTATTTGATTTCCTGACCAAGTTGGATTTTCCACACATTTGTTCACAATCGTTTTTCGAACAGCTAATTCCATCGCGTGTTAAATTTATAACTGACAAGCAAATCAAAGCAAAGTTTAAGCATATAACGGCACGGTCATTGCCTACTAAAATTTATAAAATTTTTTTGGTACCCTATACAAATGGCCTTTTAGGAATCTCTTAAATGTGTACCACTTTTGGGTGAACAGTTCTTTACCTAAGCTCTCTTTATTCCGAAGAACCTGCTTGTCGTACCTTGCCTGGCAAGTTCGTCTGCCTTACAGTTTCCCTCAATGTCTCTGTGTCCCGGGACCCATGTGAAGTTCACGCGGTTCTGTTAGGCCATCTTGAAGAGATCGACGACAGCAAGTTCCCTGAAAAGAGCGTATTCAAGAGCAGCTCTAGGGTTTCCCCCTCCGTGCTGGTCCAGGATCCGTCAGGTTTGCGCAAATAGCTTTCGACCCACATGCAGAAATTGCTCCATGATACTCGCCTGCCTCAGAGCTTTTTTGTAGGCCCTAAGTTTAACTTTATATTTGAGTCATTGAGTCTTCGTGCCAAGGCTCTTGGCCTTATTAAATTTTGTCCTACATGATTTGCGGAGCGAGTCCAGGTCGTAGGACCACCAATGTGACCTATGTTTACCGCGTGGTTTTGACACTGGACCAGGCCTGCATAATAACGTAATTTTTATCAAAAAAAATAACAAATTTTGTTTTCAATTCGTTATTCAAAAGTTTAAAGGTTTTTAGATCAAGGAAAAGCTTTTCATTTCATTGAAACCAAAATCAAAATCTCAAAAATTTTGTTTATTTTGATTGTTTGAGTCAGAGTATATTTTTCCATACAAAAAATGCTCAAAAAAATACTCAAACTTCGAAATATCAAATGGAAACGAAAATTCTTGATTTTGTTTTTGATGCTAGCAAAATCGAAATTTTTTTAAATATTTTTTTTTTGATAACGTTACTTTCAAAAAATTTTTGTTTATTTTGTTGTGCAGCCTTGCACTGGACAAGCCTGCTCTATGACATTTGAGAGCGCCGTTGCAAAGGTGTTAACAGATCCTCCAACTTTCCTACTGATGAGGGAACTTGTGGGGGCAGGTCCCTAGCTAATATTTCATTGTGTAGTTCATTGCCAGTTGGTGTTACGTGGGTTGCGTTTCATAACGGTGGTCCGAGAATGAATGAAATGAGGCAAATGTGAGATCTATGACCTCCCTGCGGGTTTTAGTGATAAACGTAGGGTCGTTACCCAAGTTGCAACTACCAGGTTAGTTGTTAATAAATAGTCAAACAAAGACTCGCCCCTAGCATTGATATCGGAGCTTCCGGACTGGAGGTGATGAGCATTAGCGTCAGTCCCGATAACAAGATGACCCGTGCAAAAATTTCCCACCGGGTCTTTTACCTCGCTCTGTTGAGGAGACTTAACCAAAATACAGGCTCTAACCCTGCTCTCCTCGTTGGCTCGGATAAGCTTGAAACGTTTAGTCCCCAGACCGCAAATCCTTTAGCCCAGGGTTCTTGGAAGAGAGCCACATCTATGTCGCCCTGAGAAACACGACTGATCAAAGCCGACGCTGCTTTAGATTTGTGCAAGATTATCTGAAGCACCACCAACACGAGAGCGCTCAGACTTCCCACTTGGGATAAGTTTGGGGTCACTTTGGGACCACTTGCGGTCAATTTGGGACCACTTGGGATAAGTTTGGGTTCACTTTGGGATCCCTTGGGGTCGCTTTGGGTCACTATGGGATCACTTTAAGATCATTTTGGGGCCACTTTGGGATCCCTTGGGGCTGCTTTAGGTCACTATGGGATCACTTTAAGACCACTTTGGGGCCAATTTGAGACCATTTTGGGGCCAATTTTATGTCACTTTGGGATCCCTTGGGGTCGCTTTAGGTCACTATGGAATCACTTTAAGACCATTTTTGGGCCACTTTGGGATCCCTTGGGGTCGCTTTGGGTCACTATGGGATCACTTTATGACCATTTTTGGGCCACTTTGAGGTCACTTTGGAATCCCTTGAGGTCGCTTTAGGCCACTATGGGATGACTTTAAGACCATTTTTGGGGCCACTTTGGGATCCCTTGGGATCGCTTTAGGTCATTCATCATCATTTATTGGCGCTTAACCGCCTAAGCGATTTTGGCCGTCGCCTATCAAAGCACGCCAGTCATTCCTTTTTAGCGATAACTGACGCCAATTGGAAACCCAAAGGGAGTTCAAGTCATCCTCCACCTGTTGTTTCCATCTCAGTCGAGGCCTCCCCCTTCCTCTGCTGCCGAATTCGGGTGACGATTGGAAAACCTTCTGGGCTGGAGCTTCTTTGTCCATTCGCATGACGTGACCCAGCCAGCGGAGCCTTTGGGCTTTAATTCGCTGGACTATGGTCAGATCTGCGTAAAGCTCGTACAGCTCATCGTTAAATCTCCTTCGATACTCGCCGTCGGCATCACGGGAAGGACCATAAATCTTCCGGAGAACTTTTCTCTCAAATACTCCAAGGGCCATCTCATCTTCTCTTGACATTGTCCATGAATCTGAGCCATACATCAGGACAGGTATGATGAGAGACTTATAGAGCGCGATCTTTGTTCTTCGAGAGAGGACTTTACTTCTCAATTGCCTACTCAGTCCAAAGTAGCACTTGTTCGCAAGAGTGATTCTCCGTTGGATTTCTAGACTGATATTATTTTCGGTGTTAATGCTGGTTCCCAAATAGACGAAGTCCCTCACAGTTTCAAATTTGTAACTATCAACAGTGACGTGGCTGCCAAGGCGCAGGTGCGCCGATTCTTTCTTTGATGACAGCAAATACTTCGTCTTGTCCTCGTTGACCGCAAGACCCACTTTTTTCGCTTCTTTATCCAGTCCAGAGAAGGCAGCGCTTACGGCGCGGTTGTTAAGGCCAATGATATCAATATCATCGGCATACGCCAGCAATTGCACGCTCTTGTAAAAGATTGTACCATTGCGGTTTAGCTCTGCTGCTCGAATTATCTTCTCCAGCATCAGGTTGAAGAAATCGCACGAAAGGGAGTCGCCCTGTCTGAAGCCTCGTTTGGTTTCAAATGGCTCAGAGAGGTCCTTCCCGACTCTGACGGAGCTGTTAGTATTGCTCAACGTCATTTGGCAAAGCCGTATAAGCTTTGCAGGGAAGTCAAATTCAGACATGGCGGCATACAGGCAACTCCTTTTTGCGCTGTCAAAAGCGGCTTTGAAATCGACAAAGAGATGGTGTGTGTCGATTCTTTTATCATGGGTCTTCTCCAGGATTTGGCGTATCGTGAAAATCTGGTCGATGGTAGACTTACCAGGTCTAAAGCCACACTGATAAGGTCCAATCAGCTTGTCTACGATGGGCTTCAGTCTTTCACACAATACGCTAGAAAGAACCTTATACGCGATATTAAGAAGGCTGATTCCGCGGTAGTTGGTGCGGTTAGCGGGATCGCCTTTCTTGTGGATTGGGCAGAGCACACTTAAATTCCAATCTGGAGGCATGCACTCGTCTGACCATATTCTGCATAAGAGCTGATGCATGCTTTTTACCAGCTCTTCGCCTCCGTGTTTGAACAGCTCGGCGGGCAGTCCGTCTTTTCCAGGCGCTTTGTTGTTTTTCAGCCGGGATATAGCTATCCTCACTTCATCATAGTCAGGTGGTGGGACGACTTTTCCATCGTCAGGGATTGGGGTATCGGGTTCGACGTCTCCCTCGCAATTTAGCAGTGAGGAGAAGTGGTCCCTCCATAATTTAAGTACACTCTGTACGTCGGTTACCAGGTCGCCATTATTGTCCTTACAGGAACTTGCCCCGGTCTTAAAACCTTCCGTCATCCGCCGGATCTTTTCATAGAATTTTCGGGCATCATTCCTGTCAGCCAGCATCTCAAGCTCCTCACACTCACGCCTTTCGGCCTCACGTTTCTTTTTTCTGAAAAGGCGTCTCTCTTCCTTCTTTGCCTCACGATAGCGTTGCCATACACTGCGGGTTGCGCCCGTTCGCAACGTCTCCCTGTAGGCAGCGTCCTTTTTGTCCGAGGCAGTGCTGCATTCCTCATCGTACCAGTTGTTTTTGCGGGCTCGCTGGTACCCTATAGTGGCCTCAGCGGCGGTACGTAATGAGTGAGAGATATGCTTCCATTGCTCGGTTGCATCGTTAGGTCGAGGATTGCTCTCCGATAGCAGGTGTGAGAGTCGAGTGGAGAAATTGTCAGCTGTCTGTGTCGTGCGCAGCTTCTCGACGTCAAACTTTCCTTCCGTTACTGTGCGCACTTTCTTTGCTACACAGAGGCGTGTGCGTATCTTGGCTGCAACAAGATAATGGTCCGAGTCGATATTGGGACCACGAAGGGTACGCACGTCCAGAACGGTGGAGCTATGTCTGCCGTCGATCATGACATGATCAATCTGGTTTCTTGTTCTTTGATCAGGAGACAGCCATGTGGCTTGGTGTATTCGTTTATGCTGGAACCTGGTACTACTGATGACCATATTGCGAGCAGCAGCGAAATCAATCAACCTAGTGCCGTTGGGGGATGTTATATCATGGAGACTAAATTTTCCAACTGTTGGACCAAAGACTCCTTCCTTGCCCACCTTCGCATTAAAGTCGCCGAGCACGATTTTGATATCATGTTGGGGGCAGCGATCATAAGTCTGTTCAAGTTTATCGTAGAAGGAGTCCTTCTCTGCGTCGTCCGTCTCCTCAGTCGGCGCATAGGCGCAGATAAATGTTATGTTGAAAAATTTCGCTTTGATGCGGATCGCAGCGAGACGCTCGTCCACGGGGGTGAACGCTAGTACTTGGCGGCGAAGTCTCTTTCCCACCACGAATCCTACACCACGCGCTTTGCCGCGTGTCTGGCCACTGTAGTATACGTCACAAGGTCCGATGGTCGTCTTTCCTTGTCCCGTCCATCGCATTTCCTGCAGGGCGGTGATGTCAGCCTTTGCGTTAACGAGTACATCAACCAGTCGGGCAGCGGTACCGTCCCTTGAAAGGGTCCGGACATTCCCGGTACATGCCCTAATATCCAAATCATTATGCCTTATTCGTTTTGCCGGGTCGTCAACATTAAAGGGGGTTCTCATCCGAGGCTTTAATTTATTTTTCATTGGACTAAATTTTTTACGTGGCGGGTCCCAAACCCAGCGCACAACCCGTTTCGGGGTTTTTGGAAAATATTTACACATTTATATAGCGAGCCGCTTGCTTCAAGACAGACGCCCGCTTGCAGCCGCACCTCATGGTGAACAGACGCTGCGCAAAAACCTCGGTGAGCCCTTAAACCAAGTATGTCAGAGTGGCCCCACCGGGGCTCCCTCTCTTTCTGCCGCGAGCCTAGGTAGCTCCCGTTGCCCAGAGTGCACGAACGAGGACGCAAGAGTCGGGATTGAGCAAGGTCACTTAGCAACCACACTCCATTACACTCCGCTTTAGGTCACCATAGGATAACTTTAGGACCATTTTGGGGTCAATTTGAGATCATTTTAGGTCACTATTGGATCACTTTAAGACTATTTTGGGGCCAATTTGAGACCGTTTTGGGCCAATTTGGGGCAACTTTGAGGTCTCTTTGGGACCATTGAAAACAGTCCCATAATGATCTCAAAAACTATACATTATAAAATTATTCGAATACTTGGCAAACTATTCGAAATTTTTGGAACGAATATTTTTATTCTAGGGTGATTCAAAAAAAAATCAGGTATTGATGAGAAAAAAAGCCTTGCAAAAAATTAGCGCTCTAACTTAACCCTGGGGTGGCTATTTTTTTCGCCCTTTCCCATACATTTTGTATGGGGGAAAATGGTATTTTTTCAAAGAGAATTTTCTTTTAATTTTTGAAACTTTTTTCTAAGTATTTTTACATATTCTTAATGTTGAAGCTCTGAATCTTCCAAAATGCATTGTGTACAACATAAAGTGTGAACTCTAGCTTTGACAGAAATGTCAAAACACACTTCCACGTCAAATCACAATTTTCAAAACACACATCCATGTCAAAAATCTTGGTTGCTATTGTTGTTTTCGATGCGCTCGCGTTTTGTGCAGCAGCGAATATCAATGAGACAGGGTTCTTGTTTGCACAAAAGTGTTGCTGTGTTGCCCAACTTTTTTTTTGGAAACATGTATGTACGATGTTTTTGGATAGATTTACTATCAAATACATATCTTAGCACAAAGAAGGCTTCAAACCCCAAAATTTGGTATTTATTTCCTTTAGGGGTCAACTCCTAATAAATTAGCTAGAATTATGGAAGATAGCTCAAAATACGGGGTTTGGCCTCAGGATCACGAATCCGGAAGACCTTTTTTAATCTTTTGCTTTTCTGAAGAGAACCCGCCCCAATTTTGGTACCGGACCCGGGTCAATTTTCGGTTTTTTGACCATAACTTTCCACAAACCTTTGTACTTTATTTTGCTAAGCAACAATACTGTCACCGGCTTGAGCTTTTCTTGTAAGCCGTGTTACTCGCTTATTTTGATTAGTGCTAGGAGCCGGTGTAGTATTTAACAAAACTTTGACATGGAAAGATCACATTTTTCGCACAGTAGGAAAAGTGTATGGTATGCTCCGTACACTGTGGTTAACACAGTACTTTACTCCATTGCATGTAAGACTACTTTTGGCGAAAGCGTACTTAATACCTACGCTCCTATATAGTTGTGAAATTTTTTCAAGTTGTCTATAACAACATTGCTAGATATGTATATGGGCTAAAAAGGTTTGATCATGTCTCATCCTACGCTAAAAGGTTGCTAAACATTTCCTTTGATAATCTTCTAAAAGTGAGAACGCTAACTACTCTTCACAAAATCATATATACAAAGGAACCTCTTTACCTTTATAGTCGGCTTCGTTTTCTACAGTCATCAAGGTCAGTGTCCCTCACACACATAAAATATCGGATGCTAGTGTCCGAGCGTCAGTTCTTCGTTATTTCGATCCGTCTTTGGAACTCCCTTCCAGCAAGACTAAGGTTGATTACCAATGCACAGCATTTTAAAGATTGTCTAATAAGTTTTTATAATGATTTGTAGGCTCTTTCAAATCTTACTATGAATACTCTTCTTTATCTTCCATTTCCTTCTACCCTGTCTGTATATCTTCCCTTCGCCTTCTTTTTTCCATTGCTTTTCTTCTTAGATTAAGTTGCAATATTGTTATTTATTTATTTATTTATCTATTTATTTTACTTAAATTTTTGCTTTAAATTTTATTTTGTTGAACTTTACATTTGATTCATATCAATTATACTAGTCATGACTGGCACTGTAAGAATAATTTTGTCAAATTGTTGTGCCAGGAAATTGTTCAAATAAACATACATACATACATACATACAACCCGCCATTTTCTGACCCACTCATAAGCGCCTTCACTACAGATAGTGAGGTCTATGACCTCCCTGCGGGTCTTAGTGATAAAAGTAGGCTCATTACCCATGTTGCAAATTACCAGGTTGGTTGTTAAGAGGTAATCAAACAGAGACTCGCCCCTGGCACTGATATCGGAACTCCCCCATTGGACATGGTGAGCATTAGCGTCCGCTCCAATATTAAGATTACCCGTGCAGAAATTTGACACCAGGTCTTTCACCTCCGTTTGTTGTGGGGGTTCTTCGGCGTCGTAGGGCATATAGACCGACGCCACCGTCAGGCGGGTGCTGTCGACCGTTAGACTGATAGCGGTAATATCACCATTGGTGTAGTTAGGTAGGAGAAAGGAGTTCAACTCAGACTTGACCAAAATACACGTTCGGACTTTGCTCTCCTCGCTGGCTCGAATAAGCTTGAAGCCCTTAGTCCCCAATCCGCAGATTCTCGAGCTATAGACCCAGGGTTCTTGGATGAGGACCACATCCACGTCGCCTTTAGAAAGACGACTACTTAAAGCAGCCGAAGCCACTTTAGATTTGTGCAGATTAATCTGAAGCACCACCAACATGAGAGCGCACAGACTTCCCTGCCGTCCCCATGTCGTCGAGGTTTGCCCCATCCCGGAGGTTGCCTATCAACGACGAGTTGTTCCGATTAACTGCCCGATATGGCGTTGCAGGAGTCCTGCTGCCTGTAGCGTTAGATGTTAATCGCTCAGCGTTGGCTGCTACCACCGTGACGTCGAGGACTTCCTCGTCCTGTAGGCTGTCCTCCATCTCCGAGTTGTTCACAGCACTATCGCCAAGGGACGTGGCGGATAACATGCTTTCCTCTTCTGGTAATTCGTTTTCCGGTTCCCCCGGAGCAGCCGAGAAGGCAGCGCGCTGAGCATCACCACGATATACGTGGATAACGATCTGGCCTACGCTGTAGTGTACTAGGCCATTGCACCTTTTGAGGGGCTCGGTTGACTCTTTATTCATGGTGAACACCACCTGTCTGTCGGGCCCCACCGCATCCCCGACCAGATTGACACTCCAGTCATACGTTGGGAGGGACGGATTCATTAGCCGTAGCATCCCGAGAATTCTGTCGGGTTCGTCAGGGATGGCCGGAATCCACGCCCTTGCCCTTGGACGAGCTGGAATGTCCTTCCAGTCGACGACCTCTATCTTTGCGCCCTTGAAGACTTCACCCAGTTTAGCAGCTGCTGCCTTATACAGTGCTACGGTTTTTGCATCCTCGCATGCGAGTAATTTGATCTGACCCTGGTGCCAACCCGCATCCATTACGCGCGCCGAACTACCCGGAAACTCCGGAGCAACGTTGAGAAGAATGTTGCCGAGTTCATTTCGCACGTAACGCCACCGGTCCTTGGGGATGGCCAGACGGTCATTGCCTCGGTCAAGGACGCCTATAAGGATCCTGTCCTTGGTTACCCGCTCCAGAGGTATTCTGATGCCACTTGGGAGGGGGATTTAACTCCAGGTCCGATCTCTGGCGCTTGAAAGGGTTATCTTTTAACCTCTTTGGCACGTAAGAATTTTGGAAATCCGGTATCACAGCTTTCGCTAGCTCTACCGATTTACTGGTAGTTGCCATCGCGGTCGCTCCCCTTGCCGAAATCTCAGTTGCAGCTTCCTTCCCCTTCGAAACTCCGAGGCCAGGTCGTGAGACCGCTGCCACAGATGTAAAGATACTGGTTTTCATATCAGAGGTTGATGGGAGTTTAGCATCCGCCGTTGTCCGCTTAGCTGCGTTGGCAACCGCACTGGTGCTAGCTCCCATCAAGTCAATCTTACTCGATAGAGGGTTGGATGGCCGACTCGTTGTTGTTGTTGTTGTAACGATGTGTAGTCCTGCCCAACGCGTATTTTTCCTTAACCTAATTGTCATCAATATCTTCTAACGGGAGTCCAAGGAAACTAGCAGTTTCAATAGGATTGGACCAAAGAGAGATGGGTGTTAGAAGAATGGGCTCAAATGAGCAAGAAAATAAGTGATTGGTATTGTGGGGGGATGAGCCGCATGCCGGACATACATTCGGCACATCAGGGTTCAGTCTAGATATGTAGGAGTTTAACCTACTACAATATCCAGAGCGTAATTGAGCCAGAGTGACCCTTGTCTCTCGAGGAAGATGACGCTCCTCTTCAGAAATGCCAGGTGTTGCGGCATGTAAGACATTGTTTAGCGGACAGAGCGCAGAGTAATGGCCAACAGACGTTTTATGGATATGCCCCAAAGCCTGTTTGTGCACCTGTAGATCAAACGGCGTTGTTATATAGTGACGGATCTCATCAAAATGTTTACGTAGATGCGACCTTATGGTCCTAGGAGGCGGAATGAGTTCAAGCAGTTGTCTACCGGGATGCTGTGGTTTACAGCAGTTCAGTAGGTACTGCTTGTTTAGCATTTCATTATGCTCCCTAACTGGAAGCATTTCCACCTCATTATGTATATGAGATATAGGTGACATAAGGACGCACCCCGTAGCGGTTCTGAGCGCGGTGTTTTGACAGGCCTGAAGCTGATTCCAGTGAACGTCTGCAAGCCCCGGCGACCATATCGGCGACGCATAGTTCAGGATCGGCCGACCAATTGCCTTGTACGTTACCAACAACGCTTCTTTGTCTTTACCCCAAGTACTGCCGGCTAGTGACTTGAGGATTTTGTTGCGGCTCTGTAATTTTGAGACAATTGCGGCTGAATGGGCAGCGAAAGTGTGCATGGTGTCAAAGGTCACTCCTAAAATTTTTGGGTGAGCGACAGTAGGTATTTTATGATCACCTACATAGATTTCTAATTCCATGCCAACCTGCGCCGTCCACGTCGTGAATAAGGTCGCCGAAGACTTTGTTGGCGACAATGTCAAGGTTCGGGCAGTAAAGAACTCGACTAGAGAGGGGAGATAACCATTTATTTTGGCGCACAGCTCATCAACGGAAGTACCAGTTGCCAATATCGTGCAATCGTCTGCGTAAGAAACAATCGTAACTTCTTCTGGTGGAGGAGGAAGCTTCGAAATATAGAAGTTAAACAATAACGGGGAGAGGACACCACCCTGTGGTACCCCTTGTTTTATCTTCCTGGCTTTAGATTTTTTGTTTCTAAATACAACAGACGACCGACGACCACTGAGATAATTGGCGGTCCAACGCTTTAGACAGGGGGGGAGTGACGAGTCTTCCAAATCAGCTACAAGTTGCCCATGATTTACTGTGCCAAAAGCTTGACTCAAATCAAGTGCAACTAGAACCGTCCTGTCATTAGGCCTATTTTGATTAAGACCGTCAGTTATCTGAGTGTTTATGACATTTAGAGCAGATGTTGTGCTCCTACCCTTCCTGAAGCCATGTTGGTGCTCGGCTAACATCAAGTGTGATGTGTAGAGCGTGAGTAGGACCGCCTCAAGTGTCTTTACTACTGGCGAGAGGAGTGATATCGGGCGATATGACTCCCCAACGTTAGCTGGCTTGCCAGGCTTTAGTAGTGGGATCACAGTTGCCTGCTTCCATTTGTCGGGTATGACAGCTGTGATCAGAGACAAATTGAAGACGGCCGTTAAATATTTGACTCCCGCTAGGCCGATGTGTTTTAGATGCACCATGGCTATGCCATCAGGGCCGATGGCTTTAGAGTTTTTGGCCTTCCGGATGGCCTCTTGAACCTCTGTAGCGGTGATGGGAACGGGGGCATAATTTTTGTGTTTATGCGCACGCCTGAAGATTCCACGTCTAGCCCTGTCTTGCGCAGGGTGTGGGACATATTGTCGACAAAAAGCCTGTGCACATTTCCTGGGGTCATTTATTGTCTTGTCACCAAAGGTAATGTCGACATTTTTTGGTGGACCCGAAGGATTCGACAAGGACTTGACGGTGGACCATAATTTCCCAACACCGGTAGAGAGGTTACAAGACCTGAGGTGCTCCTCCCATTTGGTTTGTTTGTGTTCGTTAACCAGCCTTCTGATTTCCACGTTGAGATCACCGATCTGTGGGTCAGATGGATCGATGTTGCGTATGAGGTCACGTTCGTTGGCCAAGGCTGCGGCCTCAGCTGGGAAGTTAGGCCTGATATCTTTTATCCTACCAGCTGGTATGAAACGGGCTGTAGCCTTTTTAATGACCTCACGTATGTTGCGCTCGCCAACGTGTACGTCAGTGGGAATGGGAAGATCACCAAAGGAGCTCTCCGTGAATTCCAAAAAGCCGACCCAATTGGCCTTTTTGAAATTCACGTAAGTACGTTTCTCCGACGTGATAAAATCCGTGGCACGATCGACAGACAGGATGATAGGCAGGTGGTCGGATGACAGGGCCACCATAGGTTGCCAGTTGATGCTGTTAATTAACCCCGGGCTAACAATAGTTAGGTCCGGGGAGCTACTGCAGTTAACAGCCATCCTAGTTGAGGAGTCTCCGTTCACAGTACAGAAAGAGGAGTTATCAATTTGCTCGGCTAATTCCCGTCCTCTGCCGTCCACCGAAAGGTGTGAATGCCACATATCATGATGGGCATTAAAATCGCCCATGATGATACGGTTATCGCCACAAAGAAACGCCCTAAGGTCAGGACGATAACTTCTGGGGCAGCAGGTGACGGGAGGAATGTATATATTGATTAGCTCGAGATCAACGCCACCAGCTTGTATAACTATACCTTGACACTCTAAAGGTAAGTCACTTTGGTCAGTGTTGATATCAAATTCCCTATACTGCACCGTATGGTGTACAAGGAACGCAAGACCACCTCCGCCGTCTGTACGATCATGCCGGAGTACGTGGCAGCCTCCACTCGCTCGGAGGTTCGAGTGGGGGCCAAGTTTTGTCTCCTGGATTGCAGCAATTTTGATTTTATGTAGCTGCATAAATGTGGTTATCTCCGCTATCTTGCCGGTCAAGCCGTTGCAGTTAAATTGCAACAATTTAAATTGCGAAGGAGAGGCAATGGCCACTCTGGGAGTTAAAGACTGATGTGTTCGCCTAGATGGTGGTAGGTTATGTCGCGATATTGATCTCCGTTGCAGTCCTGAAGCCGGCGGAATTCGTTCACTATTAGATGAGTGTACTTCCGTCGGCGTTGAGGGCTGCACAACTCGACAGCAAGGCGCGACAAACACATCAGTCCAAAGATTTCTGTTTGCGAGCCCAGAACATATGCGTAGGTGACACAGGCCTAGGCAGGAGTTGCACTTGACCGATGCCACAGACGCATATATCCTGTGCCGACATACAGTGCACGAAGAGTGAGGGACCAGAAGTTGATGGACTTGACTTTCATTCGTGCTAGTGCCGGAAGAAGTTATTAAAGAGTTTAGAGACGGGGGCTGAAGCTCAGTAGTGCTACAAGCATCAACCGATGTGCTACGAAGAAAGTAGCCATGAGTGGGTGCTTGTGCTGTTGATGCACTAGGAAGTAAGCTACAGCCGGGAACACATATATTCTGCTGGGCAATATAATTATTGCAGGTCGTGGAGACTTGATTATTATTAGAGGGCGATAAAGCAACATATGAGCGTCGCTTGCCTCGGGACGTCCTACGACGTGAACAGCAGGGCGCCACAAAATTTTTATAGAAACTAGTGGGCCGATGTGCTTTCGGATCTAGTCCGGAGCAACTTGATTTGTGCAACCAACCTTTGCATGATGCACACTGTACTGAGTGTGATCGTCTTGTATATATTTTCTTCCGACAAACGCAGCAGAACCATTCTCTTGGGCCAGGATTTGGCTCAATGCCAGCCCGGATCAAGAGAATAAGGAGCAGCCGTGCTGCAAGGGGCTGTTCCGGGGATGACAATAGGTGAGGGAATCGTGACGCGTTAGACAGGGTCACTTCGAAATGTATTGCTCTTGGCCGAGTCATTATAAAAAAAAACAACCCGGGTCGTTTCGGTACGAAGGGTATTGTACAGGTACAAATACCGTTCTCGCAGAACCGGCAATACGTGAAACGGCCGACTCGTAGTTGCCATCGCTGTCGATCCCCCCCTTGATTGTGGAACGGAGGTTGTCCTCCGGCGTTGTTGTTGCTTTCTCGCCTGCTCCTCCATAGCTCTCCTTTGCTGAGGAGTGAAATTTGGCGTTGTTTGTTTTTTAGATTTTTCGTTTTTATTCAGGTTATTCGAGTTCATCTTGTTCGTACGACCCATCACCGGACAAGGCCAGCTTAGGGTCAAGGGAAGAGTAGGGGAAAATGTGTCGTCCGCCGCGGCAGAGCCCCGTACCGCGGTAAGGCCGTGCTTACTCTCTGAGGCGACCCGGTATCAGAGAGGCTCCGTTCAAATACAGCCACGATTTGCCTCCCGGCTGCAAACGTCCAATGGGCACGTGGTCGCATAACACCCTGGATTGGGAGGGGGAAGATCTTTGTCGTCGCGCCAGAGAGGCTAGGCTGCTCTCGTGATGAAGTGCCGTACGGAGCTATGATCACAAGGGCAGCGTAGCCCTGTGGCTATCGACTTAAGCCCTCGTACCGCGGCAAGGTATCCACCCTTCACAAATAGACTACTGTGTTTGAAAAAATTTCGCAACTTCGATCTTATATCATCAATAATTATAAAAAAACCCAAATTGAATAAGCGGTTATCGCATTTCTATAATGGGTGGTATGTATGCATTTTTAAGACCTAAAATTATTATTTCAAATGTTTTTCTGTCAACTAAAAATATTCGCAGCAATTTTTTTTCTCGAAAATACGAGATCACAAACATAAAAATTTAAAAAAAGTCAAGATAAGAAATATTTATATATTGAAAAAATAAAAACAATTTTCAATGACAAAAAATAAAAAAAAGTTTGCCCGATAGCTGTACTTGAACCATCAACCGCTCGACCACTACCCCCGACGCTTCCCACTGGGCTATCGCTTTATGTACAAATTGATTGTCAGATAACCAATTCAAGTGGTATAAGAAATTTTCATTCGCTTATTACAGATAAATGAAGCAGTATTAGTTAAAATTTAAATGCTTATGCACTTCTTTAGAGGAATACCAACTAATCCATATGCATTAGGGTGATTAAAAAAAAATGTCGACTAGGCCTTACCCCCTAAAAAGTTAGGTATTGATGAGAAAATAAGCCTTGCAAAAAATTAGCGCTCTAACTTAACCCTTTTTTTCGCCCTTTCCCATACATTTTGTATGGGGAAAAATGGTATTTTTTTCAAATGGAATTTTCTTTCAATTTTTGTCTGTAATTATTTTAATAGTTAAGATAACCGCACATGGCATACCATTTTGGAAGCTTCAAAGCTTCAACTTTAAGAGTATTTAAAAATATTTTGAAAAAAGGTTCAAAAATTGAAAGAAAATTCACTTTAAAAAAAATGCCATTTTTCCCCATACAAAATGTAGGGGAAAGGGCGAAAAAATAGCCACCCCTAAAGGTTAAGTTAGAGCGCTAATTTTTTGCAAGGCTTGTTTTCTCATCAATACCTTTAGTTTCAGGGGGTAAGACCGAAAAAAGAACCACATTTTTTTTATTTGAATCACCCTAATGTACACTTAAACCACATTTTGACTAAAATTGATATTTTAAATGAGTTTTTTTTTTTAAAGAGCTCGGGGAAAAATGCTGAAACTCAACATATCATCTTATTTTATTTCTTATTAGAGCTGCAAAACTATCGATGGTATTTTCGATAGTATCGATAGTTTTTTTTTTGGCGATGTATTGATTTTGCGATAGTCGATAGTTTCGATAGTGTCAGTGCAATGAAAATTTGTGATGCGTATAATATTAAGTGACGCTGTGATCGTACTTATTTAGAAATTAACGCTCAAATTGCAATATTTGTAATTTTTTACTTTTTTTGGCACATGTACATGTAAATTATGTATGGATATGATCGGAGTTGAAGTTCCTCCAAACTTAAATTACGATAGTATACGCTAGTTTCGAACTATCGATAGTATTTTTGCAACTATCGAATTATATCGAATGGCGCCACTATCAATGTTTTGCAGCTCTAATGCATATTTGAGAATTCAAAAGAAACAAGTAAGGAAAGCTGTCTTCGGCTGTGCCGAAAGCTAAATACCTTTCATGAATAAGCGTCACGATTTTCACTGTTTGATCCCCAGTACAGCATGTGTGAATTTAACTTTAGCTCATACCGAAATTATCGGAGCTATCGATTATATGGGGGCGATGTGTTATATTGGTCCAATCTCATTGATTTTTAACATCGACATTCCACATTCTAAAATAGCAACAGTTACGAAATTTCACGTTCCTACCGATATAATTACAGGAGTTATCTACCAAAATCCGTCCATCGGAACAATCGATTGTATGGGGGCTATGTGAAATAAAAACAAGTAAGGAAAGCTGTCTTCGGCTGTGCCGAAGGCTATATACCTTTCATGAATAAGCGTCACGATTTTCACTGTTCGATCCCCAGTACAGCCTGTTTCAATTTAACTATATTTACTATACACATTACACATCTTTGTTATAATTTAAAAAAAACTTACAAAATAATAGGATCCGAGTTATCGGAACAATCGATTGTATGGAGGCTATATATTATACGTGTTCAATTGTACTGACTTACACTATACACATTACATATGTAGAAAGTACTAAAGGTGAAATATTTTACGTTCCTAACTTTTTAAATGCGGAAGTATTGGCCAAAAAACCTTATATCGGAACAACCGGTTGTATGGGGCTAAATATATGTTATATTTACCCGATCTTCTTGATTTTCCTCTACACACTACATAAATTGAAAGTACACAAGTTGCAAAATTTTATGTTCCTAACTTTTTAATTGCAGAAGTTTTGGCCAAAAAAACCTTATATCTGAACAATCGGTTGTATGGGGGCTATATGTTACATTTGCCCGATCTTGTTGATTTTCACTATATACACTACATAAATAGAAAGTACTCGAGTTGCAAAATTTTACGTTCCTAACTTTTTAATTGCAGAAGTTTTGGCCAAAAAACCTTATATCTGAACAATCGGTTGTATGGGTGCTATATGTTACATTTGCCCGATCTGGTTGATTTTCACTATATACACTACATAAATAGAAAGTACTCGAGTTGCAAAATTTTACGTTCCTAACTTTTTAATTGCAGAAGTTTTGGCCAAAAAACCTTATATCTGAACAATCGGTTGTATGAGGGCTATATGTTACATTTGCCCGATCTTGTTGATTTTCACTATATACACTACATAAATAGAAAGTACTCGAGTTGCAAAAATTTTACGTTCCTAACTTTTTAATTGCAGAAGTTTTGGCCAAAAAACCTTATATCTGAACAATCGGTTGTATGGGGGCTATATGTTACATTTGCCCGATCTGGTTGATTTTCACTATATACACTACATAAATAGAAAGTACTCGAGTTGCAAAATTTTACGTTCCTAACTTTTTAATTGCAGAAGTTTTGGCCAAAAAACCTTATATCTGAACAATCGGTTGTATGGGGGCTATATGTTATACTGGTCCGATCTTGTCAGTTCCGACAAATGATTCCTATATTACAAAATGGTGGTCAGCCAGATATCTCAAAAATTGAGGGACTAGTTTGCGTTCAAACAGACAGACGGACAGACGGACATACGGACATGGCTAAATCAACTCATCTCGTCATCCTGATCATTTCGGTATACTTATTGATGGGTCTATCTCTTCTTCTTCTCATATTTACAAACATCGGACCAAAGTTATAATACCATTTCATGTTCATGAAAGGTATAAAAAAAAAAAAAAACTAATGGCGGCGATATACCAACAGGTTATCATAACCTCTAACGAGATTTTTAGCCGAGCTTCTCTTTCCAACTTGTGGTGTGTTGCTTTTTGAGTTTTTCCTACAAGTTGGCGGGACCTACAGTTTTTTGCCGACTCCGAACGGCACTTGCAAAGCAAATGAATTTTTTGCTGAGAAGCTGCTCATGGCAGAAATACACCCGGAGAGTTTGCCAAACTACTGCCGAGGGGCGACCCCGTTTTAGAAAAAGTCTTTTTCTAAATAATTTTTGGTGTTACTTTTGCCGGGCATCGAACCGCCACGACTTGGTGTAGAAGGCCGAACACTTAACCGCTACACCACGGCGGCCGCCAGCTATGTGAAATATTTATCCCATTTCAATGATTTTCAACATCGATATTTTACATATAAAATTAGCGATGCTTCCAAAATTTCACGTTCCTACGTGTTTAATTACAGGACTTATAGCCCAAAATCCGCTTATCGGAATAATCGATTGTATGGGAGCTATGTGAAATATTTATGCCATCGCAATGATTTTCAACATCGATATTTCACATATAAAAATAGCAACACGTCCAAAATTTCACGTTCCTACGAGTTTAATTACAGGAGTTATAGCCCAAAATCCGTTTATCGGAATAATCGATTGTATGGGAGCTATGTGAAATATTTATCCCATCTCTATGATTTTCAACATCGATATTTCACATATAAAAATAGCAATACTTACAAAATTTCACGTTCCTACGTGTTTAATTACAGGAGTTATAGCCCAAAATCCGTTTATCGGAATAATCGATTGTATGGGAGCTGTGTGAAATATTTATCCCATCTCTATGATTTTCAACATCGATATTTCACATATAAAAATAGCGATACTTCCAAAATTTCACGTTCCTATCTATATAATTACAGGAGTTATCTACCAAAATCCGTTTATCGGAACAATCGATTGTATGGGGGCTATGTGAAATATTTATCCAATCTCGATGATTTTCAACATCGATATTTCACATATAAAAATAGCAACACGTCCAAAATTTCACGTTCCTACGAGTTTAATTACAGGAGTTATAGCCCAAAATCCGTTTATCGGAATAATCGATTGTATGGGAGCTATGTGAAATATTTATCCCATCTCTATGATTTTCAACATCGATATTTCACATATAAAAATAGCAATACTTACAAAATTTCACGTTCCTACGTGTTTAATTACAGGAGTTATAGCCCAAAATCCGTTTATCGGAATAATCGATTGTATGGGAGCTGTGTGAAATATTTATCCCATCTCTATGATTTTCAACATCGATATTTCACATATAAAAATAGCAATACGTCCAAAATTTCACGTTCCTACGTGTTTAATTACAGGAGTTATAGCCCAAAATCCGTTTATTGGAATAATCGGTTGTATGGGAGCTATATGTTATATTGGTCCGATCTTGCTGGTTCCGACAAATGATTCCTATATTGGAAAATGGTGACCGCATACCAAATTTCAGCCAAATATCTCAAAAACTGAGGGACTAGTTTGCGTTCAAACAGACAGACGGACATGGCTAAATCAACTTATCTCGTCATCCTGATCATTTCGGTATACTTTTTGATGTGTCTATCTCTTCTTCTTCTCATATTTACAAAGATCGGACCAAAGTTATAATACCATTTCATGTTCATGAAAGGTATAAAAATGGAGGAACATTCACCTTTTAATAAAAAATTCTTCAAACCCACCGTGATCTGTCAATGTACTCGTTAAATGTAGGGCGCCTGAAATTTATTATTCCAAAGACAAAGAGGCACGAGGACACACAAAGTGTAAGGCAACTAATTTTATATTTTAACATTCATTTGTTGTAAACCTTTTCTAGGAAAATAAAACACACATAAAGGTCATACGATCATACATGCAGCGTACACGCTTAAAGGTGGCGCACACAATCAACAATTTATATACTAAATGCGTAGTTTTATTTTGGCCCTCGTGTCGGTCTTGGACCAATATCCACAGAAGGAGGTTTCAGATTTCATAAAATGACGAAGGTCTCGCAGTCACCGGCTCTTTGTCTATCACTTTTAAACATGTGGTACCTTTATATAAGATATTCTGATTTTTGGAAAATTTACAGCTATTTGACAGCTACCAACTGTCAAATTATAATTTTTCTTGGCATAATCGGATTCAGCATTACATAAATAATATTATCCCAGATTTTCATTAAGATCGTAACACTACTTCTTATTTTTTTTTGTAAAACCATGTCTATCCAACCACTGTGCGGCGGAATCAACGTCCTTGCAGGCGAAAAGATCTGACCAGTCATGAAAGGAACCAATTTAGATCGTAAACCACGAACATTGTGGTAATTAACGACAATATCGTACGCGCGGGACTACTGAACAACACAAATTGGCGACCCATACTCACGTTGACGTCTGACCATCTCCCAATAGTCATTGCCATTGAACGACCGACGGACTTTATTACACCTGAGCATGGTAGGTAGGTTCAAGTGGCTGCCGCAGAGGCACACTTAGGCCAGTTTTGAAAGGCCCGTTGTGATACCACCAACACAAGGAAAGTCAGCCCCGGGACCCAGCCATATGGAAAATCCCTGAGTTGTTGGGATTTTCCACATAGCAGAATCCCGGGACTGACACTCCTAAACCGACACCGTTACTCCTCCTCGAACCACTTAGATGACTTTATGAAGCCCATCAAGTCCTTTATGTCCAGTTCCGCGATCTGGCTTAGGCTATCTAGGAACGAAACTCCCGAAAAGCGCGTTCTCGCGCCGCTTAAAGCCGGACAGTTGCAGATGAGGTGCTCCACCGTTTCCTCCTCCTCATCATCTTTGCAACTCCTGCAGCATCGTCGGTAGGGCACACTTAGCCTTTCTGCATGCCTACCAATGAGGCAGTGACCGGTTAATACCCCTATCAATATGCAGATTCCCTCCTAGTTAGGGCATAAATGCGTCTAGACCTTTTAAGATCCCATTTTGGCCAGGTTTGTTTCGATATCCGACACCCTGGGTATTGCAGCCATCTTTCGTTGGCTTGACGGAGTGTGTGCATTAGTTTGCATGTGGCAAACGGCATACCTAAGCGCTCTTTATCCCGAAGAACCTGCTTGGTCGTGCCCTGCCTGGCAAGCTCGTCTGCCTTACAGTTTCCCTCAATGTCCCTATGTCCCGGGACCCATATGAGGTTTACGCGGTTCTGTTGGGCCATCTCCTGAAGAGATCGACGACAGCTGAGCGTCAGTTCAGAGTTGAACGTGTATGAGCCATGGGATTTTATTGCCGCTTGGCTATCGCTGAAAATAGTGATATCTTCTCCGATAACACGTTTGCTTAACCAGGCCGCGGCGTCCCGGATTGCCGAGACTTCCGCCTGGAAGACGCTACAATGATCAGGTAGTCTGAAGGAGAGCTCAAGGTCCAAATCCCTTGAATAAACCCCTCCTCCAACTCTGCCGTCCAACTTCGAGCCGTCGGTGTATATGGAAGTGCCACCATTTGTTTCGGGACACCAATCCGTCCTCTCCCAGTCTTCCCTGCTGGGAATGTTTATTTTGAAACAGCTATCACCGACTGTAGTGGTCGCACAACGATCTGTGCTTAGAGGGAGAAAGCTGTAAGATTCCAGAATACTGGAGTGTCCAATAGTACCCGCACCCCAACTGGAGGTTTCTCTTAGGCACAGAGCTGATGCCGCTGCTGACCGAAACCCTTCCAGATCAAGTGGCAAAATGCCCAGAATGGCCTGAAGGGCTTCGTTGGGCGTTGTCCTTAGCGCACCGCTTATACAGATCATATTGGATCTATGGACTTTCCGCAACAGATTCAGGTATGTTGTCTTGCTCAGTGCCGGCCACCATACGACGACTCCATACAGCATGATTGGGCGAATGATGGCCGTGTAGATCCAACTGCATACTCTAGGGCTGAGCCCCCATTTTTTGCCAATGGCTCTTTCGCATGTGTAAAGAGCGATGCAAGCTTTCTTCTGGCGCTGAAGAACATTCTCCTTCCAATTCAATTTCCTGTCCAGAACTATGCCTAGAAACTTGGCCTTATCCGACAAGCCCAGGCGCGTGCCATCTAGTTCTGGTAGGCTTAGTGGCGGTATTTTGTACCGGTTGGTGAAGAGGACAAGTTCCACTTTCCCCGGGTTGATACTAAGTCCGCAGCGAGAGGACCACCTCGAAACCTCTCGCAGTGCTACTTGCATCAGGTCACACAGAGTTTGTGGGAACTTGCCTCTGAATGCAATAGCTAAATCGTCTGCGTATGCCACTATCTTCCCGCCCCCCAGCTTGTGTCACGTAGCAACGAGTTGACTGTGAGGTTCCATAAAAGCGGGGAAAGAACACCACCCTGGGGCGTTCCCCTTGTGACATAGCGTGATAACTCGACCGTACCAAGTGAAGAAGCTATTTTCCTTCCTCTTAGAAGTTGGTAAATTAAACCAGTTAGAGGTCTATCTACGCCCAGATTAGTTAGAGCGGAGTTGATCGCCTCCGGGCTTATATTGTTGAAAGCCCCCTCAATGTCTAAGAAGGCCACGAGACAGTAGTCCTTTTCACACAGCGGTTTCTCAATGACAGATACTAGGCTGTGCAGAGCAGTTTCTGTTGATTTACTCTTGGTGTATGCATGCTGATAGCTAGAGATAAGGTTGCTATCAATAGTCGTTGAAAGGTAGTCGCTTAGTATCCTCTCAAAGGTTTTTTGTACAAAGGACGAGAGACTGATCGGTCTGTAATCTTTTGGCTCGTAGTGGGATGCCTTCCCAGCCTTAGGGATAAACACTACCGTGGCGCTTCTCCAGGAGCCCGGAATGTGGTTGAGAGCCAGGCAGGCTGTGAAGAGAAATACCAGCCATTTAGCTGATGTCTCCAACGTGTTTATAAGTTGCGCGGGGATAATCCCGTCCGGCCCGGCAGCCTTATACGGTTCAAAGCTCTTAACTGCCCACCTTACCCTTTCCTCAGTGATGGGTATATTTACTGCCAGGTTTGTTGCAGATGCTAGTGGTGCGTCATGCAGATTCCCCGGAAAATGTGTATTCAAGAGCAGCTCAAGGGTTTCCTCTTCCGGGCTGGTCCAGGATCCGTCAGGTTTTCGCAAATAGCTGATGGCTGTTTGACTTTTCGAGAGGACTCGTCTAAGTCTCGCTGTATCGTCGACCTTTTCGACGCCAGTGCAGAAATTTCTCCACGAGGTCCTCTTCGCCTGTCTCAGAGCTTTTTTGTAGGCCCTTAGTTTAGCTTTATATTCGTGCCAGTGAGGCTCAGAGCCGAGGGTCTTGGCCTTGTTAAATTGTTTCCGGCATGATTTGCGGAGCGAGTCCAAATCGTAGGACCACCAATGTGGCCTGTGTTTACCGCGTGGTTTTGGCACTGGACGAGCCTGTCCTAGAGCATTTGAGAGCGCCGATGTAAATGTAGTAACAAGATCCTCCAGCTCCTTTACTGATGAGGGGGCTTGTGAGGGCAGTACTGGCAGGTCTCTGTCTAATATTTCATTGTGTAACTGCCAATTAGTGTTACGTGGATTGCGCTTCATGATAGGTTGTTCTACAATAAAGTCTAGAACCATTTCTATGTAACGGTGGTCGGAGAATGAATGTTCTTCCAGAACCCGCCATTTTCTGACCCACCCATAAGCGCCTTCACTACAGATAGTGAGGTCTATGACCTCCCTGCGGGTCTTAGTGATAAAAGTAGGCTCATTACCCACGTTGCAAATTACCAGGTTAGTTGTTAAGAGGTAATCAAACAGAGACTCGCCCCTGGCATTGATATCGGAGCTCCCCCATTGGACATGGTGAGCATTAGCGTCCGCTCCAATAATAAGATTACCTGTGCAGAAATTTGACACCAGGTCTTTCACCTCCGTTTGTGGTGGGGGTTCTTCGGCGTCGTAGGGCATATAGACCGACGCCACCGTCAGGCGGGTGCTGTCGACCGTTAGACTGATAGCGGTAATATCACCATTGGTGTAGTTAGGTAGGAGAAAGGAGTTCAACTCAGACTTGACCAAAATACACGTTCTGACTTTGCTCTCCTCGCTGGCTCGAATGTGCTTGAAGCCCTTAGTCCCCAATCCGCAGATTCTCGAGCTATTAACCCAGGGTTCTTGGATGAGGACCACATCCACATCGCCTTTAGAAAGACGACTACTTAAAGCAGCCGAAGCCACTTTAGATTTGTGCAAATTAATCTGAAGCACCACCAACATGAGAGCGCACAGACTTCCCTGCCGTCCCCATATCGTCGAGGTTTGCTCCATCCCGGAGGTTGCCTATCAACGACGAGTTGTTCCGATTAACTGCCCGATGTGGCGTTGCAGGAGTCCTGCCGCCTGTAGCGTTAGATGTTAATCGCTCAGCGTTGGCTGCTACCACCGTGACGTCGAGGACTTCCTCGTCCTGTAGGCTGTCCTCCATCTCCGTGTTGTTCACAGCACTATCGCCAAGGGACGTGGCGGATAACATGCTTTCCGCATCGGAATCCTCCGCTTCCTCTTCTGGTAATAAGTTTTCCGGTTCCCCCGGAGCAGCCGAGAAGGCAGCGCGCTGAGCATCAGCACGATATACGTGGATAACGATCTGGCCTACGCTGTAGTGTACTAGGCCATTGCACCTTTTGAGGGGCTCGATTGACTCTTTATTCATGGTGAACACCACCTGTCTGTCGGGCCCTACCGCATCCCCGACCAGATTGACACTCCAGTCATGCGTTGGGAGGGACGGATTCATTAGCCGTAGCATCCCGAGTATTCTCTCGGGTTCGTCAGGGATGGCCGGAATCCACGCCCTTGACCTTGGACGAGCTGGAATGTCCTTCCAGTCGACGACCTCTATCTTTCCGCCCTTGTAGACTTCACCCAGTTTAGCAGCTGCTGCCTTGTACAGTGCTACGGTTTTTGCATCCTCGCATGCGAGTAATTTAATCTGACCCTGGTGCCAACCCGCATCCGTTACTCGCGCCGAACTACCCGGAAACTCCGGAGCAACGTTGAGAAGAATGTTGCCGAGTTCATTTCGCACGTAACGCCACCGGTCCTTGGGGATGGCCAGACGGTCATTGCCTATAAGGATCCTGTCCTTGGTTACCTCAGCAAAGCTTAGTTTGCCCGCTCCAGAAGTATTCTGATGCCGCTTGGGAGGAGGAATTAACTCCAGATCCGATCTCTGGCGCTTGAAAGGGTTAACTTTTAACCTCTTTGGCATGTAAGAATTTTGGAAACCCGGTATAACAGCTTTCGCTAGCTCTACCGATTTACTGGAATTCGGCGACAGCGATTGGTGCTAGCTCTCATCAAGTCAATCTTATTCGATAGAGGGTTGGTTGACCGACTCGTAGTTGCCATCGCTGTCGATCCCCCCCTTGATTGTGGAATGGAGGTTGTCCTCCGGCGTTGTTGTTGCTTCCTCGCCTGCTCCTCCATAGCTCTCCTTTGCTGAGGAGTGAAATTTGGCGTGGTTTGTTTTTTAGATTTTTCGTTTTTATTCAGGTTATTCGAGTTCATCTTGTTCGTACGACCCATCACCGGACAAGGCCAGCTTAGGGTCAAGGGAAGAGTAGGGGAAAATGTGTCGTCCGCCGCGGCAGAGCCCCGTACCACGGAAAGGCCATGCTTACTCTCTGAGGCGACCCGGTGTCAGAGAGGCTCCGTTCAAATACAGCCACGATTTGCCTCCCGGCTGCAAACGCCCAATGGGCACGGTTTCTCATAACACCCTGGATTGGGAGGGGGAAGATCTTTGTCGTCGCGCCAGAGAGGCTAGGCTGCTCTCGTGATGAAGTGCCGTACGGAGCTATGATCACAAGGGCAGCGTAGCCCTGTGGCTATCGACTTAAGCCCTCGTACCGCGGCAAGGTATCCACCCTTCACGAGGGTGAGCATGGTGGTTCCCTATGTACAGTCACTTCTCAGAGCAGAAAACCCAGGACATCGCCATGGATCTCTGCGCAGTGGAACCACCCGGGGTTTTACCTCGGCCAAGGACTGTCACTTTCAATGTAACCCTGTTTAGTATGTTTTGTCCCATTCCGAAACTATCATCCTCCCCCCTTGCAGCAGGGCTGCAAGATATTCTTTTGTTACGGGCGGGCGTTGAGCCGAACCCCGGACCAAAAGAATGGATATGCAGTGTCTGTTGCAAAAAAATATATATTAAACGGTCGCATTCTGTGCAATGCTTCTCGTGTAAGAGATGGCTCCATAAATCTGGATGTTCAGGGCTTAACCTTAACATCCACAGACCCCGTACTTTCTTTAGTACTTTCGTGGCCCCTTGTTGTTTGCGCCGTCGGGCGTCCCGCGGTAAGCGCCGTTCAAGCGCACCCCTACCGCCACCTTCTAGTAGCAATACTAATAATAATAATAATAATGTCTTAACGACTAGCAGCATTTCTGCTATACCCGCCACACAAATTCCAGACTGTTGCTCGTGCCTTATTGCGTCAACATCACGCGCAGCAGCTCAACACTCTTGCTCCCACCGGAGCAGTTTAGACATGAGCAACTCCGAGCATCAGTCTCTGTCTGTTTCTTTGTTACACCCCCCCTCCCGTTTACACGTGAGTCAGGATCAACATCTTCTTGCACCTGTCTCGACGTGTACTGTTTGTCGGCAAAGATTATACACGCTCGCGTCATCGGTCAAATGCAATAACTGCTTAGGCCAATGCCACGTACATCAATGCTCTGGGCTCGCTAACAGGAATCTTTGGACGGATGCGTTCATCGCACCATGCTGTAATACGCCTCATCCTACGACGCCAGCCAACCCGGTTACACCTGGTCCACAGCTAACTAGGCTGAGGCACAGCCTTGGTCTTCGCCTACCAACACCTGGGCGAACACATCCGTCTCTCACGCCTTTGGTTAACTCGACATCGACCCCACCGGCGCACTTCCAAATCTTACAGCACAACTGTAACGGATTAACTGGTAAGATCGCAGAGATAACTAATTTGATGACGCAATATGACATAAAACTTGCCGCAATCCAAGAAACCAAGCTCAGTCCAAGGTCGGACCTCATTACCTATGGCGGATATAACATTCACCGGAAAGACCGTCATACGAGTAACAGGAGGTCTGGGAGGTGGTCTAGCGTTCATAACGCACAACTCTGTACAGTATCATCTATTTGATACCGACATCGAAGGAACGGATGATATCTTAGAAAGCCAAGGTATTACCATCCGTACAGGAGATGTCGATCTGCAAATCATTAACATCTACATACCCCCTGTCTCAAGTTGCCCCACCGGTTATCACCCTGACATTAGCTTGCTATTACGAGGAGATAACCGCGTGATCCTGGGCGACTTCAATGCGCACCACGACATGTGGCACTCAAACTTGCCAGCAGACAGTAGGGGGCATGTACTCGCAGAACAAATAGATGATACGGCTTTCTGTACATTGAACGGAGACGCCCCAACGAGAGTATCGGGTAACTGCTATAGTTCGCCAGATATTTCTATCGTAAGTGCAGGACTATTGAACAACACCAATTGGCGACCCATACTCACGTTGGCGTCTGACCATCTCCCAATAGTCATTACCATCGAACGACTTTATAACACCTGAGCATGGTACATACATCAACTTTACCAAGGCGGACTGGGACAGTTTTCAGGCATATACGGACGAATCCTTGGCTGCTCTATCCATTCCTACGGACGTACGCAAAGGCGAACGAGACTTCCGCAACATCATTGACTTGGCCTCTAGACGCTTCATTCCTGCGGGTCGAATATCCCGAATAAGACCAAATTTCCCCGCGGAGGCAGCGGCCATGGCTAGAGAAAGAGATGAAGTGCGAAGTCTCAATCCCGCAGACCCCCGTATAAGGGATCTCAACGCGGAAATTCGTAGGTTGGTCGATAAACACAAACTGGCCAAATGGAAACAACACCTAGAGCAATGCAACCTCTCTGACGGTGTTGGCAAATTATGGACTACGGTCAAAGCTCTATCTAATCCAACACAACACAAGGATAAAGTAGATATTACTTTCGGTGACAGGATGAAGAAGGACCCTAGGGGATGTGCGAACTCCTTCTGTAGACAATTTGTACTACATTCCCCACCCGATAGAGCTAAACGTAGAACCATGCGACAGGCGCGTAAATACAAAAACCAAAACACGCCCATTGTCATCACTGCCTCAGAGGTCAAGGAAGCCATCAGACAGGCTAAGCCCTCAAAATCCATCGGCCCCGACGGCATTGCCATGAAGATGCTGAAACATCTAGGCCAGGAGGGACACAAATACTTAGCGGCTCTATTCAATCTTTCACTGAACACTTTCGTCATTCCTGAAATATGGAAAAAGGCGAGAGTGGTTCCATTATTAAAACCTAGAAAGCCGGCAAACATAGGCGATTCATATCGCCCTATATCACTTTTGTCGCCGGTAGTGAAGACGCTATAGTCCATTTTGCTCCCGTATTACACCGCAAATCTGCACCTGGCTAATCATCAACATGGCTTCCGTAAGCTGCACAGCACCACCACCGCACTCAATGCCATTACAACGCAAATAAATAGCGGTCTAAATCAAAACCAACCAAATCACAGGACTGTGTTAGTGGCATTTGACTTGTCGAAAGCTTTTGACACAGTCGACCATGCCACTCTCATACAAGATCTATTAGAAACACAAATACCTGATGGGTTAAAGAGATGGACCGCTAATTACTTGAATGGGCGGCAGGCGTCGGTCAACTTTAGAAACGCAACATCAAAACCAAGACGAATTAGACAGGGGGTGCCACAGGGTGGTGTCCTATCCCCGACACTGTTTAATTTCTATCTATCGAAGATGCCCCCACCACCAGAGGGTGTCTCCGTCGTTTCTTATGCTGACGACTGTACAATAATGGCGACGGGGAAGGGCCCCTATACTGATGAACTCTGTAATAAAATCAACGGTTACCTCTGCGACCTTTCCAGGTTTTTCACAGAGCGAGATCTGACGATATCTCCGACTATATCAACGGCGACGCTTTTTACGACGTGGACGCACCAGGTGAGAAATGAATTAGACATTTTCGTTGACGGCACTAAGCTACCAACTGTCAGCCACCCAAAGTTATTAGGGATGACATTGGATAATACTTTCTCATTTGCTGGTCATGTGTCTGCAATGGTCTCAAAGGTACGTGGTCGCAACAAGATCCTCAAGTCACTTGCCGGCAGTACTTGGGGAAAAGACAAAGAAACGTTGCTGACTACATATAAGGCCATTGGCCGACCAGTCTTTGACTATGCTGCACCCATATGGTCGCCTAATGTACATAACACCAACTGGACGAAGTTACAAGTCTGCCAAAATACTGCCATCAGAACTGCTACGGGATGTCTCCTCATGTCTTCCGAGTCTCACCTCCATCAGGAGGCAAAACTGCTCAATGTAAAAGAGCATGCGGAAATGCTGAGCAAGCAATTCCTTCTGAACTGCCACAAGCCAGCACATCCAAACCGTCATCTTTTGGACATAGATCCGCCCCCGAGAGACATAAGGAAACATCTCCGTAAACATTATGATGAGATCCGATACGTTTCACGTATTGCCGGTTCTGCGAGAACGGTATTTGTACCTGTACAATACCCTTCGTACCGAAACGACCCGGGTTGTTTTTTTTTATAATGACTCGGCCAAGAGCAATACATTTCGAAGTGACCCTGTCTAACGCGTCACGATTCCCTCACCTATTGTCATCCCCGGAACAGCCCCTTGCAGCACGGCTGCTCCTTATTCTCTTGATCCGGGCTGGCATTGAGCCAAATCCTGGCCCAAGAGAATGGTTCTGCTGCGTTTGTCGGAAGAAAATATATACAAGACGATCACACTCAGTACAGTGTGCATCATGCAAAGGTTGGTTGCACAAATCTAGTTGCTCCGGACTAGATCCGAAAACACATCGGCCCATTAGTTTCTATAAAAATTTTGTGGCGCCCTGCTGTTCACGTCGTAGGACGTCCCGAGGCAAGCGACGCTCATATGTTGCTCTATCGCCCTCTAATAATAATCAAGTCTCCACGACCTGCAATAATTATATTGCCCAGCAGAATATATGTGTTCCCGGCTGTAGCTTACTTCCTAGTGCATCAACAGCACAAGCACCCACTCATGGCTACTTTCTTCGTAGCACATCAGTTGATGCTTGTAGCACTACTGAGCTTCAGCCCCCGTCTCTAAACTCTTTAATAACTTCTTCCGGCACTAGCACGAATGAAAGTCAAGTCCATCAACTTCTGGTCCCTCACTCTTCGTGCACTGTATGTCGGCACAGGATATATGCGTCTGTGGCATCGGTCAAGTGCAACTCCTGCCTAGGCCTGTGTCACCTACGCATATGTTCTGGGCTCGCAAACAGAAATCTCTGGACTAATGTGTTTGTCGCGCCTTGCTGTCGAGTTGTGCAGCCCTCAACGCCGACGGATGTACACTCATCTAATAGTGAACGAATTCCGCCGGCTTCAGGACTGCAACGGAGATCAATATCGCGACATAACCTACCACCATCTAGGCGAACACATCAGTCTTTAACTCCCAGAGTGGCCATTGCCTCTCCTTCGCAATTTAAATTGTTGCAATTTAACTGCAACGGCTTGACCGGCAAGATTGCGGAGATAACCACATTTATGCAGCTACATAAAATCAAAATTGCTGCAATCCAGGAGACAAAACTTGGCCCCCACTCGAATCTCCGAGCGAGTGGAGGCTACCACGTACTCCGGCATGATCGTACAGACGGCGGAAGTGGTCTCGCGTTCCTTGTACACCATACGGTGCAGTATAGGGAATTTGATACCAACACTGACCAAAGTGACTTACCTTTAGAGTGTCAAGGTATAGTTATACAAGCTGGTGGCGTTGATCTCGAGCTAATCAATATATACATTCCTCCCGTCACCTGCTGCCCCAGAAGTTATCGTCCTGACCTTAGGGCGTTTCTTTGTGGCGATAACCGTATCATCATGGGCGATTTTAATGCCCACCATGATATGTGGCATTCACACCTTTCGGTGGACGGCAGAGGACGGGAATTAGCCGAGCAAATTGATAACTCCTCTTTCTGTACTGTGAACGGAGACTCCTCAACTAGGATGGCTGTTAACTGCAGTAGCTCCCCGGACCTAACTATTGTTAGCCCGGGGTTAATTAACAGCATCAACTGGCAACCTATGGTGGCCTTGTCATCCGACCACCTGCCTATCATCCTGTCTGTCGATCGTGCCACGGATTTTATCACGTCGGAGAAACGAACTTACGTGAATTTCAAAAAGGCCAATTGGGTCGGCTTTTTGGAATTCACGGAGAGCTCCTTTGGTGATCTTCCCATTCCCACTGACGTACACGTTGGCGAGCGCAACATACGTGAGGGCATTAAAAAGGCTACAGCCCGTTTCATACCAGCTGGTAGGATAAAAGATATTAGGCCTAACTTCCCAGCTGAGGCCGCAGCCTTGGCCAACGAACGTGACCTCATACGCAACATCGATCCATCTGACCCACAGATCGGTGATCTCAACGTGGAAATCAGAAGGCTGGTTAACGAACACAAACAAACCAAATGGGAGGAGCACCTCAGGTCTTGTAACCTCTCTCCCGGTGTTGGGAAATTATGGTCCACCGTCAAGTCCTTGTCGAATCCTTCGGGTCCACCAAAAAATGTCGACATCACCTTTGGTGACAAGACAATAAATGACCCTAGGAAATGTGCACAGGCTTTTTGTCGACAATATGTCCCACACCCTGCGCAAGACAGGGCTAGACGTGGAATCTTCAGGCGTGCGCATAAACACAAAAACTATGCCCCCGTTCCCATCACCGCTACAGAGGTTCAAGAGGCCATCCGGAAGGCCAAAAACTCCAAAGCCATCGGCCCTGATGGCATAGCCATGGTGCATCTAAAACACATCGGCCTAGCGGGAGTCAAATATTTAACGGCCGTCTTCAATTTGTCTCTGATCACAGCTGTCATACCCGACAAATGGAAGCAGGCAACTGTGATCCCACTACTAAAGCCTGGCAAGCCAGCTAACGTTGGGGAGTCATATCGCCCGATATCACTCCTCTCGCCAGTAGTAAAGACACTTGAGGCGGTCCTACTCCCGCTCTACACATCACACTTGATGTTAGCCGAGCACCAACATGGCTTCAGGAAAGGTAGGAGCACAACATCTGCTCTAAATGTCATAAACACTCAGATAACTGACGGTCTTAATCAAAATAGGCCTAATGACAGGACGGTTCTAGTTGCACTTGATTTGAGTCAAGCTTTTGACACAGTAAATCATGGGCAACTTGTAGCTGATTTGGAAGACTCGTCACTCCCCCCCTGTCTAAAGCGTTGGACCGCCAATTATCTCAGTGGTCGTCGGTCGTCTGTTGTATTTAGAAACAAAAAATCTAAAGCCAGGAAGATAAAACAAGGGGTACCACAGGGTGGTGTCCTCTCCCCGTTATTGTTTAACTTCTATATTTCGAAGCTTCCTCCTCCACCAGAAGAAGTTACGATTGTTTCTTACGCAGACGATTGCACGATATTGGCAACTGGTACTTCCGTTGATGAGCTGTGCTCCAAAATAAATGGTTATCTCCCCTCTCTAGTCGAGTTCTTCACTGCCCGAACCTTGACATTGTCGCCAACAAAGTCTTCGGCGACCTTATTCACGACGTGGACGGCGCAGGTTGGCATGGAATTAGAAATCTATGTAGGTGATCATAAAATACCTACTGTCGCTCGCCCAAAAATTTTAGGAGTGACTTTTGACACCATGCACACTTTCGCTGCCCATTCAGCTGCAATTGTCTCAAAATTACAGAGCCGCAACAAAATCCTCAAGTCACTAGCCGGCAGTACTTGGGGTTAAACACAAAGAAACGTTGTTGGTAACGTACAAGGCAATTGGTCGGCCGATCCTGAACTATGCGTCGCCGATATGGTCGCCGGGGCTTGCAGACGTTCACTGGAATCAGCTTCAGGCCTGTCAAAACACCGCGCTCAGAACCGCTACGGGGTGCGTCCTTATGTCACCTATATCTCATATACATAATGAGGTGGAAATGCTTCCAGTTAGGGAGCATAATGAAATGCTAAACAAGCAGTACCTACTGAACTGCTGTAAACCACAGCATCCCGGTAGACAACTGCTTGAACTCATTCCGCCTCCTAGGACCATAAGGTCGCATCTACGTAAACATTTTGATGAGATCCGTCACTATATAACAACGCCGTTTGATCTACAGGTGCACAAACAGGCCTTGGGGCATATCCATACACCGTCTGTTGGCCATTACTCTGCGCTCTGTCCGCTAAACAATGTCTTACATGCCGCAACACCTGGCATTTCTGAAGAGGAGCGTCATCTTCCTCGAGAGACAAGGGTCACTCTGGCTCAATTACGCTCTGGATATTGTAGTAGGTTAAACTCCTACATATCTAGACTGAACCCTGATGTGCCGAATGTATGTCCGGCATGCGGCTCGTCCCCCCACAATACCAATCACTTATTTTCTTGCTCATTTGAGCCCACTCTTCTAACACCCAGCTCTCTTTGGTCCAATCCTATTGAAACTGCTAGTTTCCTTGGACTCCCGTTAGAAGATATTGATGACAATTAGGTTAAGGAAAAATACGCGTTGGGCAGGACTACACATCGTTACAACAACAACATCCGGCATCATATTACCTTGCCGTTTGATCTGCAGAATAATAAGCGGGCTCTAACCGACATCCACACCGAGTCGGTAGATACTTTTGTCGGATCTCTACCTGTGAACCCCGTTCTGAACAGTCCTCCACCGGATATTGCTGAAGAAGAACGCACCTTACCAAGGGAGACAAGAGTTACCCTGGCACAGCTTAGGTCTGGATATAGTGTAAGGTTAAACTCCTACTTGTCCAGACTTAATGACACAATCTCAAACACATGCCCTGCATGTGGTAGGACCCCCCATGATACTCTACATCTCTTCAATTGTTCATTTGAACCTACTCTTCTAACCCCTCTGTCCCTCTGGACAAACCCTGTTGAAACTGCACGTTTCCTTGGACTCCCCTTAGAAGAGCTTGACGAAGATCTTCGGAATGATCATACACTCTAGACAGGGCAATGCATTGTTAACAACAACAACAACAGGGTGAGCATGGTAACTTTACCAAGGAGGCCTGGGCCAGTTGTGAGTCATATACGGATGAATCCTTGGCTGTTCTACCCATTCCTACGGACGTACGCAAAGGCGAACGAGACTTCCGCAAAGTCATTGACTTGGCCTCTAAATGCTTCATTCCTGCGGGTCGAATATCCCAAATAAGACCAAATTTCCCCGCGGAGGCAACGGCCATGGATAGAGAAAGAAATGAAGTGCGAAGTCTCAATCCCGCAGATTCCCGCATAAAGGATCTCAACGCGGAAATTCGTAGGTTGGTCGCTAAAAACAAACTGGCCAAATGGAAACAACACCTAGAGCAATGCAACCTCTCCGATGGTGTTGGCAAACTATGGACTACGGTCAAAGCTCTATCAAATCCAACGAAACATAAGATTAAGTGGATATTACTTTCGGCGACGGGGTGGAGAAGGACCCTAGGGGATGTGCGAACTTCTTCTGTAGGCAATTTATACTACATTCCCCGCCCGATAAAGCTAAACGTAGGACCATGCGACAGGCGCGTAAATACAAAAACCAAAACACGCCCGTTGTCATCACTGCCTCGGAGGTCAAGGAAGCCCTCAAAATTAATCGGCCCGACGGCATTGCCATGAACATCTAGGTCAGGAGGGACCCAAATACTTAGTGGCTCTATTCAGTCTTTCACTGAACACTTTCGTCATTCCTGAAATATGGAAAAAGGCGAGGGTGGTTCCACTATTAAAACCTAGGCAAACATAGGCGATTCATATCGCCCTATATCACTTTTGTCGCCAGTACTGAAGACGATAGAGTCCATTTTGCTCCCGTATTATACTGCAAATCTGCACCTGGCTAGTCATCAACATGGCTTCCGGAAGCTACATAGCACCACCACCGCACTCACTGCCATTACAACGCAGATAAATATCGGCCTAAATCAACCTCAACCAACGGCGGCAGGCGTCGGTTAACTTTAGAAACGCTACTTCAAAACCTAGACGTATTAGACAGGGGGTGCCACAGGGTGGTGTCCTATCCCCGAAACTGTTTAACTTCTATCTATCGAAGATGCCCCCACCACCAGAGGGCGTCACCGTCGTTTCATACGCCGACGACTGTACAATAATGGCGACGGGGAAGGGCCCCTATACTGATTAACTCTGTGCGAAAATCAACAGTTACCTCTGCAACCTTTCCAGGTTTTTCACTGAGCGAGATCTGACGATATCACCGACCAAATCCACGGCGACACTTTTCACGACATGGACGCACCAGGTGAGAAGTGAATTAGACATTTACGTTGATGGCACTAAGCTACCAACTGTCAGCCACCCAAAGTTACTGGGGGCGACGCTGGATAATACTTTCTCATTTGCTAGTCATGTGTCTGCAATGGTATCAAAGGTACGAGGTCGCAACAAGATCCTCAAGTCACTTGCCGGCAGTACTTGGGGAAAAGACAAAGAAACGTTGCTGACTATATATAAGGCCATTTGCCGTTCTGTCTTTGACTATGCCGCGCCCATATGGTCGCCTAACGTGCATAACGCCAACTGGACGAAGTTACAAGTCTGCCAAAATACCACTATCAGAACTGCTACGGGATGTCTCCTCATGTCTTCTGAGTCTCACTTCCATCAAGAGGCAAAACTGCTCAATGTAAGAGAGCACGCCGAAATGCTTAGCAGGCAATTCCTTCTGAATTAGCACAAGCCAGGACATCCAAACCGTCATCTTTTGGACACAGATCTGCCCCTAGAGACATAAGGAGTCAACCCCGTAAGCATTATGCCGAGATCCGGCATCATATTACCTTACCACCGTTTGATCTGCGGAATCATAAGCGGGCTCTAGCCGATATCCACACCGAGTCGGTTGACACTTTTGTCAGATCCCTACCTGTAAATCCCGTTATAAACAGTCGTCCACCCGATATCGCTGAAGAAGAACGCACCTTACCAAGGGAGACAAGAGGCACCATGGCACAGCTTAGGTCTGGATACAGTGTGAGGTTAAACTCTTACTTATCCAGACTGAATTATACAATTTCAAACTCATTCCCTGCATGTGGTAGGACCCGCCATGATACCCCACATCTCTTCAATTGTCCAATTGAACCTACTCTTCTAACCCCTCTGGTCCAACACTGTCGAAACTGCGCGTTTCCGTGGACTCCCGTTAGAAGGGCTTGATGAAGATCTTCGGAATGATCATACACTCTAGGTAGGGCAATGCATTGTTAACAACAATTTAAAGGAGGAGGACCAGATAAAACACTACACCATTTCAAGTTGGATTTCAGAAAGCGTTAATTGGATTTTTGAAAGTGTCAATTGGATTTTAGAACTGTTAATTGGATTTTAGAACTGTCAATTGGATTTTAGAAAGCGTCAATTGGATTTTAGAATAGTCAATTGGAAACTAGAAAGTGTTAATTGGATTTTAGAAAACATAAATTGGATTTTAGAAAACTGGAAATTCTCCAGTTGGACTTTAGAAAGCGTTAATTGGATTTTAGAATTGTCTATTGGATTTTGGAAAGCGCCAATTGGATTTTAGATATTGTAAACTGGACTTTAGAAAGTGTCACTTGTATTTTAGAATAGCCAATTGAAATTTAGAAAGCGTCAATTGGATTTTAGAAAAGGGCACTTGTAAATTAGAAAGCATAAATTGCATTCTGGAAAGCGTCAATTGTATTTTGAAAATAGTAAATTTGCATTAATTCACACGCTACGTATACATACATAAGCATAATAGCAAAAACATGGTAATGAACAAGGAGTAGCATTATTAAAGAATACTTATCTATGTAAATGTACATACATTTGAAAGGTGAATATGAATAGGTTAAATTACATAGTTTAGGAACGAGTTATAACAGATGGTTAATACGGTTATTTTAAATAAGTAAGAGTTATAAGAAAAAAGTATACAAATAGCTCATGTAAAAAAAAAAATATTCATTCACCGAGCGGCATGTTCTCCCTTGCCATTGCAACAGCGTGAAAAATGGAGCTGTGCTGATCTGCTCTGGCGCAATCTCCTCCAGTTATCGTTGACTTAGCGGCGTCTATAAGCGTTTCTACGTACTGTAATCTTTGCGCGCATACCCAAACTATTAGCTTGCCTTCTCTAATATAATTATTTAATTTATTAACGTAGCTAGCAGGTTTTTCTTTGTTCTCTGCACTGTTCATTGTAACAAGCCGCACGTGAACAGTTTTGAGACTACAGCTTACCCTCGAGGTAGTTTCCTACGGTGGTCAGGGAGAGGACTACTCCGAACTCGCTTCGGATTCGCTCACGAATTTGCTTTATGGTCAAGCTGCACTTCTCCTCAAGCCACCCCAACATAACGTCAGCCTGATCATTCGTGAGCAATTTCGGCCTATTTCCGCCTCTTTGTTTGAATATTTTTTCCGCTACGTTAACAATTCTCTCCCGGTCATGCGATGAGGGTCGTATGTGCACTCTTCTATCGCGCGCATTCATTCCTGAGTAGGTACACAGAGTCAATCTAAAAAAAGTTGTGCTAATATCATATAGTTACCAGTTACGTCTATGCGACACAAAGGACACGCTCCTCGGTCCTCTACAATCGTTTGTACACAGGTTGTGTGAAAGAAATGTCCACACGGCGAAACTATACTGACCTCTTTGCCGCGTCCAACTGACAATTCGTAACTCCAATAGACGCTTTTCAAAATCCAATTAACTGTTTCTAAAATTCAATTGACTCTTTCTAACATCCGATTGTTTCTAAAATCCACTTGACCTTTTCTAAAATCCAACTTGAAATGCTGTAGTTGTTTTGGCAATGGTTTCAGTCACAGTTGTAGCAACAGGGAGAGGCAAAGTATCTGTAACTGTAGTTGACGGAGTCTCTGATACAGGTGGGGTGTACATAGGTGTGACTGGGGAGGCTAAGAAAATTAACATAGGCGAAGCGGAAGCAGTGCCACTATTAGTCGACATAGCTCTAACCTGCTCTGAAAACAAAAATGCCGGCCTATTACTCTGAAGATCAGAGGAAACACCGGAAGACACATTCACTACACCATCAGTAACTTCCTTGGCTGGAGCAGAAGATTGAGTCCATCAAGATTTGCACATTGATAGTCACTGTGTTTGCAGAGTTAAAAACTAATTGATGTTACTAGAAATATTTTCGGAGTTTTTATGCATTTTATGCAATTTAGAAAGAATTAAATTGAAGGAAGGAACAAAATTTCCGTTTTTGATATGAAGCCTTTCATCTTGTCTACTATCAAATATCATTCATCATGGCTTAATACTCTTACTCCCATATTCATAAAAAATAAAATTGGTTTATAAAGGTTTTTAAATGACATTTTCATACAAATTTTGAATAATAAGAGCTTAATAAACATTTTATATTTTTTATGAATAAGGGGGTTACTTTTTTATCAAATTTTACCATTGTAAACTCTTTAACTGTCTAGAAGGAGATTTGATGGCAATTTGGCAGCATTCTGTCGAGATTTTAGAAACTGCCCTGCTAGACAGTGATATGACATTCCGTCAGCTTTGTAATGTTGCCTTTGAAAACGTGATAGAAAATCGTGATGTAAATATAATACAGCTGATATTTACATCAAGATTCTCTATCACGTTTTCAAAGGCAACATTACAAAGCTGACTGAATGTCATATCACTGTCTAGCAGGGTGTTTATATTACTACGACAACAAGAACTATATAAATAATTTTAAGTACCTGAAATTCCCTTTCCGGGGTGCTGGATATCTCCCCATTGCTGCTGTAATCGTTGAGAATATAGTTTAATCCTGTCATTATACTCTTCATTTTCCAGGTTATGTAAATCCATGGCTCCAACATCAATCATATTCCTTTGAAAGAAAAATAAGTGTCTTATATTGTCGGCGCTTATAAATTGGAATAAAATTTCCAGAAATTGGATTTAGAAAATTCGCAATTGGCCCGTAGTCATAGCCAAAAGTCATTGTATGATTTTTAAGTTATAATACATTTGGACTGCATCAAATTTGGGGATTTCAAATGAGCCATTTCGACACCGTTTACATAGGCAAATTAGCAAGAATCCTTTGCCAAGACACGAAGCTATCGAAAGAAAATGCACTACCGTGATGTTTTAAATACTGGTAGAGTAAAAAAAATAGAAGATTCAAGAAGGCTTTCCTCCTCTTCACGAGGCTTTCCTCCTTATAAAAGAAACACCCCCAAAATATGGTTTCCGTGAAAAAAAAATTCATTAAAAGAAATGTGAAATGTTTGCTTTATTTGTGTAAGTGTTTTTACATACCATTACCCTCAACCAAATAGTGTATAAATATGTATTGTTGCTGTCTTCCAAAAATAAAGATTCACCTACTCCTGAAGAAGCTACAAATCAGTAGCGAAACGTCAAGTACAAAGTGAAGTGAACGAACTAATGTAGTTCTTACTTGCACTAAGCACCACTAGATCCACTAGCCTAAATAAATCCCTCAAATGTTGGCACTTTCGAAATATATATAGAGTTTTGTTCACCTGAGGATGGATCGTGTGTAGAAATCCACGCAAGTGGGGCAAGTTTCTGACCGCCATTCAACTGGGAATGGCCAGAGCGATTCTTCTATGTGCGGTCCAAGCAGCTCACTACGCCCGAGTCGTATCCTCTGGATAGCCACTGAACATCCGTTCGGTGGTGAACTGATGTGAGACGGCTCAACCTGACAAGGCCACTCCGACATAATTGGTTTAAGGGCTTGCCAGGGGATTCCAACAGCAGCGTCTGCACAGAGCCAAAAAGTTCACCTATAATCAAGGAGATCGACGTCTAAAGAGATCTAACAGACAGGCCTCAGATATGATAACTCACTTTTCAGATAACGACCACAGCAAACGAACTAGGACTACGATTAATGAAATCAGGGCATGTTCTTGGAATGTCCGAACCCTTAGCAGGGAAGGTGACGATGCCCGCCTAGTTGGGGTCCTCAAACAGGCAAAGGCTGACATCACCGCTATACAAGAAATGCGATGCACGGGGCAAGGTTATAAGATCATCCGAACCTGCAATGTCTACTGGAGCGGCCAAACTAATGAGCCCAGACTCGGCATCGGTTTTGTGGTAGGAAAGAGACTTGTGAAACATGTAGTGTCCTTCACAGCCGTGAATGAGCGTCTCGCCACAATCCGAATAAAACTACGATTTTTCACCATATCGTTTATCTGCGTGCACGCACCGACTGAGGGCAAGGACGACGTGGAAAAAGATGCATTCTACGCGAAATTAGAAGAAACTTATGAGCGCTGCCCCCGTCATTATATTAAAGTCATACTTGGCGACTTTAACGCCAGGGTGGGCAAATATTGTGTATTTGGGCCAAATGGATTCAGACTAATTGACTTCACCGGTGCACGAAATATGGTCGTAGCCAGCACCAGGTTCAAGCATAAAAAGATTCATCAAGCAACATGGCTATCGCTAGATCGGAAAACACGCAATCAGATCGATCAATTTGTGATAGACGGACGGCATGCTTCCAGCGTTATGGACGTACGTACGATGCGGGGTCCAAACATCGACTCCGATCACTACTTGGTAGCAGCCAAGATTCGTACTCGCCTAAGTACAACGAAAGAGGCACCACAAAAAACGCAAGGAAAGCTGGACGTCGAAAAGCTGCAGTCACAACAGACAGCCAATGATTTCGCAGAACGACTCGCGCACCTGCTCTCTGAGAGCACAATTCAACCCAGCGGAGTGCACGAGCAGTGGGAGCATATCTCCGGATCACTTCGTACCGCAGCCGAAGAAGTTATTGGATACCGGCAAATGCGAAAAAACAGTTGGTACGATGATAGAGAGTGCAAAGACGCAATGAAAAGAAAGGACGACGCCTATAAGGCAACGTTAAAAGCGAATGCAACGAGGAGCGTGTGTGAACACTACCGCGAGGTAAAGAGGGAAACGAGACGGCTTTTCCGGGCGAAGAAAAGGGAAGCGGAAAAGCGTGAAATCGAAGAGCTTGAAATGCTAGCCAGCAGAAGCAACGCCCGGAAAGAATTCGACGAATGACGGAAGGTTTTAACCCCGGGGCAAACTCCTGTAAAAATGACAACGGCGACCTGGTGACAGATGTTCAGAGAGTACTAGGGTTATGGAGGGATCACTTCTCTGCCCTTCTAAACGGAGGAACAGAGCAACATTCCAGAGAAGATGACGAGCCGGAAGCGGAAAAAATGGCTTTGGTGGCGAACGAAGGTAAAACGAAGTACCTGCTGGCATCAAGCAAAAAGTCAGCGCATTCGAGTCTTGGCAACCACGCCACTGTTGGCAGCAATAATTTCGATATAGTAAGGGACTTTGTATACCTAAGAAGCAGCTTTAATACCAACAACAATGTAAGCCTGGAAATCCATCGACGGATAACTCTTGCGAACAAATGCTACTTTGGGCTGAGTAGGCAATTGAGAAGTGAAGTCCTCTCTCGACTAACAAAAACAACACTCTATAAGTCACTTATCGTACCCGTCCTGATATATGGTGCAGAAGCATTGACACTGACAGCTTCTGAGGTGGCGGCTTTGGGAGTATTCGAGAGAAAAATTGTTCGAAAGATTTATGGATACCTAAAAGTTGGCGACGGCGAGTACCGAAGAAGATATAATGATGAGCTGTATGAGCCTTACGCAGGCGTCGACATAGTTCAGCGAATTATAACCCAGCGGCTTCGCTGGCTAGGTGGGGCGAATGAACGAAGACACTCCGGCCCAGAAGGTATTCTTATCGGCATCCGCCGGTGGAAGTAGAGGAAGAGGGAGACCACCTCTCCGATGGCAGGACCAAGTGGAGGCAGATCTGAGAACACGTGGTGTCTCCAATTGGCTCAACAAAGAACCGACTGGCGAAACATGTTAGACGGCCAAAATCGCCTAGGCGGTTAAAGGCTATTTTAAGTAAGTTGGTTCACCAGAGAAGAGGACGACATGTTTTCTTGCGGGAAGTTAGGTTAGGTGCAAGTGGCTGCAACAGAGGCAAGCTTAGGCCAGTTTTGAAAGGCCCGTAGTGATACAACCAACACTAGGAAAGTCAGTTCCGGGACCCGGCCATACGGAATTTCCTAACTTGTTGGGATTCTCCAAATCCTGGGACTGACACTCCTAAACCGACACCGTTACTCCTCCTCGAACCACTTAGATGACTTTATGAAGGCCATCAAGTCCTTTATGTGCAGCTCCGCGATCTGCCTTAGGCTTTCCAGGAAGGGAGCTCCCAAAAAGCGCGTTCTCGCGCCGATTAAAGCCGGGCAGTTGCAAATGAGGTGCTCCACCGTTTCCTCCTCCTCATCATCTTTGCAACTCCTAGGGCACACCTAAACTTTCTGCGTGCCTGCCAATAAGGCAGTGTCCGGTTAAAATACCTATTAATATGGAGATTTCTCTCCTTCTTAGGGCGTGAATGTCTCTTAGATCTTCTATGATCCCATTTTGGCCAGGTTTGTTTGAATATGCGGCACTCTGGGGATTGTTGCCACCTTTCGTTGGCTTGACGCAGTGTACTCCTTCCTTAGCTTGCATGTGGCGAACGGTATAAAGAACTGTTCAACCAAAATTGGTACACGCAAAACATCTTATATCATTAAAACCAATTTTCGCGGGAAAATGGTTAATACTTTATTCAAAAGAGTGATTCTTAAGCTATAAAAAAAAGTGAATACAAATTTTATATTTCATTGCTATATATGAAATTTCGAGCATGCCGCTTGATGGACGACATCAAACGTTGAACATCCGGTATGGTCACTTTGGCATCAAATTTGTTCCATTTAAGACGCATTGATTCAGCTTTATTGATTAAGCCTCCACTCCTCCTTAATTTGCATCTACCAATTGCCCAATATTTTTCGATTGAGCAGAGTTGCGGACAATTCGGCGCGTTCAATTCCTTTGGCACTATATCGCCAATTTTTTGTTTGTACCAACATTTCAACCAAGGACTGCCCTCGAGTATTGGAAACTCGGCCAAAACTTTACTGGATACCGGTGATGACGTATAAACGGCAATATGCAATTCTGCAGACACTCTTTCATATACAATTCAGTGGTCATTGTTGTTGATGTCACGTACGATCGAGCTTAAAGACCAAAACTGCATATTGCTTGCCAAATCATCACTTTCTTTTTTGCAAATTTGTCAAAGCTTTGAGTTTCTTTATAACGTTTTAATACCCTACAAACAGTTGTTTTTTGATACTTTATAGCTTTCGCTATTTTATTTCCTGACCAAGTTGGATTTTCCACAAATTTGTTCACAATCGTTTTCCGAACAGCTAATTCCATCGCGTGTAAAATTAATAACTGACAAGCAAATCAAAGCAAAGTTTAAGCATATAACGGAACGGTCATTGCCTACTAGGTTAGGTTAGATTCAAGTGGCTGCCGCAGAGGCACACCTAGGCCAGTATTAAAAGGCCCGTTGTGATACCACCAACACTAGGAAAGTCAGTTCCGGGACCCTGCCATATGGGAAATCCCGGTATTAATGGAATTCTCCACATAGCAGAATCCCGGGACTGACGTTCCTATACCGACACCGTTACTCCTCCTCGAACCATTTATATGACTTGATGAAGGCCATCAGGTCCTTTATGTCCAGCTCCGTGACCTGGCGTAGGCTAACCAGGAAGGGAACTCCCAAAAAGCGCATTCTCGCGCCACTTAAAGCCGGGCAGTTGCAGATGAGGTGCTCCACCGTTTCCTCCTCCTCATCATCCTTACAACTCCTACAGCATCGTCGGTAGGGCACACCTAGTCTTTTTGCGTGCCTACCAATGACGCAGTGCTTAGTTAATACGCCTATTAATATGGAGATTTCTCTTATCCTTAGGGCATAAATTTGTCTTGATCTTTTATGATCCCATTTCGGGCAGGTTTCTTTGGATATCCGACATCCTGGAGATTGCAGCCATCTTTGGTTGGCTTGGCGGAGTGTGTACTCCTTCAGCATAAGCTTGCATGTGGCAAACGGCATACCTAAGCGCTCTTTATTCCGAAGAACCTGCTTGGTCGTGCCCTGCCTCGCAAGTTCGTCTGCCCTACAATTTCCCTCAATGTCCCTATGCCCCGGGACCCATGTGAGGTTCACGCGATTCTGTTGGGCCATCTCTTGTAGAGATCGACGACAGCTGAGCGTCAGTTCAGAGTTGAACGAATAAGAGCCAAGGGATTTGATGGCCGCCTGGCTGTCGCTGAATATAAAAATGTCCTGTCCGATAGTGTGTTGGCCTATCCAAGCCGCGGCGTCCATGATTGCTGAAACTTCAGCCTGAAAGACACTGCAGTGATCAGATAGTCTGAAGGAGAGCTCAAGGTTCAGATCCTTTGAATAAACCCCTCCTCCAACTCTGCCGTCTAGCTTCGAGCCATCAGTATAAATGGAAGTGCCGCCATGAGTGGCGGGACTCCGATCCGTTCTTCCCTGCTGGGAATGTTGATTTTAAAACCGCTATCTCCGACTGTTGTGGTCGCACAACGATCTGTGCTCAGCGGAAGAAAGCTATAGGATCCCAAAATACAGGCGTGTCCAGTAGTGCTTGCGCCCCAGCCGGACGTTTCCCTTAGACGCAGAGCCGATGCTGCTGCCATCCGGTGCCCTTCCAGATCGAGTGGCAAAATGCCAAGAATGGCCTGGAGTGCTTCATTGGGAGTTGTTCTTAACGCACCGCTTATACAGATCATGCAAGATCTGTGTACTTTACCTAGAAGATTAAGGTTTGTTGCCTTGCTCAGCGCAGGCCACCATACCACAACTCCATAGAGCATGATTGGTCGAATGATTGCAGTGTAGATCCATTTGCATATTTTGGGGCTGAGCCCCCATTTCTTTCCAATGGCTCTTTTGCACGTGTAGAGTGCAATACACGCTTTCTTCTGGCGCTGAAGAACATTCTCCTTCCAGGTTAGTTTCCTATCCAGAACTGTGCCCAAGAACTTGGCTTTGTCAGCCAAGTTCAGGTGCACGTCATTCAGTTTTGGTAGTATTGGCGGTGGTATCTTATAGCGGTTGGTAAAGAGAACCAGTTCTACTTTTCCCGGGTTGATGCTCAGTCCGCAGCGCAAGCACCATGGGGAAACCTCTCGCAGTGCTACTTGCATTAAGTCGCACAGGGTTTGTGGGAATTTGCCTCTATATACTATAGCTAAGTCGTCTGCATATGCCACTATCTTCCCGCCCCCCAGCTTGTGTCTCGCAGCATCGAGTTGACAGTGAGGTTCCATAGAAGCGGGGAGAGAACACCACCCTGAGGCGTTCCCCTTTTGACATAGCATGATAAGTCAACCGAGCCCAGTGATGAAACTATTCGTCTACCCTTTAGTAGTTGATCAATAAGTCCAATAAGAGACCTGCTTATGCCCAGACTTGTTAAAGCGGTGTTTATAGCATCAGGGCTTATGTTGTTGAAGGCTCCTTCAATATCTAAAAAGGCCGCAAGACAGTACTCCTTCTCATACAGCGATTTTTCAATAACAGAAACTAGGCTGTGAAGAGCAGTTTCTGTAGATTTCCCTTTGGGGTATGCATGCTGATAGCTACAGATCAGGTTGCTATCAATAGTAGAGGAGAGGTAGTCATTTATTATCCTCTCGAAGGTATTGAGCACAAAGGATGAGAGACTGATCGGCCTGTAGTCCTTGGGCTCGTAATGAGACGCCTTCCCCGCCTTAGGAATAAACACTACCGTGGCACTTCTCCAGGAGCACGGAATGTAGCTAAGAGCCAGGCAGGCTGTATAGAGAAATACCAGCCATTTGGCTGATGTCTCCAGCGTGTTTATGAGTTGTGCGGGAATAATCCCGTCTGGCCCGGCAGCCTTGAACGGTTCGAAGCTTTTAACCGCCCACCTAACCTTTTCCTCCGTGATGGGTATGTATACAGCCAGGTTTGTTGTAGTTGCTACGGGTTCCTCATGCAAGTTCCCTGGGAAGTGCGTATTCGAGAGCACCTCTAGGGTTTCCCTCTACGTGCTGGTCCAGGATCCGTCAGGTCTGCGCAAATAGCTTGTGGCTGTTTGAGTTTTTGAGAGCACTCGTCTAAGTCTCGCTGTATCGTCGCCATTTTCGACCCCAGTGCAGAAATTTCTCCACGATACTCTCTTCGCCTGTCTCAGAGCTTTTTTGTAGGCCCTAAGTTTAACTTTATATTTGAGTCATTGAGTCTTCGTGCCAAGGCTCTTGGCCTTATTTAATTGTGTCCTACATGATTTGCGGAGCGAGTCCAGGTCGTAGGACCACCAATGTGACCTATGTTTACCGCGTGGTTTCGACACTGGACCAGGCCTGTATAATAACGTTATTTTTATCAAAAAAAAAAATTTTAAAATTTTGTTTTCAATTCGTTATTCAAAAGTTTAAACGTTTTTAGATCAAGGAAAAGCTTTTCATTTCATTGAAACCAAAATCAAAATCTCTAAAATTTTGTTTATTTTGATTGTTTGAGTCAGAGTATATTTTTCCATACAAAAAATGCTCAAAAAAATACTCGAACTTCGAAATATCCAATGGAAACGAAAATTCTTGATTTTGTTTTTGATGCTAGCAAAATCGAAATTTTTTTAAATATTTTTTTTGATAACGTTACTTTCAAAAAATTTTTGTTTATTTTGTTGTGCAGCCTTGCACTGGACAAGCCTGCTCTATGACATTTGAGAGCGCCGTTGCAAAGGTGTTAACAGATCCTCCAACTTTCCTAATGATGAGAGAAATTGTGGGGGCAGTGCTGGTAGGTCCCTAGCTAATATTTCATTGTGTAGCTGCCAGTTGGTGTTACGTGGGTTGCGTTTCATAACGGTGGTCCGAGAATAAATGAAATGATACAAATAGTGAGATCTATGACCTCCCTGCGGGTTTTAGTGATAAACGTAGGGTCGTTACCCAAGTTGCAAACTACCAGGTTAGTTGTTAATAAATAGTCAAACAAAGACTCGCCCCTAGCATTTGTATCGGAGCTTCCGGACTGGAGGTGATGAGCATTAGCGTCAGTTCCGATAACAAGATGACCCGTCCAAAAATTTCCCACCGGGTCTTTTACCTCGCTCTGTTGAGGAGACTTAACCAAAATACAGGCTCTAACCCTGCTCTCCTCGTTGGCTCGGATAAGCTTGAAACGTTTAGTCCCCAGACCGCAAATCCTTTAGCCCAGGGTTCTTGGAAGAGAGCCACATCTATGTCGCCCTGAGAAACACGACTGATCAAAGCCGACGCTGCTTCAGATTTGTGCAAGATTATCTGAAGCACCACCAACACGAGAGCGCTCAGACTTCCCACTTGGGATAAGTTTGGGGTCACTTTGGGACCACTTGGGATCAATTTGGGGCCACTTGGGATAGGTTTGGGTTCATTTTAGGATCCCTTGGGGTCGCTTTAGGTCACTATGGGATCACTTTAAGATCATTTTGGGATCCCTTGGGGTCGCTTTAGGTCACTATGGGATCACTTTAAGACCACTTTGGGGCCAATTTGAGACCATTTTGGGGCCAATCTTATGTCACTTTGGGATCCCTTGGGGTCGCTTTAGGTCACTATGGAATCACTTTAAGACCATTTTGGAGCCACTTAAAGGTCACTTTGGAATCCCTTGGGGTCGCTTTGGGTCACTATGGGATCACTTTAAGCCCATTTTGGAGCCACTTTGAGGTCACTTTGGAATCCCTTGGGGTCGCTTTAGGTCACTATGGGATCACTTTAAGACCATTTTGGAGCCACTTTGAGGTCACTTTGGAATCCCTTGGGGTCGCTTTAGGTCACTATGGGATGACTTTAAGCCCATTTTTGGGGCCACTTTGATGTCACTTTGGGATCCCTTGGGATCGCTTTAGGTCACTATAGGATCACTTTAGGACCATTTTGGGGTCAATTTGAGACCATTTTTGGGCCAATTTGGGGTCACTTTGGGATTCCCCTTGGGGTCACTTTAGGTCACTATTGTATCACTTTAAGACTATTTTGGGGCCAATTTGAGACCGTTTTGGGCCAATTTGGGGCAACTTTGAGGTCTCTTTGGGACCATTGAAAACAGTCCCATAATGATCCCAAAAACTATACATTATTTCATTTCATTTCATTTATTTATTTAAAGTCGACACAAACATACAGCGGTCGACTGTTAATATCACAAGTTATATTACACAGCAGAAACAATATTGCAAAAAGAAATATATAAGATATAACAAAAGTATTATTAACATAAGTCAAGAAAAGTATACAGTTATTAGTTTATTTATAATATTATTTGCAGCTAGCAGGAAGGCAATGTCTCCAATTATCTCTCTCAATTGATCGATTCAGGCATGTATAGTTGTATGTTGAAATAATTAGGACCATCTGGATGGTTGTAAAGGGCGATTTATTAAGCATTGTACGTAAGTGTTGACTGGAAAAGTTGTTTATGCTGTCGGAATGGACGCGATTCTGAGCAACATATATACTTCGAGTATACTAGGAGCCATAAGAGTTTTACTGGCGGAATGGACGCGATTCCGCGCAGCAACTAGATAGAGCTATTAGCATGTTGTTTCCTGCTGATTACTTGTTTATTTTAATTAAGGATCTATTAGTGGTGCTGGCGGAATGGACGCGATTACACGCAGCGTTAAAGGGTTCGAATATTATTGAAATACTGACAAACAATAAGGGCAAGTGTTCATAATGTTAGTCAGCAGATTGCAGACATACAAGTATTGCATTTTGTATCGAGGCAAAAGCGCATTCTAAGCTCATGCAGCTATATAAGTCGTTGTAGTATGAACACCAAATATTCAGAGGGTTGTTATTTGCAAAGATGTGACGACAAAGAGGTAATTGAAAGGGCACAAAGTGTCTGGACGTCCTAGGAGTAACAGCAAAACTCAGTCGGCTAACCAGGTCGGATGAGTCAATTTCACCAATAATCAGTTTATGGAGGAACATTACACCTAGTAATATCCTTCGATTTTCCAAAGAAGGTACATTTAAGAGGAGAAGCCTATTTCTATAAGGAGGTAGATGAATATTTGGATTCCAATTAAGACCACGCAAAGCAAAAATCAAAAATTGCTTTTGTGCAAACTCAATCCGCTGTATATGAACTTGATATAAGGGGCACCAGACACACGAGCAATATTCAAGTATTGGGCGAACCAGTGATGTGTAAAGGACTTTCGTGAGGTACGAGTCATCAAATTCTTTTGCCCATCTTTTAACAAAGCCAAGCACACCCATAGCTTTATTAGCTATAGATGAAATGTGCATATTAAAACTAAGTTTAGGGTCGAAAAGAACACCTAGATCAGTTACAACAGATATACGTTCCAAAAGAGTGTCGTTTAGTAAATAGGGTACAAAAACCGGCTTTACTCGATGAAAAGTCATTAACTTGCATTTCGAGCTATTCAGGATTAATAAATTAACTGAACCCCAGCGGCGGAATGACTCCAAATCGGCTTGAAATAGATCCCCACGGGAAGGTACGGTAGGCGAATATGTGAAACAAAGTTTTACATCATCCGCATACATAAGTGTTCGGGAATGAGCGATGATTTGGGGTAGGTCATTAATGGACAGGGTGAAAGGCAAGGGACCTACGTGACTACCCTGAGGTACACCGGAAGTTACGTCAATGGAGGTAGACAGAGTATTTTTAAACAACACCTGTTGAGTTCTGTATGTAAGATAACTAGTAAGCCATATTAATAATTGATGTGGAAATCCCAATAAGTCAAGTTTATGAATTAAAAGCGCATGGTTGACAGAGTCGAAAGCTTTGCTGAAATCGGTGTAGACCACATCCGTTTGGTTACCTTTCAAAAAACCGTCCATAACAAGAGAGGTGAACTCAAGCAAGTTAGTTGAGGTTGATCATCGGGGCACAAAACCATGTTGACACGGCGATAGTAAAGAACTACACCCATATTGCAATTGGCGTGTGATTATTTGCTCAAAAGCTTTAGGAATAGCTGAGAGCTTAGCTATACCCCTATAGTTTTCAATATTTGACCTACTACCTTTTTTATGTAAGGGTACAATAAAAGATTGCTTCCAAATTGTAGGGAACGCCGCAGATTCGAGAGATAGTTCAAACAGTTTAAAAATCGGGTTGGTTAAATGTGTGGCACAGTAACTCAGCACACAACTGGGAACGCCATCCGGGCCAGGGGATAATGTAGGTTTCAATGCCAGAAGGCATTGTAGAACGGTATTTTTTTATCTAAAACGGGTATGTGGATGCTATTAGAACTAGCTAACTTATAAGGGTAGGGACTGGACTGGAACCTATTAGATGTGTAAGTGGACTTAAAGAATTCTGCAAACAATCCAGAAATGTCATGATCCGAACTGGCACTCTTAGATCCAAGGAACAAGGAAGATGGAAATCCAGTAGTTTTCCTTTTTGAATTGACAAAATTGTAGAACATTTTCGGGTTATTAAAAAGTTGGGTTTTACATCTGTCTAAGTAACCTTTATAGCACTGTTGATTGAGCAACTGAAGGTTGGAGCGCGATACCAAATATTTGGAATAGTCAGCAGATGCTCCTGTTCGCTTAAAACGCTTGTATTGTCTAGACTTAATGTTGCTGAGTCTCACAAGCTGTTTAGACCACCAGGGCGGCTTAGCCGTGCCAACACTAATAAAGCGAAGAGGGACACAGCTGTCGAAAAAACCGCTAAGAGAATTGTAGAAAATTGAGGTTGCCGACTCGATGTCTTTACAAGCATAGAGATCTGTCCAGTCGTGGTTGGCAAACAACTCATTAAGCTTGACAAAGTTCGTTTTAAAGAACCATCGCGTACGGGGGCGGTGACAACTATACGCAGCACCAAGCCCCCCAGTTTGCACAATGTCCAAAGCTATCTCCAGCGTAGGATGTAGTGTATCTTCAGGAACGGATAACGGAGCAATTCGTTTAAGAGCGACCCCTACGTAGTCGTCCACAAATACCAGATCCAGTATTTTATCTTTAGAATTTTGTACGTTATTGATTTGTACAAGAGAAGTGTCCGAAAGGTCATTGAGGAAATCATGCTGAGGGATAGGAGTTAAAATGTTTGAGTCGTTTGTGCCGACCCAACTAATTAAGGGCAAATTGAAATCACCAAGCACCAAAAGGCGATCTGTATCTCGTAACTGACAATATAAAGTTCTAATAACTGAGTTATGCTGATTATATACAATCAGATTCGATTGAGGCGGTATGTACGAGCAGGAGATAAATAAGCAGGAACCAGGCATTGAAACTTTAACTGCAATGACTTCAATATCGGACACATTGCCTAAGACAACCAACTCAGATGAAAGACTTGAGTCAACAGCTATGAGGACGCCGCCTGCCCTAGTTTCACGATCATGCCGATAAACGACATAATTGTTGCAGAAAATCTCAGAATTAAAATTATCTGGTTTTAACCAGGTATCTGTAAAAGCAATTACATGGGCATGTAATGTAGCTGGCTGTTAGGGTAAGGCTAAGGTGGCATGGTGGCAATCCCGCTAGCTCGTCGGATGGGGTAGGTTTTTGCTCACCAGCCTTACCTACAGCTACACAAACAAAAAAAGGAGGTTCATGCTTGGTGAAATCTACATATGAGAAATGGAAAGAAAAAGAGAAAGGCCTGTCCATGTCAGGTGGAGTCATCCCACCCCTCTCATTCGTCGAACACGAACGACCTTGGACTCCACTTTGACTCCGCTCACCGAGTGGAGTCCCCTTGTCCTGACACTAGTCTGTCCGTTAATTATCGTCCCATGTTCCTAACTAGTCCTGTCTGTCACAGTCGCCTCATATTCACGTCCCCTCCAATGCACCAGTGCAACACCCACACCAATTGCAAGGTAATCTAGCAGGGCATGGTAGTTTGTAATTCACCCCATGCAAAAGAAAAAAAATTGATGAGTAAAACGACTAAAGTTTCGTTACGCAAATTTACAAACTTATTTTTATTAATAAAACCGGGAATGAAAAGAGTAATTAAACTAAGGTAAAAATTCAACACCCAAGCTTAAGTCTAAGTAGTCAAAAACCCAAGAGACTAAAAAAATATAACTTAAACACCTACCACTATGGGCTTATTTACTAAAAAGAAATCAAAATTCAAACGCCGAATCAAGCAGTAATTAACTAAAAGGAAAAAAATGGTTTCCGATACTGCAATAGCATGAGAACCAACAAAATATACTATAAATATGTAAAGAACATCCGAGGAAAGAAGAAAAGCAAAAAAAAAAAAACAAACAAAGAAAGGTTTGATAATTATAAAGAAGGGGGCTAAGAAAAAAATCGGGAAAATTCCGGCAAAGGCGGGTAAAAAGATACCCGAAGATAAGGCAAATAAAAAAATAGTTTTCGGAGATGCCGATTATTGATTAAAACGAAATGCTTAATAAATACAAAGGAAAGACTAACTTGGTAAAAAAAAGGCAATGACTTGGTATAGAATTAATGAGGGACTTGTAACGTGTTTCGGTTTCGGTTTCTGTTACACAGCTTGTAACGAAACTGAAACAGAAACAAAACCCCAGAAACAAAACCTGTAACGAAACTAAATTAATTTTGTTTCTTGTAACAGAAACCGAAACAGAAACAAAACTCCTTTGTAACAAAAGGTTTCTGTTACACAGCTTGTAACGAAACTGAAACAGAAACAAAACCCCAGAAACAAAACCTTTAACGAAACTAAATTAATTTTGTTCCTTGTAACAAAACCCGTAACGAAACTAAATTAATTTTGTTTCTCAGTAGCAAAACTATATTTGCAGTACATTAGGATGGATTTATTGTTTTCTGGTATATAATAAAAATGTATATGTCTGTTGCAACCAACTAAAGTAACTTCAGTCGACCTCTGAAACCTCTTGTGGTACATTTAACTTCCTGGTGTCACTGGACAGCTACATACTGGCGGGTAAGTACCACAATGGAACTTCAGTAGGAAAATCCGGGTCCTTGGCACAAACAAATGAAGTATCACACTTTAAGATCCGACAATAAATGCTGAAGATATGAAGAAAAAATATAACTGCACGACTATAGGCTTGTCTTTTATATTTTTTATTTTTAAAGGATATATAAAAACGCTTCATACATATGCATAGGGCAACGAATTGTGAAAAAATTAACATTAATACTTATCAACAAATATTTCATTTTCTAATAATAATTCATTCAAACTACTTTGCAGTGCATTATCATCATCATTTTTATAAGATGTCGAAGGAGGATGCTTTAGCGGGTGTAACATAGTTTTGTATGGATAAAGGGATGTTGGGAAGATATATATATCGTCGCTCGGCGCGCAATACCGCGTATTTGCAAAAAGCAATACCGCGTATTTGATGGAAGCCAAATTGTGTAGGAGGATATAAGAATTTACAAAAGAAGAAGCACTCAAACTGCAAAACATAGCTTTTTTTAAAATACGCGGTATTGAACAGCTCTATTTTAAAGAAAATAGGTTCCATAAAAGGTTTTTTATTTATTTATTTGTGTTTTTGTAGCTAAAAACGCAGGAATTTTAACGTCAATACATTAAGACCGATGAGTCCCAGTCAGGGTAACGAAATCTCGTTTTTGGACATTTTGGTATATACGCCTTTTTGTTTTTTGCAAATACGCGGTATTTCGGGCCGAGCGACGATATATATTATATATATAAATATTATAGGTCCATCCTAGTGTAGTGCAAATAGTATTATAAGAATGTTTAGAGTTCTGCTACTGAGAAACAAAATTAATTTAGTTTCGTTACGGGTTTTGTTACAAGGAACAAAACTAATAATTTTGTTTCTGTTACAAGGAACAAAATTAATTTAGTTTCGTTACAGGTTTTGTTTCTGCTGGAACCGTTTCGGAGTTTTGTTACGACTTTTGTTACAAAGGAGTTTTGTTTCTGTTTCGGTTTCTGTTACAAGGAACAAAATTAATTTGGAGGATCTGTTAACACCTTTGCAACGGCGCTCTCAAATGTCATAGAGCAGGCTTGTCCAGTGCAAGGCTGCACAACAAAATAAACAAAATTTTTTTGAAAGTAACGTTATCAAAAAAAAAAATATTTAAAAAAATTTCGATTTTGCTAGCATCAAAAACAAAATCAAGAATTTTCGTTTCCATTTGATATTTCGAAGTTTGAGTATTTTTTTGAGCATTTTTTGTATGGAAAAATATACTCTGACTCAAACAATCAAAATAAACAAAATTTTTGAGATTTTGATTTTGGTTTCAATGAAATGAAAAGCTTTTCCTTGATCTAAAAACGTTTAAACTTTTGAATAACGAATTGAAAACAAAATTTTTTATTTTTTTTGATAAAAATTACGTTATTATGCAGGCCTGGTCCAGTGTCAAAACCACGCGGTAAACATAGGTCACATTGGTGGTCCTACGACCTGGACTCGCTCCGCAAATCATGTAGGACAAAATTTAATAAGGCCAAGAGCCTTGGCACGAAGACTCAATGACTCAAATATAAAGTTAAACTTAGGGCCTACAAAAAACCTCTGAGGCAGGCGAGTATCATGGAGCAATTTCTGCATGTGGGTCGAAAGCTATTTGCGCAAACCTGACGGATCCTGGACCAGCACGGAGGGGGAAACCCTAGAGCTGCTCTTGAATACGCTCTTTTCAGGGAACTTGCTGTCGTCGATCTCTTCAAGATGGCCTAACAGAACCGCGTGAACTTCACATGGGTCCCGGGACACAGAGACATTGAGGGAAACTGTAAGGCAGACGAACTTGCCAGGCAAGGTACGACAAGCAGGTTCTTCGGAATAAAGAGAGCTTAGGTAAAGAACTGTTCACCCAAAAGTGGTACACATTTAAGAGATTCCTAAAAGGCCATTTGTATAGGGTACCAAAAAAATTTTATAAATTTTAGTAGGCAATGACCGTGCCGTTATATGCTTAAACTTTGCTTTAATTTGCTTGTCAGTTATAAATTTAACACGCGATGGAATTAGCTGTTCGAAAAACGATTGTGAACAAATGTGTGGAAAATCCAACTTGGTCAGGAAATCAAATAGCGAAAGCTTTAAAGTATCAAAAAACAACTGTTTGTAGGGTATTAAAACGTTATAAAGAAACTCAAAGCTTTGACAAATTTGCAAAAAAGTGATGATTTGGCAAGCAATATGCAGTTTTGGTCTTAAAACTCGATCGTACGTGACATCAACAACAATGACCACTGAATTGTATATGAAAGAGTGTCTACAGAATTGCACATTGACGTTTATACGTCATCACCGGTATCCAGTAAAGTTTTGGCCAGACTTAGCGAGTTTCCAATACTCGAAGGCAGTCCTTGGTTGAAATGTTGGTACAAACAAAAAATTGGCGATATAGTGCCAAAGGAATTGAACGCGCCGAATTGTCCGCAACTCAGCTCAATCGAAAAATATTGGGCAATTGGTAGATGCAAATTAAGGAGGAGTGGAGGCTTAATCAATAAAGCTGAATCAATGCGTCTTAAGTGGAACAAATTTGATGCCAAAGTGACCATACCGGATGTTCAACGTTTGATGTCGTCCATCAAGCGGCATGCTCGAAATTTCATATATAGCAATGAAATATAAAATTTGTATTCACGTTTTTTTATAGCTTAAGAATCACTCTTTTGAATAAAGTATTAACCATTTTCCCGCGAAAATTGGTTTTAATGATATAAGATGTTTTGCGTGTACCAATTTTGGTTGAACAGTTCTTTATACCGTTCGCCACATTCAAGCTAAGGAAGTAGTACATACTGCGTCAAGCCAACGAAAGGTGGCAACAATCCCCAGAGTGCCGGATATTCAAACAAACCTGGCCAAAATGGGATCATAAAAGATCTAGAGACATTCACGCCCTAAGAAGGAGGAAATCTCCATATTAATAGGTATTTTAACCGGGCACTGCCTTATTGGCAGGCACGCAGAAAGTTTAGGTGTGCCCTAGGAGTTGCAAAGATGATGAGGAGGAGGAAACGGTGGAGCACCTCATCTGCAACTGCCCGGCTTTAATCGGCGCGAGAACGCGCTTTTTGGGAGTTCCCTTCCTGGATAGCCTAAGGCAGATCGCGGAGCTGCACATAAAGGACTTGATGGCCTTCATAAAGTCATCTAAGTGGTTCAAGGAGGAGTAACGGTGTCGGTTTAGGAATGTCAGTCCCGGGATTTGGAGAATCCCAACAACTTAGGAAATTCCGTATGGCTGGTAACACGGCTTACAACGAAAGCTCAAGCCGGTGACAGTGTTGTTGCTCAGCAAAATAAAGTACAAAGGTTTGTGGAAAGTTATGGTCAAAAAACCGAAAATTGGCCCGGGTCCGGTACCAAAATTGGGGCGGGTTCTCTTCAGAAAAGCAAAATATTAAAAAAGCGCTTCCGGATTCGTGATCCTGAGCTATCTTCCATAATTCTAGCTAATTTATTAGAAGTTGACCCCTAAAGGAAATAAATAGCAAATTTTGGGGTTTGAAGTCTTCTTTGTGCTAAGATATGTATTTGATAGTAAATCTATACAAAAATATCGTACATACATGTTTCCAAAAACAAAAACGTTTGTTTTCATTTTCAGTCTAATTTCTCATTTCGAAGAAACTTACCTCAAAATTTTTCTGTAAAATAAATAAAATTTACTAGTTTTAAGTTTTTTATTTTGTGTTTTTTTTTTCTTTGATATAAAGTATAAACTGAAAGATTCGCTTAAAAGTTGCCCTAGAAGCTGGAGTGAAAAAGTTGTGCAACACAGCAACACTTTTGTGCAAACAAGAACCCTGTCTAATTGATATTCGGTGCTGCACAAAACGCGAGCGCAACGAAAACAACAATAGCAACCCAGATTTTTGACATGGATGTGTGTTTTGAAAATTGTGATTTGACGTGGAAGTGTGTTTTGACATTTCTGTCAAAGCTAGAGTTCACACTTTATGTTGTACACAATGCATTTTAGAAGCTTCAGAGCTTCAACATTAAAAGTAAGATTTATTAATCTTATTCGAATAAACGAATAAAAATATTCGTTCCAAAAAATTCGAATAGTTTGCCAAGTATTCGAATACTTGGCAACTATGCGAATAGTTGACAACTATTCGAATAGTTGTTTAGTCGCTATTGTCTTTTTTCGTATTCGAATAATACATTTTATTATATAATAAAGTGTCTAAGCTGAAGTTAAATGGTGGGCGGAGAGTAGTTTATTATTATATGTATTTAGTTATTGGCTAAGGAGTATGAGCTGTGGCACAGTGGTTGACGTACCCAACTCACACTCAGGCGGTCAGGGTTCGCATCCCGCCGCCGCCGGTATTTTTTAATTATTAATTTTTTTATTTTATTTTAAATTTTTAATTATAAGTGGACTGTATTTAATATTATTGTTGTTACTAAATGAGGGTGAGCGTTAGCACTAACGAGTTTGCAGATAGCAGCAAAAGCTGAATGACACTCAGCACTAGGCTCTGAGACAGGCATCTGGATGACTGCTCACTTTACCCACATTTTATTTATATAGGGACTGGTCCCTTCCAAAAGTATGCATAGGAGGCTAGCACAGTGCTAAAGCCACGATTTGTTGAAGCGGCTATAAGCTATGTATTCCGTAAATTCCATAAACTATCTGCGAATTACATTGGTATGTAATGCAGAAGATATGAAATGAACGAAATAAGCTTATGCCGCGTAAACATAAAGCCTTTCTTCGTTGAGTGCGGACGTGTTTTTTTAATGGCTTTTTTCAAAATTCGTTTTTTGCCTTCTAGTTAGCCTTAATTACCCTACTATTATAAGCAATAGTTTCTGCCGTGCTAAACCTATAGATCCTACATAAAAAATAGTGACAAGTTTTGCAATTTTTTAATAATAAAGTGCGTAATTTATTATTGACATTGCCAACTGTATTCATATTTTGTTGTGTGTTCCTATTTGCTAATCGTTTTGCTTTGTTTTCTGCTTTGCGTGTTCATTCTATCTGTGTTCACAGCCTGCTGACCGCCCAATCGTTGTCTCAGCTGTGCAGAGTTCCAGAATAACACTTTCTATTTTATTTACTGCCTGCTAATTATAAAATACTTATACATCCTACATAAAAAAATAGTGGCAAGTAGTGCAATTTTTAATAACAAAGTGCTTCCCTATTTAAAAATCACTCTGCTTTTGTTACTGCCACCGAGCTCTTTTTTGCCTGTGTTCACTGCTTGCCATCCGTGCAATCGTTGTCTTAGTTGTGCAGAGTTCCAGAATAACACTTTTTCACTTTATTTATTGCCTGCTATTTTATCATGGATGATTACTGTGGAAAATGTGATAAAAATTTTGGAAGATCTGAACTTGTAATGGTTCCGTGTAGCGGTCTTTGCACAAAACGTTTCCATCGCTCCTGTTGTGAAGGCCCAATGGCGGAATGTGATATAAAATTTTTCTTTTTCGCCGCTACCTAGTGGTTCGGGTTCCCTCTCTTCTGTCCCTCCTCCTCGTAAGCCTACTGATGGTGCTGTTACGCCCATTATACCTTCTCTTGTGCTTTCAACAGCCGATTGAATCCGTTCATCTACGTCGGATAATTCTGCTGTTTCTGCTGTTGATGACAACATTATACCGCAACCTCAACCCGCTAATACAGCGGAAAACAACATTGAACCGTCCACTCAATCCGCTATTACTGCAAATGGTGAGTGGCAAACTGTACCGTTAAGAAACAGGCGCACTCGTGATAGAGACAATACCAACAATTCCGATGAAAGGAATTCTGCCGTAAATCTCGAGGTGCGTCTGGGCGTTCGCCCAACCCGGCACCGCAAACCGATGTTATCAGGATGGTCAGTGGAGTTCCACCGCGAAGGGCTATTTTTGTTTCAAGGCTGCTGCCGTCGTTGACTCGAACAGATATCAAAATGTACGTACCCCTACTAGCAACATCAGTGTCTACAAATTTAACTTCAAGTATGAAAGAGAAGTTTCATCTTTCAGAACCTCAGTTCCTGACTCATTTTTCGACATGGTACTTGACCCTGCATTTTGGCCTAAACACTCTGTTGTACATTTGTACACAGACAAACAGAAAACTGATTCTGCTTCAAAAAACTGAATAAGTTAACTTCCTTCCCTACTTTTGTTGCCCATTACCAAAATGTCCGTGGCCTACGTTCCAAACTGAATAACATTTTTCTAAATAGCTTGACTTTTATTGCCTGTAGCGGCAGCCTGTGGGTTAATGCCACATTGTAAAAGTCCGAACTCCGCTGTATCTGTGTGGTTAACAGCAACGGAGTTTCCCTTGTATGTATGTGTTAGTAACGTGACGAAAGTTAAATACATGTATTTAGATGTATGGATATGTATCTGTTAGTATGGGTGAAATTGGCGTCGTGAAAGTATATCTGTCGTGTCCCGCTTTATCTGGATTTATGTATGAGTGATGGTGAAAAGCAAAATTTTCTGCTAATGGGGTACGATCTCAAAACGAGTCCATTCCCTATCTTAAATAGAAAGTGGAGTCCAAAGAGATAAGTGCGTTTTGATAGTTCGGGAGTTGATTAAAAAGTGAATATCATATACCTATACGAGGTCACAAAGTGTCTGTGTATGACACCGCAATAACGGGTCACAACCAACGGTGCCGGTATTCGACCCCTATCCAGGTACCGATAAAATAAAAAGTGAAAGTGTACTCTAAGGGGTCAAAAGGGAAGTGAAGCAAGCACAACACCAAAAAGAAAAAGAAAGAAAACAGAAATTTTCCCGTTAACCAAAAAGAAAAAAAGGTGTTTGAAATAGCTGAAAATAAAACTTAAATGTAAAATAAAGATTACTTGCTTCACATTCCCTGCGAACTTCAAAATTCCGATACCACCGATCCCTAAATCATACCACTTTTCCCTATAGGAAATCTCACGCCGCAAACCGTACATCTCCGCACCAGCAAAGAGCTAAGGGATAACCACTTTTGAGGAAAAAGGGGAAGCATATTTCGGCGCTGGACAAGAGGCCACCAAACATTTTCTGCCACAGCACCCATACCCAATCATCCTATTCCACTTGCGTGCCGCTGCCGCTTTATACCTTATACATTAAGATTCCATTTTTAATTACATCATGTCTCAATAGTTAAATTTATCTTCTTCCTGTAAGATAACTTTTATCATAATTTCCGAAATACCTTTCTTGCCTTAGTTAAATTTCCGAACAATTAGTTGATTGCATCACTATTAGATGTCCGAGCCGCCCTAATGTTAACTTCATTGCCTATTATTAATTAGCCTTCCCTATCTAAGATATTCATATTGCTTTTGTTAAAGTTAACATAATTAAGTTTAATTTGGGTTTTTTTCAATAGTTTTAATTATAATTTCCTTTATAGCCACTTAAAAACCGCAGCTCAGTTACCTATCTTAATTTTATTATATATATATCTTTTTGAACTTCGACCCATCCTAATATTAATTCCAGAGACTTGTAACAAAACTCGTACCGAAACGAAACTCGCGTTTCTGGCGTTTCTGTTCCAAGAAACTTTAAAGGATAGAAACTAAATTCGAAACAAAATGATTGTAACGGTTTCAGCAGAAACAAAATCTGTAACGAAACTAAATTAATTTTGTTCCTTGTAACAGAAACCGAAACAGAAACAAAACTCCTTTGTAACAAAAGTCGTAACAAAACTCCGA